>CM021110.1:74746012-74855762 GCA_007115665.2 Sequoiadendron giganteum
TCTCTCTCTCAAGTATATCCCTCCTACCTCCTCTCCCTCTCTCAAGTCTCTCTCTCACTCACTCACTCCCTCTATCTCTCTCCCCTCTACTCTCTCCCCTCTACCCTATACCCTTAACTCTTAAACGCTAAACTATTAAACCCTTAACCCTCTACCCTTAACTCTAAACCCTTAACCCTTAAAATCTCTACCCTCTACCCTCTACCCTTAACTCTAAACCCTTAACCCTTAAAATCTCTACCCTCTACCCTCTACCCTTAAACTCTCTACCCTCTACCCTCTACCCTTAACCCTCCCTCCCTCTATCTCTCTCCCACTCTCTCCCTCTCTATCTCAACCCTCTCCCTCCTACCAACTCTTCCTCTCTTAGTTCTCTCTCTCTATCACTCCCTTTATCTCTCTCCCCTCTACCCTTAACTGTAAACCCTAAACCCTTAACCCTTAAACCCTAAACCCTCTACCCTCTACTCCTAAACCCTCTCTCATATCTTCTTTCCACTCCTCTTATCTTCTCTCATTCTCCTCCCTCCTACCCCCTCTCCCTCTCTCGTGTTCCTCTCTCACTCCCTCACTCCCTCCCTCTATCTCTCTCCCATCTATCCTTAACCTTCTACCTTATATAATGGATATTCAACCCTCATCTATCTCTATCCCTCCCTCCTCTTCTCTACTTCTCTCTATCTCACTTCTCCCTCCATATCTTCCTTCCTCCATCCATCCCTCTCTTCCCTAAACCCTTAACCCTATACCCTCAACCCTTAAACCCTTAAACACTCAACCCTAAACCCTAAACCCTTAACCCTTAACCCTTAGACCCTAAACCCTTAAATTCTTTACCCTCTACCCTCTACCTTCAATCCTATACCCTCAACACTTAAACCCTTAAACTCAAGTAAAATCTCTACCCTAATCCCTAAACCCTCAACCCTTAAACCCTCGACCCTCGACCCTCTACCCTCTACCCTCTACCCTCTGCCCTCTACCCTCCACCATATACATTGGACCCTCAACCCTAATCCTTCAACCTATACCCTCGAACCTATACCTCAAACTACATTCCCAATTTCACCGCATTGGCAAGCTAGGGTAGAGGGTTTAAGGGTTAAGTGTAGAGGGTCGAGGGTTAGGGTTAGAGGGGAGAGAGATAGAAGGGGTGAGTGAGTGAGAGACTTGAGAGAGGGAGAGGGGGTAGGAGGGAGATAAATGAGAGAGATAGAGGGTAGAGGGTTAAGAGTGGAGGGTTTTGGGTTTAAGGGTTTAGGGTTTAAGGGTAGAGGGTAGAAAGATAGAAGGAGTGAGTGAGTGAGTGAGAGAATTGGGAGAGTGAGAGGGGGTAGGAGGGAGAGAATTGAGAGAGATAGAGGGTAGAGGGTTTCAGGTTTAAGGGTTTCAGGTTTAAGGGCTTAGGTTTTAAGGGTTTAGGGTTAAGGGTAGAAGGGAGAGAGATAGAGGGAGTGAGTGAGTGAGAGAGACCTGAGAGAGGGAGAGGGGAGGCAGACCTGAGATAGAGAGACAGGAGGAGTGGGAGAGACAATTTGACAAAGGGAGGGCAGGAGGGAGAGACCTACAGAGATAGAGTGGGGTGAGGGTCAAGAGCAGGGCTTGCCTTAGGGCCTAAGGGTTACAAGTCAAGGGCTCTAGGGTTACGGGCAGAGGAGAGACAGAGGGAGTGAGTGAGAGTGAGAGAATCCAGAGAGGAGAGGAGTGAGGCAGAGACCTGAGAGAGAGATGAGACCGAGAGAGAGGGACGAGTGGAGAGAGATAGAGGGAGAGAGAGAGAGAGAGTTCCCAGTTAGGGTGGGAGGAGAGACATGAGAGATAGAGAGGAATTTTATCTACCTAGGGTGGAGGGAGACCTGAGAGAGGGGAGGTGGGAGGACAGAGTTGAAAGAGAGGCAGAGACAGAGAGAGAGGGGAGAGAGAGAGAGAGAGAGAGTCTTTGTAGCCAGGGCTGGGGAGGAGAGACTTAAGAGAGGGAGAAGGGGTGGGAGAGGGAGAACAAAGAGAGAGAGAGATGGAGCTCTCTAGTTAGGGTGGGAGGGAGAGACTTGGGAGAGGGAGAGGGGGTGGGAGAGATAGGGGGGAGAGAGAGAGATTTCTCTAGTTAGGATGGGAGGGAGAGACCTGAGATATGGAGAGGGTGTGGGAGGGAGAGAGAGAGAGATAGTTCTCTAGTTAGGTTGGGAGGGAGAGACTTAAGAAAGGGAGAGAGAGACCTGAGAGAGAGAGAGTTCTCTAGATAGGGTGGGATGGAGAGACTTGAGAGAGAGAGAGATTTCTCTAGTTTGGGTGGGAGGGAGATACTTGAGAGAGGGAGAGGGAGAGGGGGTGGCAAAGAGAGCCTGAGATAAAGGGGCTAAGAGAAAGAGAGAGAGATTCTCTAGTGAGGGTGGGAGGGAGAGACTTGAGAGAGTGAGAGGGGTGGGAGGGAGAGAATTGGGAGAGAGGGAGTGGGAGAGGGAGATAGAGAGAGAGAGGGAGGGTGAGGGAGAGACCTTAGAGAGATACAAAGAGAGTGTGTTTTCTCTAGTTAGGGTGGGAGGGAGATACTTGCGAAGAGGGGAAGGGGTTGGGAGGGAGAGACCTAAGAGAGAGAGAGAGAGATAGAGGGAGTGAGAGATATACCTAAGCGAGAGAGAGGGGGTGGAAGGGATAGAAGGATGGATAGACTTGAGAGAGGGGGAGAGAGAGGGGGTTGGACCTAAATCCTAAGCCATAAACCATAAATCCTAAACCCTAAATACTAAACCATAAACCATAAAACCTAAACCAAAGATTTAGAGATGGGGGAGGGAGACAGTGTGTGAGAAAAGAGAGTGTGTGAGAGAGAGAAACACAAAGGGAAGGAGGAAGGTTGGGAAATTAAGAGTGAGGGAGAGAGGGAGAGGGAGAGGGAGCGTGAGAGAGAATGAGGGAGGGAGAGGTAGAGATGGAGATAGGTAGAGAGAAGTATATAGGGAAGGAGAGATAGAGAGGGGGGAGGAGGGATGGATAAAGGGAGAGAGAAGTGTGATAAAGAGAATGAGAGAGAGAGGAAGGAAGGAGGAGGGTAGAGAGATTGAGAGAGGAGGGAGGGTGAGAGATAGGCAGAGAGGGATAGGTTAGATAGAGAGAAGTAGAGAGGGAAGGTGGTTGGGATGAAGGAAGAGAGAGAGGAGTGAGGGAGAGAGAGAGGTAGAGAGGGATAGGTTAGATAGATTGAAGTAGAGAGGGAAGGTGGGTGGGAGGAAGGAAGAGATATAGGGGGAGATAGAGAAAATTAGAGGAAAGGAGGGAAGGAGGGAGGGATGGAGGGGGAGAGAGAGGCTAGATAGATAGAAGTATATAGGGAAGGAGAGAGTGTGAGAGAGAGGTCTAGAGCATAAGGGATAAAAAATGAGCGAGATAGAGAGAGAAAGATGATACATCTTGCAGATTACTAAAATTTGACATGTTGATTAGTGAAATTTGACATGTTGATTACTGAAATTCGACTAAGTCTGAAATTTTTGAGATCTTCCAAAAACTAGAATTTGCATCGTAACTCCTAGAGATTTGAAACCACTCTCAAACATCCTGCCTATATACGTGAAATATAACTTAAAGTATAAGAAATTAAATGTCAAATTATACTTAAATATTTATTTCATGTATACAGTTTCCCTAAAAGATAACAAGAAGAAAGAGACAAGAAAAAGAGAAGAAATTTTTTTCAATGTAGACCAAAAAATGAGCGCGTTATAACGCGCTCGCGTTTTGGAAATGTTTTTTTGATTTCAAAAAATGCACAGTTTTTTAACTCAAAATGCACGTATTTTTTGAAATTTAAACCATAGCGTGAGAACATTATGGCTTGGTAATGACCGATCCTAGGCTCGGTCATTACCAAGTCATAACGCGAGCGCGTTTTACTATAATGCACTCGCATTTTCACTATTTTTGGATGAAAAAGTAAATTATCCACAAATTGGCTACTCATTTCCATGCACCTGCCCCAATGGAATTTCTTTTCCTCAAACTAGTTTAGGAGAGGATGGAATAACATTAACAATAGTTTTAGTATACATATAAACCATATATACGGATAACAATATTAAAAGATAAATCATGAGAATTACCATGTCCATATACAAGTATAAAGAAAACAAGATGGTTCAAACCATTGCAACACTCTACCAATCCAATGAAGTCTAAACTCACTAATTGATAAGGTGTCATACTTCAAGTACTCGTAATTAGAATTAAATAATTATTTAACATGTAAAGTGTGGGTAAGCGCACAAAGATGGGTTAATAGAGAGAGAGATATATGGTAGTAGATAAAGAGGGGAGGTAGAGAGGTGAGGGAGAGAGAGATAGAGAGAGAGAGAGAGTATGAAGTAAATATGGGAGGAAGGTTACAAAGAGGTAAGAGAGAGTAGGAGGTAGAGAAAGACATGGCATGATGTATAGAGGTGAGAGAGAGATAGAAGGCAAGGTTCATTTTTCCTATAAAATACTGTGAGTGCATTATAATGTGCTCATGTTATTTGAAGCTAGTGCAGTAAATAATACAAGTGAATTATAGCGGGCTCATGTTATTATCATCTTTGGTCATTTCCAAACCTTCATGCTAGATTTACCTTGAGCTTCCAAACCAAAGGGTGGGAACACATTTCAATGTCCAAATATGTGTTTTTACAAAATGTAATAGAATTGACACAATCTCTAGCATGCTCCCCCTTAGGTTTGTAGGTTTTCGATGTTAAGTCAAAAAATGGCGTAGTAACGTTGAGATCTTTGTTAGCTTTCTAACCATGTAATTTTTCATGCTTTGAATATTTATGGTTTTTATCTTTAATTTCTTTTGCTAGTGCCTCCATTTTTCATCAAAAACCTACATATATTATTTTTGGTCTCATTTTTTATCATTCATCAAAATTTGAAACAATTACATTTTTACAAACTAGACTCTATTCTTTGCACATTCAAAAAAATGATTTTTGATTCATTTCCAAAAAAATAGGGGGGATCATGCTCAATTTTTTGTTTTTTAGGATGTGTCCACTTTTAAATTTTATTAAAAAATCATATATTCATTAAAAATTAGCAGAAAGATTGGGCATAAACTACATCGTGTTAGCTAATTTCTCATTGAAGCAATTTTTAAAATACTAAAAAAAAATAACATTTTAGGGGGAGCACACCAGATGCTATGTTATAGTTTTTTGACAAAAACAAGAGTACTTTGTGTGCTCCCTCGTTTTGAACCCCTTAATCTTTGACATTTAAAAAAAAAGAGTAGTTTAGCAAGTAGATTTAGAGCACTATTACTCTTGTTCTCGTTGTTTCTTCAAATTTTGAGTGTAACTATCTTCAATTTCTCATCAAGGTTAATCTTTCTTGATTTTTTTAAAAAAAGTGGCCACTTGAGACCCCTTTTTGATCCCCATCTCCCAACACATAACCATGTTAGATTTTATGATGAAAAAAAATTAGCCTAGGACCTCATGTATATGAATTAGCCATAAAACATAAATAAGAAAAGCATGTTGTTAAATGTATTGATTAATTGAGAATGATTGATTAGTGTACATATATATGCCTCTTGGATGAATGATTCAAGATAACACATGTCCAAGAGGTTATGAGTTAACTTCCATTCAAGTGAAACAACATGTTATTATATAATTGATTAATTAAGCATGATTGAGCAGTATACATATATAACAAAAGTGAGTGAGTCAAGATAACATGTGTGCAAAAGTTCATGAGTTAACCTAGTCAAGTGAGACAAAGGTGATCCTTGATGAAAAAAAAAAGTGACACCTAACTTTCATCAATCAATAATTGATAAGGGAGTGGTGGCACTTGATTGACTTGAATCAAAGGTGACATGTGTCTTTATTAGCTACTTAGGTGAGGGAAAATAAAATATCCTATTATCTTAATTAAACTTAAGTTAAATAAGTGTTGTGTACGTTAGAATGTGTCAAATTAAATTGAGTCTAATCTAATACACCAATGAAACATTAGATTGAAGAAAACTAAATAAATAAAACAAATGCAAACTCTTGACAGCAGCTTTTTCAAATTCATTCCATTGTCCTCTATCTCCAAGGATTCGCTTCAATATGTTTGCTCTCAGTTGTGCAAACACAGCTTATAGAATGGCACTTGAGAGAATGAGATTATTATGAATGCATATGCATCTACAAGATTGAACTATTGAATTAAAAATGGTATGAATTGATAAGATTGCGACTATAATAACTATGCATGAAAGTATGAAATTCGAGGTCCTTTTTAGCTCATGAAAGAGCTGTATTTATAGATTTTTGAAGGTAGGAATTCGATTGGCCAAGATTGACGGTCGAGTTAAAACCTGTTGAAATGAACGGTGAGAGATCAAGAATTCGAAAAGATGGAATTCTGAGAGACAGGAAATGAAGAGACAAATTGAAAGGTGTCTCTCATAATTAAATAATTAAATATTTAATTATGTGTGAAAGAAATGTGACAAGGCTTTAATTAAATATTGTAAATATTTAATTATGAGAAAAGGAAAAAGCCTTTTAATTAAATATTAAGAATATTTAATTTTTATGAGAGAAGTGGGAATTAAATATCAAAAGTATTTAATTAAATGTGGAGGGAAGAAAATCATTTAAATTTAGAATTTAAACTTTGATAATTAATGTAAATAAATTGTAAAATCTATTTAATTAATTAAGAAGAAGGTGGCATTAATTAAATAAACTTATTTATTTAATTAAATTAGAAGAATTAGAAAAATGAACAATATAAATAAATAATTAAATTTATTTATATGTAGAAGACTTAAGAACATTAATTAAATAATTCATATTTAATTAATTAACAGGTTCGATTGACTGTGACCATTTTTAGATGTGTACATTTTGCCCCTCTTTGAAGTGATGTGTTTCACGCATTGCTTCAAAGAAATTGCCCCTGACTTTGAAATTTTTTTGTTGATGATGCTATATGCCCCCTCGAGAGATAAATCGCGTGATGAGGATGATTATGAGACGGATTTGGAAGATTTCAGATAATTTCAAAGAAAAGTTAGCGATTTAACTCTCGAAATAACACTTTGCAGAGTAAAAAATGCTATTTTTACCCCTTTAAAAGATGAAAAAGGTGAGAAGTCACTTTCATTTGAACAGTAACTTTTGAGAAAAATTTGGAGCTTTGAAAGAGATAAAAGCGATGCCGATCCCATATAAGCACCACAGATTCGAGCGAGGTCGCCGCCATCAGAGACCACCTGCGTATGGACCTCCGGTAAGTCGATCCAAACCTCTCCGTGAAATTTTTATGCATTTTTGATGCTTTTTGAGATTTTTTGAGATTTTAAAATTCTATTTTAGCACATGCGATAGGTCTTTTAGCGCATACAGTAAATAGTTTAGTGCATCCAAAGTTGCGCATAGGGATAGAACAGTCGTGCATAGAGGCAAATAATTGCGCATAGGTGATTTAGCGCATAGGATAGATAAAATGGCGCATCTATGTAACCCGCCTGCCAAAGATGATAGATTAGCGCATAGAAGATTTAGCGCATCCATGAACTGTTATAGTGCATATGTTTGATGAAATAGCGCATTCATGAAATCGTGCATCCATAGACTGTTTTAGCGCATCCATGGAATAAAGTTGCGCATCCATAGTTTTAGCGCATTGATTGACTATTTTAGCGCATCCATGGATTTTTGCAGAATTTCCATTTTTGAAGAAAAATTGATGCATGCTTGATGATTGTTGCTAGATTAGACAATAGATTTTACGCATTTGAATATCATTGATGAATAGATTTGATAAATTTGTCTTCGTGCTTGAAGAACAAATAGATTTGATAAATTTTTCTTCCATGCGATATGAAAAACAAAATAGAGATGATAATTTGCTTTCTTGATTTGAAAGCCACATAGATTAAGTCACAATGACTGTTAAATTTGTTTCCATGTGATATGAAAAATAAAATAGATGATAGATTTGCTTTCCTGTTTGAAAGTCAAATTAAGTCATGATGACCGTTAAATTTGTTTCCATGCGATATGAAAAACAAACTAGATGTGATGTAAACTTGCCTGATATACTGATTGAGTGATGATATCCTGTTGCTGATTTAGTTTGCATGCTTGCTTGACAATTTTGTAAAGGAGGGTTTTGGCCTCCTTCAGATCAGAGAGAGATTTCCACAGACATGGGAGATGATTCCCCGACTATCCCATGATGATTTGGGAGTGATAGACCAGTGTGGCTTGAGAGCTTTGTTGAGTATCCCGTAGTATTGGGTCAACAAGGCACTATTGACTGCCTTAGCAGAGCGGTGGCACAGCGAGCACAACACCTTCCACTTACCGACAGGAGAGATTACAGTGACTCCAGAGGATGTATACAAGATTTTGGGTATTCCTATGGTTGGAGAGCTTGTGATTTATGATCACAAGGAGATCGGGGGTACAAATGCTTTGAGACAGGTCTTCCAGGATCCTCATGTCAACGGATATGAGATTCCTTGGAAGGAGATGACGGAGATGTATGCCCCACTGCCTTCGGTTTTAGCAGGGATGATTGGTGGTTTCCTTTGTCCTGATCGCAGGTCAAAGGGACTATCAGTTGGGTGAGGTAGGATTTTGGAGGACATGCTTCTCCATCGTACTAGATATGCATGGGGATCATGCATGCTTGCCCATCTGTACCATGACCTTCATCAGGTCGTGTATACAAATGGGAAGAGTCTTTCCTATGGGGTGACTCTTTTACAGTTATTCACGTGGGAGCACTTCGCGATTACCCGCCTGATCGTCAGGAGAGATCGCCCTATCGAATTCCCCTATGCTTATGCATATACAGGGCCCCTTGTCCAGCCGAGGCTAGGCAAACTGGAGTACTGGTGACGGGTACTTGATGTTTTGGACATGGTCATCTAGCGACCGTATGTGGATTGCGACCCGTGGTAGGTAGATGACATAGAGCTACCATATGTTACGAGGCCCAAATACTTGATTGGACGCACCCCCTTCATCATTGAGAGATTTATGGGTCGGAGGGTTCTGGGGCAGTATGGATGGGTTCAGATGATGCCCCAGGGGACAACACACTATGCCAAGCACCGAGGAGATGTACCAGAGTGGGGAACATTTTTGACTATTGAGGCCGCCCGAGAGGAGTACTTGGATCTACAGCCAGATGATTGGACTATTCGACCAGAGGTCGCAGATGTAGGGATGACAAATGATTATGCTGCATATTTCTACACACATCCCTTTCCGCATTTTACTAGTCCAGATGAGCCCACCCCATTGATGGGAGGTCCAGTTATCCCGACAGGGTTACAGCAGCCACAGGGACATCTAGTAGCAGGGCAGCCACAAGATCAGGGGTAGGTACAGGTAGAGCAGATGACAGATATCAACGGGGTAGCCATGGAGGTAGATGGTGAGAGCTTTGAGGCCGAGGACAGCCATGGAGGTAGATGATGAGAGATCCAAGGCTGAGGACACAGATGAGGAGTTAGACAACTCAAGTGATGGGGATGATGGAGGTGGTGGGAGACAGAGATTATTCTTTGACATTCCCTTCAGGACAAGGCCATGGACAGCTAGAGCAGTGGGTCTTGCCAGCACTTCAGCGTCGCGGATCACCATTAGGGCTCCATCATAGGGACAGTTAGATTCCATGCAGACTGAGGTTCAGACTCTGAGGAGTCAGTTAGCACAGGCCCAGGTGACCATCAGTCAGCTACGGGGATAGATAGCGCAGCCGCCACCTCTTGACCCACAGATAGCACATCTTATGGCCGAGAGGGATAGCTGCCGAGAGAGATGTGTTCAGGTCGAGGGGGTAGCTGAGAGGCTACTGAGATTAGTGGAGAGCACCTCTATTGGAGAGGTTGTGGCAGAGGGACTAGAGACTGCTCGGGAGGCCGAGTATTACAGGATGCACTACTTTGAGGCAGTGCCACCTAAATGATGGATAACCTTCACTCAGTCAGGTACTCGAACTCGAACTCACTCATGCAGCCACTCTCAGAGTGCGACCAGGAGTGTGGGCTAGCCAGCCAGATGAGAGATCAGAGCCTTTGGGAGTAGAGATCCAGCAAGACCCACTACCTCCGGCAGTAATAGTAACCATGATCCACGGCCAGATGCCCCTTAGCGATGACCAGTTTATTCATATTGATGCCATTGTATGATATATCTTTTTGAAACATTTAATATCCTTGTATTCCTAGACATTTGTTTTGATGAGATCTATGATATGCAGTGGAAATTTTATTTATGCACATGTTATGGATGATTTATGCACATGTTATGGATGTTTTGATTTTTTATATGCTATGTCGTGTATGATGATGCAGATGATGATATAAAATTTTTTCTTGTCTCTTATGATGTATGCAATGAATGCAAGATGCCAAATGTAAATGATTATGATTTATGATGATGATGATGATGTAATGATGTAATGAAAATGCACTCATGTAATGATTTTATGATATATGATGTAATGATGTAATGATAGAAAATAACATGATAAGGAATATGATAATGATATGATGATGAGATGCAAAAAATGTCCAGTCTTACTCAACCATTGTTTGAAAAAGATTTTTAAGAATGTTATCACCCTCAAAAATCTATAAAACGAACCTCAAAATGCAAATGAATTATGTAGTCCTAAATGAAATAATGCAACCCTAAAATGAAATAATGAATCATTCTCCTTGTTGCCATTTCTCGCTGTGTTTAGTTTTCATCATTGAGCCTTTTGATATGTTGAAAGTTAGTACAAGCATCAAAGGGTATGTTAGCACCAATGATGACCTGAGTACTGCTTCCATAGTGTTTAATGTAGCAAGTTAATACAAACATCGATGGTATAATTGAACCAAGATGACCTGAGTATTGCTTGCATAAACAAATAAAAGTTAATCAATTTCTTATGCAAATTCCGAAATGTCATCAATGATCTATTGTAGAACATGTCCCGTGACCAATTTGCATCATACTAATGATTAACTTGCAAACAACAATCAAAGAAAAATCATTCTTCTTCCTCGTGATTCTAGTTTAGTACATCATTGAACCACTCCAAAGATATGACATCATCAAATATCAAAACAACAATTTGCAACTTTTCCTTTTAAGTTTTGTCATTCATTTTATTCAGATTAAGATCATCCAATTTGTTGTTAAATCATTTATCAAGGTAATCATGTAAGCTCAGAAACAGTTGTTTCAGACACTTTGATGCTAGACACACGCTGCTGACTACTTCCTAGAAAAGCGAATTGCCCCCTAGTGACCTTGTACTTTGACTCTTGATAGACACAACTGTTGCGATGGATGAACCTCTAATCATCAAGCCATGATGAGATCCTTGTCGTTTCAAGGAAAATGATGTGAATGCGATAGTGAGGTGTGTGTGATGTCGATGCGAGGATGCACATGCAGAATGAATCCTAATAGATGAGAGAGCTAAATAAAATCACAAACAATGCCTGTTTGCCAAGTTTTCATTGTTTGTTTTTATTGCACTTTTTCCTAATTTTATGATTTTTTTGTTATTTACCAAGACGCCTGTTTGCCAGGTTTTCATCAAGGCAATGTTTTTTTTATTTTTTATTTTTTATTTAGGACTTTTTATATTGTTTTTGTTTTTTTTCTTAGGTGTAGAACCTTTTTAGATGAATTTTGTTGATTGGGTCTTCAAACAGGTCCCCTTCTGCTGTTGACAACTGATATGCCCTCAATCCGTAGGCTGTAACGATAACGAACGGGCCTAACCAATTAGGTTCGAATTTTCCTTTTTTTTTCCGACTTGTTGATTTCGAGGGTTTTCTCTGAGGACCAAATCACCCACTTGAAAACTTCGTGGTTTGATTCTATGATTGTAGTTGCGGGACATGATTTGTTAATATCCCTTCAAGTGATTTACCACAGTTTTACGCCGTTCATCAAGTAGTTCCAACTCTTGCAATCTTGATACTCTATAATCTTCATCATTGATTAACCCTTTGAGTGATACTCGAAGTGAAGGAATCTCAACTTCAAGTGGCAAAATAGCTTCTTCTCCATAGACCAAAGCATAAGGAGTAGCTCCTGTCGGCGTGCGGATGCTTGTTCGATAGGCCCATAATGCTGGATTTAATTGAACATGCCAATCACGACCTGCTTTATTCACTGTTTTCTTTAGAATTTTCAAAATTGTTTTGTTTGAAGCTTCATCTTGACCATTCCCCTGCAGATAATAAGGTGTGGAGTATCTGTGTTGGATGTGAAACCTTTTACATAATTCATCAACATCTTGATTTTTAAAGGGTCTACCATTATCTGTTATAATGGAGCTAGGGATGCCATATCTGCAAATGATATAATTCAAGATGAATGAAGAAATTTGTTTACCCGTAACAGTTGTTAAAGGAACAACTTCAATCCATTTAGTGAAATACTCGGTGGCTATAATGATAAATTTGTGTCCATTTGAAGATGATGGATGTATTTTTCCAACTAAGTCCAATCCCCACTGAGCGAAAGGCCATGTTGTGGTAAAAGGTTGTAATTCCTGAGCAGGAGCGTGAATGAGATTCCCATGAATCTGACATTTTGCACATTTCTTCACAAAGGCGAAAGATTCTTTCTCCATAGTTGGCCAGTAGTATCCTAATCTTACAAGTTTCTTTGCTAAGGTTAGTCCACTTGAATGTGTCCCACAAATCCCACCATGGACCTCTTGTAAGGCTTTTTCTGATTCATCGCATTCAAGACACCTAAGGAGGGTTCCATCCAGACCACGCCTGTATAGAACATCAGCAATTAAAGTATAACGGGATGATTAACGAATGAAATTTCGTTTTTGATTTCTAGACAAGTCTAAGGGTAAAGTAGTATTTTTCAAGTAAGTGTAGATTTGGCCATATAAGGAAGATTCAGAACTTGTTAGATGGCAAATGATTTGTGTTTCAGGATCGTCATGGGCGGGAGAAAACAATTGTTCCACCAGGAAATCGTACCGTTTTTTATTCTCTGACAATTGGAGTAGAGAGGCAATAGTAGCCATGGCGTCTGCTGCTTTGTTATCAATGCGTGGAATCTGTTCAAACTGGATATTAACAAAGTACTTCTTGAGATCGTCCACCATTCTTTTATAAGGTATCAATTTGTCATCTTTAGTGTGGTATTCATCATTGATTTGATTTATGACAAGTTGTGAGTCGTCGAAAACTTGAAGCTCTATGATTTTCCAATTTACCGCAATTTTCATGTCTATTATCAATGCCTCATATTCAGCTATGTTATTTGTGCAAGGGAACATTAGCCGATAAGATTTTGGGATCGTATGTCCTTGAGGTGCGATGAAAAGAATTCCTGCTCCTGAACCATGTTGAGTGTAAGAACCATCAAAGTAAAGTGACCATGATTGTTGGATATCTACTGCGAAAATATCGGCATCAGGAAAATCAACATGTATTGGATGTTTTGCCAGCATTGGTGCTTCTGCTAATTGATCTGCAATTACTTGTCCTTTTATTGCTTTTCGATCCACATACTGAATATCAAATTCACTCAAGATCATAACCCATTTAGCCAACCTGCCAGTTAAGGTTGCCTTGCTTAGAAGATACATGAGTGGGTCAATCTTAGCCACAAGCTTTACTATATGAGTCAACATGTAGTGTCGTAATTTTTGAGAAGTGAACACCACCGCTAAACAAGTTTTTTCAATGAAGGTGTAATTTAGCTCGTGACTTGTTAAAGTTCGACTGATGTAATAAATGGCTCGTTCCTTTCCTGAGTAATCTTCCTGTGCCAATAATGCTCCTAAAGATACTGTTGTGGTAGCAATATATAATATGAGAGGCACACCTTGTATTGGTGGAGCCAATACTGGAGGATTCATGAGATATTGCTTTATTTGTTCAAAGGTTGCATTACATTTGTTCTCCCATTTGAATGGGACATTCTTGTGCAAGAGATATGTAAATGGTAAACTCTTATCTGCCAATTGAGCAATGAATCTGCAAATGGATTGTAACCGTCCCTGTAAAGAGTGTAGTTGACTGATGTTCCTCGGTGGTGGAATATCAAGGATTGCTTGTACTTTAGCTGGATCCACTTCAATTCCTTTTTCTGACACAATGTATCCTAATAACTTTCTGGATTTTACTCCAAAGACGCATTTCTTAGGATTAAGTCGTACTTTGAATTGTTCCATTCTTTTGAAAATTTTAGAGAAGATATTGATGTGTCCTTCTCTAGTGTTAGACTTGGCAAGAAGATCATCAACATAATCCTCCATAAATGTATGCATCATGTCATGAAAAATTGTTGTCATTGCTCGTTGATAGGTAGCCCCTGCATTTTTCAATCCAAATGGCATTACGTTCCAACAATATGTACCCCAAGGACATGTGAATGTCATTTTATCCTGATCTTCTAGTGCAATCTTTATTTGGTTGTATCCTGAGAATCCATCCATTAATGAGTACATTGAATGTCCAGCAGTTAAATCCATAATCATATCAATGTTTGGTAAAGGAAAATCGTCTTTAGGACATGCTTTGTTCAAATCCCTGAAATTCATGCAAATTCTGATCCTTTCGTCTGGCTTTAAAATAGGCACAATATTTGAAATCCATTCTGCATAATCTATGGATTGGATGAATCCAACGTCTAGAAGTTTATTTAGTTCCTCTTTAACCAATAATGCGACATGTGGATGCATTTTTCTGAGTTTTTGTTTTACAGGCCTTGCCCCCGGTGTAATAGATAGATGATGCATGATGAGATCCAGACCCAATCTAGGCATATCTGTGTAGGACCATGCAAAACTGATTTGATTATCTTTGAGAAATTCTATGAATTTAGATACTTCTTCATCTATAAGAGATGCAACCAATTGCAATACTTTAGGCTTTTCTGTGGTACCTAGATTGAGTGCCTCCGTTGGTTCAATCAAAATGGAAGATCTTTCCTGATAGTACTCTGGAAGAGTGTCAAATTTCCCATCCTCTGGTGCCTTTGAAGGGTTTTCACCATTGGATACGCTTTTTATTTTTCTCTTTTCTTGATCTAATACTGACTTTGTTAGGTTTTCACCATTAGATCTTTCTTTCATTTTTGTTTTTTCTTGATCTAATACTGCCTTTGTTAGGTTTTCACCATTAGATCTTTCTTTCATTTTTCATTTTTCTTGACCTAATACTACCTTTGTTAGGTTTTCACCATTAGGTCTTTATTTTATGTTATTTATTTCATAGCTGAGAAACTTGACACTTTCCTGTCGAAAACTCTGATCCGGTGATTCCCCGGTGGAACTTGTTTCAGGATGTCATGAGCAAAGAAAGTTTATTATGGTTTCATCATTTGGAAAAGTTGGAACATCAATGGGTGTGATTTGTTCCCAATCAATGAGTTCGGGATTAACCAAAGGTAATGGATCATTAGGATAAGTAAAGTTATTGGCCATTAGGGTCATGACATTATTGTTAACGTTATTATGGGAGAAGTTTAAGATGGTATCCTCCTCAAAATGTTCTATCTCACTTTGAATCGAATTAGTCTCACTAGAGTCATGATCACTTTGTACGACGCATTCAAACGGAGGTCTTGAGCTTTCTCCTTGTAAGAATGCAGGTGAGAATTTGTGTATGACATCCACCTTTTTGTCCCTCCAGAATTTATCATCAAAGATGGTGTCCCATTCATATTCATTGGAGTTAGTGTCAGAATTGTTTTCTTGAATTCGTAGAATTAACTCAGCTATTTCTTCATTAGATGGCCTTTGTGTTACTTTTTCATTAGTATCCTATCCCCGTCTTATCTTTTGGGTGCATTGTTTTTAATTGGACCGGTTCCATAATACCTTCTTTTCTTTTACCTAGAGGGCCATTTCCTTCATAACCCATTTGTTGCATGATAGCATAACCCTTTCCATATTGTTATGTGGGTATTTTGATATGCTGCACGGATTCTTCTTCATCTTTATACAGCCAGTCAAGAATAGCTCTATCTTCTCCTTCAGTTTCTTTGATAAACATCCCATTAAATTTGGTGATGGGGGTTGAAGTGGAGGCTAAAACTGTTGCAGCTTGCGGTGTAGATGTTGACGGCTGACCATGAGATCTTGGTGATAAGGGTAAATTAGAAAGAAATAAAGAATATTCTCCTACCCCATTATCTTTCAATTTTAGCTTGTTTCCAAAATTGCTTATCATTTCCTGCACTTGTTCTTTGTTTTTGGAAGTAGATACGGCCAAAGCCTCTCTATTATGTGGGACAAATGTATCCTGAGTCGCTCTTAGGTTAGAACAAGTTTGACTACTATTGTGATCAGCGGGTATGGTTATTTCCTGCCCATCGTATGGAAACTTCAAACATTGGTGATAAGTAGATGGAACCGCTTGCATGTCATGGATCCATGGACGACCCAATAGTATGTTATAGGTTAAATCCCGATCGAGAACCTGACAAAAGGTATTCTTCACAACAGGTCCCACTCTGATTGGTAACATGATAAGACCTTTTGAAGTTCTTTCTTCATCATCATAGGCTTTGATTGTAATTTTCCTCCTTGGGTCTATAGAATCTGCTGAATATCCCAAAGCTAGGACCAATTTTAAACTACAAATATTTAATCCAGCTCCCCCATCTATAAGGACACGTCTAATGCAGGCTTTGTGAACCATGACTTCTAAATATAGAGATGAATTATGCGGATGGGTTATGGATGAATCATCTCTTTCAGAAAAAGATAAACATGTGTTGGAGGACAAGTGCCCCACCATGGCTTGAAACTTATCGGTATCTAGATCAGGAGATATAATTGTATCGATGAGAGCCTTTTCCAGAATGTCCTTATGTGCAGGTGATAACTTTAAAAGCTCCAAGATAGAGATTTGGGCTGACGTTTTTCGTAATTGTTCAATCAAATTGTATTGACTTGGAGGGGGAATTGCAGCGTAATTGTTTGCTTTAGATGAACCGCCTTTGACAATGATCTTTGCTTGTCCCCTTGTGGTAACATTGACCTCTCGATATTCTGGCTTTCCTTTGATTCAGATAGCATTGATTTGAGGGTCATCAGTATAGATATGATTGATAATAATGTCTTGGATGTTATTAACATTCTTGCCCTTATCCTTCGAGGATTCCCCTTTGTGATAATTAGGGAGTGGGTTTTTGAATGCTTGATGATCATTATTGACATTGTGTCCCTCAACTATGATGGTATGATTATCAATCAAATCCTGAACGATATTCTTTAACCCTTGGCAATTGTTTGTCGTATGACCTTTGCATCTATGATAATCACAGAAGTGTGAGTCATTCCACGATGCTGGTTTAACTCGAGGTTCATAGTCTTTTTGTGGTGGCAATGTAATAGCATTTTGATTCAATAACTCTTTGAGAATAGATTCCAAAGATTGGCCCAAGGGAGTGAAACTCCGTCGACTTGAAAACTATGATGATCTGGGCGCACTTGAATTTTGATTATTGCCAAAATTATTTCCACGAGTATTAGTTGTGTTTCCTTGATTAGAAACATTGCCTTGGGTGCTAGAATTTCCAACATTATTGTTACGTTGAGCACATGACACATTAAGAATGACGGGTTTTGAATTCACGTTGTTAGCACCTACTACCCCATCATTTCCAACATTTTTATTTCGAGTCCAAAATCGTGACTTGTCATTGTTGTTACTATGGTTGTTGTTGTTGTTGTACAAATTTGAACCCTCTTTATCAACTTTTAGAACTCCACGTTTAATCAATGCTCCTTCAATAGTGATTGCGTTTTCAATCAATTTTTCAAATGATGGAGGACAATGAAGGTTTAGTCTGTAACTCAGTTCTTGATTAAGACTATCGATGAAGATCTCCATCTTTTCCTTTTCAGGAACAGGACGAGAATATCTAGCGAAAGTTCTTCTCCATCTTTGTAAAAATGTAGTGAAAGATTCCCCTACTTTTTGTTTTATCTTACAAAGATCAAGCATGGTTATCTGATGTTGGATGTTGTAAGAGTATTGCGATATGAATTTATTTATCAACTCTTCAAAGGTTTTGATGGGGGGAGTGATCTTTGAAAGCCACTCCATGGATTGTCCACCTAGACTTTGTGGAAACAACCGCATCAAGTAAGTGTCTTCATGGGAAAATTCTAAACTCATATTTCGGAAATCTCGTACATGCTCAATGGGGTTAGTTTTCCCATTATATCTATCAAACTTAGGGATTTCACAATGTTTTGGAAAAGGTATCATTCGAAGATTTCTATCGAATGGATAGGGACATATTTCTTCCAAAACATACTTCTTTGGTGTTCCCCCTTGCATTTATTTTATTTGCCCTTGTAGTTCTTTGATTTGTTGAGTAAGGGCACCAAAATCGTTAAGAGGAGCTTCAGGATTTTCCTTAATCCCTTCTGTGTCAAAATCGGTAGGTAATTTGGCTCCTTGAATAGCTAAAGAAAGGAAGTACCTTTCCTTGTTTCTTTCTAAAATTCTTTCCATAAGAGTATGGAATTGAGGATCTTGTTCTACTTCTTGAAGTCTCTCTTCAGTTATTTCTTCCCTATTTGGAGCATTAAAGATGTTTTCCTCCCTTTCAATATTTTCACCCATTTTGCTTATTATACTTTCCTCTTTTTTTATGTGCTTTTGAGACCTCGTGGTAACAGGCATAAGCTTTACTCAAATCCTACTAACTTTGATCAAGGGAATGAAATAGTGCAATGGTGATGAAAGTCAAGATAGAATGAAGATTCTATGACTTTAAAAGATTTTTAATCTTTAGTTCATGATTCCCTAAGTGAAAGGATGAAAATCCTGTTTGTGGGAATTAAACCAAAGATTGAAAAATAAAGATGAATTTGCACTTTGTGAAGTTTGATCTTAGCTTTGTAGAAAGATGAATTTTAATGGATGCCTAAATGTGATTGAGTTCTCTATTGCAGAATTTGATTTGGATGAGAAGTATATGCGATTGCACGTTGGTGAAAATAAGAAGGATGACTACGCTCTGATTTCTGAAAATCCAGAAAATCACCTATGCTCGGGAAAACAGATGCGCTAAAACAGAAACTGAATGCGCTAAAACAGAGCACAGATGCGCTGAAACAGTGCACAGATGCACTAAAACAGAGCACAGATGCGTTGAAATAGAACACAGATGCGCTGAAATAAAGCACATATGCGCTAAAACAGAGACTGAATGGGCTAAAACAAAGACCCAATGCGCTAAGACAGAGACCAAATGCGCTAAAACAGCTCTGAGACCCACATGTTTTGACAGTTTGACAAAATTTTCTTGTTTTGGATGATCTTAATCTGATTTAAATGTGGCAAACACAACATAGAAGCAGACAATTGTTTTGTTAATCCCTAAAATCTAAACAAAGAGTGTATGTTCTTGAGATTTCCATGGGTTTTTGAACAAGAATAAGCAATTCAGTTAGACTCGCTCTTAATCGTCAAATAGGTCATCAAAATAATCACAGCCCACATCTTAAAATCGCGTCGACTCACACAGCCTTGTCACCCCCTAGAGGGCGCCCATGTTTTTGTCTTTTCCAGGTGCGTACTCAAAGTGACGAAAGTGGATACTGAATCCCTTGAGCAAACAATCTGTGGCGACTATATGGTGAGTGTCTTGGGGGAAAATTCTTCCCTCCCCTTGCACCGTGATTAAAATGATGTTTGGATACTAACACGACTGGCTACTACACTAGGTTCTTAGTAAGTCTTTCTGTTCAGTGTGACAATAGATATACTCCCTCGAGAGACCTCCCAACCTTTAGAATAAAGGCTTTGGGGATGGTTATCCTATCAACTACTGTCAAGTTGGATTTTCATTAACAACTTGCTTTTGATTATAGTGGGTTGGAAACCTTGGCTTTAGGTGTTCCCACTTAGGTCATTCTCGTAGGGTGTACTTTTTCCCACTATGGCAGGCCTTCTAAAGGATGTAATGAAGCATTAAATTGCATAAACAAAAGGTAAGTTTGGTATTTTGATCACCCAGTTAAGGGGAGAGCATAGACCTATTACCCACAATCATAGCAAGCAATTAATGGTTCAATTTTAAATCCCAAATTGAAAATTTTTCTATTCTAAGTGAAGATGTTGCTTCACTAAAAACATGGGGTTTATTTTAACCAAAAGGAAATATGTTTGGTGACTATCCTAGGATTGGTTAATTCTCAATTAAGTGTCTACCCTAGGATTGGTTCATTCTGTTAAAAATAGCATTAGAAAATTTCTGTCTGCGGATTGCGTCGGAATCAGAATTTAAATTTTTTACAATCGAATGCGCCGAAACAGAAGCTGTATGCACCGAAACAGGTTACGTATGCGCTGGAATAGGACACGTATGCGCTAAAGATTTGGTAAATGCGCCGGAACAGTAACCGGATGCACCGAAACAGGTTATAAATGCGCCAAAAGGATCTTCAGGGATGCGTTAGAACAGGGTGTCTATGCGTTGAAAGAGGTCACGTATGCACTAGAACAGTCATCGTATGCACTGAAATAGTTGTCGTATGTGTTGAAACAGTCATCGTATGCGCTACATCGAGACTCACATGCGCTAAACCGCGATTTTTGTCCGTCACCTGCCAGAATTTTTTTGCAAAAATAGAAGTTAAATGCGGGGCTTGGCCCCACGGTGGGCACCAGAAATGTGTATGTTAGAATGTGTCAAATTAAATTGAATCTAATCTAATACACCAATGAAACATTAGATTGAAGAAAACTAAATAAATAAAACAAATGCAAACTCTTGACATCAGCTTCTTCAAATTCGTTCCATTGTCCTCTATCTCCAAGGATTCGCTTCAATATGTTTGCTCTCAGTTGTGCAAACACAGCTTATAGAATGGCACTTGAGAGAATGAGATTATTATGAATGCATATGCATCTACAAGATTGAACTATTGAATTAAAAATGCTATGAATTGCTAAGATTGCGACTATAATAACTACGCATGAAAGTATGAAATTCGAGGTCCTTTTTAGCTCATGAAAGAGCTGTATTTATAGATTTTTGAAGGTAGGAATTCAATTGGCCAAGATCGATGGTCGAGTTAAAACCTGTTGAAATGAACGGTGAGAGATCAAGAATTCGAAAAGATGGAATTTTGAGAGACGGGAAATGAAGAGACAAATTGAAAGGTGTCTCTCATAATTAAATAAATAAATATTTAATTATGTGTGAAAGAAATGTGACAAGGCTTTAATTAAATATTGTAAATATTTAATTATGAGAAAAGGAAAAAGCCTTTTAATTAAATATTAAGAATATTTAATTTTTGTGAGAGAAGTGGGAATTAAATATCAAAAGTATTTAATTAAATGTGGAGGGAAGAAAATCATTTAAATTTAGAATTTAAACTTTGATAATTAATGTAAATAAATTGTAAAATCTATTTAATTAATTAAGAAGAAGGTGGCATTAATTAAATAAACTTATTTATTTAATTAAATTAGAAGAATTAGAAAAATGAACAATATAAATAAATAATTAAATTTATTTATATTTAGAAGACTTAAGAACATTAATTAAATAATTCATATTTAATTAATTAACAGGTTCGATCGACCGTGACCATTTTTAGATGTGTACAAGTGCAATAAGAATAATAATGATTTTATTCTATATATTGATTCATTGAGCATGAATGAATAATGTACACATATAATTCTATTAGGATGAGTGAGTCAGGATGCCACATGTCTAAGAGGTCACCATATAAAATCTCAATTAAGAGATGAGTTAACTTAATAAAGTGAGAAAGAGGTGGCCTTCTTGATTAGACAAAGGTGGCATATAACTTCCATCAACTAAGAATTGGTGAGGGAATGGTCATACTTGATGACCTCAAGTCAAGGGTGATGTGCCTCTATTAGCTACAAATACAAGATAAAACTAACTATTATACTATCTTAAGTAAAATTAATTAATAAGTGGTATATAACATTGAGGATAAAATATAATCTAAAAATGAAGTATAGTATTACACCAATAACTCACTTGAGTGTAAATCAAAGGAAACATAAATGGGTCCTAATAATGGATTCATTTTAGGTACCTATATACACAAATTGAACTCCCCTATAAAAATGAGAGAGAAGAATACACTAAGGAGAGAGAGAAGCCTCAAGAAGAGAGAGAGAGAGAGATCCTTATACACCAAAAAATGATTGATGATATTGAATGTTGATGAAGATCTACTTTAATTGAATATTTTAATTTCTTCCCTTTGGAAGAGATAGACACATATGTGCATGCAAAAAAAATTATTCTATGAAGAGATAGGAGGAAATAAAAATAAGACTATATAAACTCTAGAATATGTTCATCAATTTTTTGTCAACATTAATTAGTGTCAATATCTAATCAAGAGTCATATGTCCAACTATAGAAAGTGAAATATAAAAGGCATGTAAAGGATGAGATGAAACCCATGCCTAATTATATGATGGTTAGATGTTGGAGCACCATCATCAAAGAGGAAAACCAAGTCCTCAATATTTTTTTACATATCTGAAAGGTGGGATTTAACAAACAAACATGAGAGCTATGTCAAGTAAGCATCTATTTTAGTATATCCATCAAACATGTATGATCATGTTGAGAATAATCATATTAAATGTCTTCAAAGAGGCAAATTTTAACTTTGGAGAAGCAAGAAGATATGTTGGAATCTCAATGCATGTGTATATAACTTGATAGTTCAAATGAATATGGTTTAATAATCCCATGATCTACTCATATTGGCTATATGGGTCTCAAAATATATAGATGGGGCATCAAGACAAGGATTGGTAGTTGTTTTTGTGTCATCCATATGTGCAACATTCTCCAAGGAACATCATTGGTATCATATGGACTTTCAAGATCTCTATATACCTACCTAATTATGGTTGTAACAATGAAAGGGAATTCAATATGATCTATATCTTATAAAATACCCTAAGAATACACATATTAGTTCATAGACAATATCTTTATTTTTTGAGCATCCATATTTTATTTAGGATCACTTGGATCAGGAACAAATCTAAGGAGATAAAGTATAATAGATCCTACTCAAGGTAGTGATTCAATTGATCGCCCCCTCTCTCCAAAATTAATAGTTTTCTTGATCCATTATGATAATATAAGAGCAACCATAAATACTAGAAAATTTGATTAGCCCCTAGAGTTAGAAGTTTACTTTACTTCATTGATTACATAATCCCCATTAATGCTTTTAGATAACTTTAAAAACAAGTAAAATGGTAAAACTTTATAGTTGTTGTGTTTACAAGTCTATTTAAAGTTTCACATGATTTTACAATTCTAAAATAGATAAGAATGATAATTCAAGTAAAATTTGGTATATATTGAATACAAGTGGGTGGAACTAATAAGAAGTTCACAAAAAATCCTACACTTAAAAAATTAACACTCAAGAAAGAGTTTGTATGTGAAGACTACCTAGACATCTTCAAGAAAATTATTAAATAAGAATAGGTAGAAGAAAGTAATAAATATTTTGGGTTGAAGTCAAAAAATAGTGTTGTGAACATTTTGGATCCCCATCCATGTTAGTGTTGTAGTGGCAGGAGATATTTTCTCCTAATTACTTTTTGTTCAAGGAAAGTCGGCCTTTATATTTTATAAATAAAATTTATATTTCCTAGGTCATCCCTAGAAAGGTGGGTGCCTAGTTGAGTATATATAGAGGATAGAATCTTCTCATTTCTCCATCAATTCAATTTGAATTCACTCTCCAATTTGCACCTTCAACAACAACAACAATTCGCCATTTTTTGTTGCAGATTTGAATCTAAAGGAAGAGTCATCTTTTGTGTTGTTCAAGATTCGCTCCTAAGAGAAGTGATTCCATTCATTGTATTATATTCGGCCTTGTGTAGGGCCTGAGTTATATGTAGTTTATGCACTTAATTCTTCTGATATATAAAGAGAACTTGTTGTTGGGTTTTTCTCCCTCAAGCAGGAGGGTTTTCCTAGGGTAAACTTGTGTTCATTGATCTGTGTGTTGTATTTCTGCTTATTTAATTTTATGATCTGAAACTAACAATCCAAACCCTAGCATCCCCCTAGCATCCAACAACTCCATCTGATCTCACATAACTAAGGAATAATACTAACAACAAAACACATTCAAGTCTAAAACCCAAGGCTAACAACATGAAGAAGAACGTGTGGGAATGAGCCAACCTTGATGTGAAGGAAAAATACCAAGCTCTAAATGACCATCAAAATATTTCTCTATAGTTAAACATGATATTTTTTTAAGTACCATCCATTCCACCCCTTACTCACACCATTGAATCCAACAAGATGCTAGAAAAAATCCTTAGCCTCAAACAAACTAGAGAATGAAAAGGAAGGAAAGTCCATTTCCTAATAATAATTTAGATTGCATTTATAAATGTTAATAAAAAACTATGATTTTGTTTTTCTTTAAGAGGATCCCCTCAAAATATGAATTTTTTAAATGGGCCAAAAACAATTGGGAATCAAAGGGTTAGATCATTGAATCCTTTAGGGGGTTGGGTAGGGGTATGTCTATTATACTTTCATTGATTCATATTGTCCCAAAATTGTGCTACATTATGGTTCATGGATCATATGTGGTCAAATTTTCTATGTACAAGCATGGAATATTGAATTCCACCCAAATGGAATTACAAAATTCAATTATATTATGTGGGTTTAATTCCCTTTCCTTGACTTGGTATTCTAACCCTTTCTTCAAGACATAGCCTCCCAACTTAGCTAAGTGTTATGATGCAAAAAATACTCAAACAAATGGGAAAGACTACAAATTCAACCCAAGGTTTGCATTGAGATGGACCTTCCTCAAGCCTTGCTAAACTCTATTAGGTTGGTTACCTTGAGCTTTAAATTTGAGAAAAAACTCTACCTTAACAAGCCAAATGCCTACTTTTACTACCATCAAGAAGGCCATCTAATTTGGGACTATCCTATATGCAAACCTCACACCTCAATTCCTTCTACCTCTCATGATAACACATTTTTTCCCTTTTTATTAACTATGATAGTGATGTGACTCCACAACCTTCCTTGAAT
The DNA here is from genome assembly GCA_007115665.2 of Sequoiadendron giganteum. NCBI lineage: Eukaryota > Viridiplantae > Streptophyta > Pinopsida > Cupressales > Cupressaceae > Sequoiadendron > Sequoiadendron giganteum. The sequence goes on from CM021110.1 coordinate 74,771,104, forward strand.
ATTCCCAAGCCTCTTCCCTATAGTGATCCTCACCCTTCTTCCTTTTCTAATAATCTCCTTTCCACCCCATCCATGTCCCCGCGTTTTCCCTTTACTTCTTAGGAACCTAGGTCCTTTAAAGAAGCTAGATACTCATTTCTAATGATCTAGAGTCTCTAAAAGAAAGAAAAAATATGTCTTCTCCAACCAACCTTCCCTCTTCATACCTTACCTTGATACCTACTTACCAAGCCCTTGTGATAGCTCAATCCCACTTTTCTTCTCCTATAAGATATGAATACAACCTTTTCTTTGAAACTCATCTCAGTTATGAAGATAAAGATAATACCTCATCACTTATGGAGGAATATCCTCTCTTTGTTCCCTAGCAATGAAGTGCTACATCCAATCTTAGAATATCATGGGTTTGTTTCTCTCCACTCAAAATATCAAGTCAAGAAAACTATCCAAAACAATCATCTTGATCTCATCATGTTGTAAGAAGTTCAAATCAACAATATGTCATTGCAAGCCACATTGCTTCCATCTAGAAGGAGGTCTAGTGTCAGCATACCAATCATTATGAAGGAGGGAGTGGTGTTATTTTGGGCCTTGCCCTTGGATTTCTAAGCATAATTAATTCTAGTATGGATGCTTACAATTTCTACACTTGGGCTACTTTAATGATTCAAGATACTCTTTAGGGATTTTACGCAATCTATTCTCCCAAATCCCTAACTAACAAAATTATTCTTTGGGATTGGCTAAGCTTGAGCCTCCCCTTGGTTGGGTGAAATAGTCAACAAACCATAGCTAGAACATCACTACTAGCCTATCTCAAAAAGAATTTGAAACTTGGAATTTAGTAAAAAATTTCCTCAGGGTCTTTGATCCTAATCATTAGTAAAGTTAGATTACCAAAAGCTCATTGGTTCACTTCGAACAACTATAAAAAGAGTTCTCTAAGGAAAATGAGTCTTGCTGACCAATTCTACATCTCCCCTAACTATCAAATTCTTCCCTATTTTGTTGGTTTGACTATTTGATTGGACCTTTCAGCCACTCTTTTAGACCAAATTCCTATTATTACCACTCTTCTCCTATTCAAATCTTCATGTTATCTTCTAACCTTCCTTTTAGGATTAATATCTCCCACCTTAAACAACATGATTGTATTGAAAACCTCTTGGCTATTTGGAAAGTTGAGCCTAAACCCCAACAGCATCACTATATTTCTTGGTGAGAAAGAACCATCACTCATTGCACTCTCTTTTATAGAATCAATAACTCGAAAGGAATCATCAAAAGTAATCATTCAATAACTATATAATTTTTTAATAATTGTTATAGAAAAAATTTATTGGATAATTCAATTGGATATCCCCTTCTTCCTATCTTGGAAGAGAGAATTTTCTATTACATTTTATGTAAATTTGACCTAGAGTATAGCCACTGTCTTCACCACATCCTCTCTATAGAGGATTTAGATGAGGCCCTTTCTACTATGGCTCTAGAGAAAAACCTAGAGGCTAATTGTCTTTCAATAGAATTTTAAAAATTTGTGTGGCCTCACATCCAAGAGGATTTTTACTATACATTTAAGCCATAGAAACAAGTTCTTTAGGGGCTACTATTAATCAAGAAATAATTAAACATATCCCCAAAGGTAAATATGAAGACTCGGTTAATGGTTGGAGGCCTGTCTCCCTTTTAAATGCCTCTTAAAGATAATAGCTAAAGCTTTGGCCCAAAGAATAAAAAGTCACCCAATAAATTATTATAACTGAGTAGACCAATTCCCTTAGAGGTAGATTCATTTTGGACAATCTTCTACTAGCATGTGAGATAGTGGAAAGGGCACAACAAAAAACTCAAGATTCTTTAATCATAAAATTGGATTTTGACAAATCCTATGATCGTATGCATTATCCATCCATTCTAAATACGCTCAAGTGGTTGGGCTTCAACCCCATGATTTGCAAGCATAACAAAATTCTATTTATTAATGCCAATGGCCAAAGTTGTTGTCAGTGGCTCTCTCTCCCCTTAGTTTCCTTTACAAGACTACCTTCTTGCTCCTCTTCTTTATTTTCTTGATGTTGATGCTCTAGGATACCTCTTTCAACATGATATCTCTTCCAATCTCATCAAAGGAATCTCCCTCCCAAGAGGATCCATAACTCACAATTCACACTTTTTTTTATGATAGGGTTTTCATTTAGAGCTCAACTTTTGAATTAACCCATGCTTTGGATACATTAGAATTTTTCTACAATATATCAAGCTCTAAAATAGCAATGCAAAAAACCAAATACCCCATGACTTGACCTAGAATTCACCTTCCTTGGATTCAAAATGATGGAAGAGAAATTAAACATGACTATTAAAATATACTTAGGAATCCCCTTTAACATTGGATTTTCTCTTAGGGACATATGGAGCTAGTTTATGATTTTTTTGCATTGGTCCAATTGTTCCCTTTCAATGGTTGGACATATATAGGTTGTGAACAATATCCTTCTTGCTAGCAATGTTTATATTTTGTCTTGTTGGCTCCCTTAAGAAAATTGTTACAACCAACTTATCCAACTAACCATAAACTTTATTGGGGCCAAGTGGGGTAATAAAAAGGTCATTGTGCTAATTCCTAGGTGCATTATATTCAACCAAAATATAAAGTTGGGCTAGGTATAATAGACCCATTCACGCAAGGAATTTTACTCACAATCAAATGGTTGGTGAGATCCATGGAAGCAATTGGTTGGATATCTTATTCATATTGCTATAGCGAGAGACCCTTGAAAGTTTGAAATTGGAAGGATAAAATCCTTACATGGCTCATTTTTTTAAGAACATGGTTCTAATCCTTTTAACACTATTTAGAGAGCTTGGGAGATCACTTCCAGAAAGATGGTTTGGTATGACCAATCTCTTAGACATGGCCTAATTTTTGCTAGGTCTTTTATTTGGTGGAACCAACGTGTCCAACTAGAAAACAAACCCTTGGGGCTTATCCAACAACTTAGTGGAAAATTTCTATTAAAAATGGAATTCAAACCTCCAAAGACCTATGGGATCCTAAAAGCTTCAATTGGAAACCCTGGCGAGTTCTCAAACTCTAGTATAACCTATCTTCTTCTAATAAACAAAGAATTTTGGGTATTCAACAACTTGTCTCTTTGCGTCTATAAAGTATCCTTTCCATTCACAATCATGATTAATTTTTTAATGACTAGAGATATAATACCACTCATATCCTCTATTATTTCCCCCAAAATTATTTTTAGACAACTCCTCCCACCTCTCATCATCTCTCCTTGTTTAAGATCACATTTGAAGTGTTGTTTTAGCCAATTTAAATGAAATAAACTCGATCAACATATCTAGAAAACTAAAGTTTATGCTCAATCCCAACTCCTAGCTTGGATGACCCTTCACATGAAGTTTCCCATTAACAATTATCTCAATTTTATCCACATCCTCCTTCTTGTTCATTTTATACCCAAACTAATTCCATTAAAAGTGTTTTTTAGTCTTGTCATCACTCTAAAAAACTATGGATTTCCCTATTATTTTCTCTCCCTAATCTTTTCTCTATTAAATGGTCCTATAAAACTACTCTCTAACATGCATTAGCCAACCTCTATTGATATACAGATGATTTTTTCCAACTTGAGTCTTCATATGGTTAAATTCATCCCCCATAACCACTCCCTCCAAGGCCTCAATTTTGAGCCCACTAACACTCTTCATAATCTTTGTGTTGAACTAAAAAAATTCAAGGACCTTACCGTGAATGATACACTCCTTGAAAGATTTGTTGCCTCCCTTTTCCTCATGAATCTCCCCCATTGGTTATCTATGACACCTCCAATGATCCAAACCTCTAGTGTAAAGCTTATATGTATTGTTAATTAGTTTAGGAATCATTCTTATAGTGGTTGCAACTATCTTGGTTCAATCATCCAAGGAAGACATGAAACTCTGAGCTAGAAATTGTTTAACACTAGTGATTAGCCAACTAGTTTCATGATCCATTAATCTAGCTGCCACAAAAAGTGTTGTTGAAGTTAATTTCTTTACTTATTGGGATAAATTAATTTATTTATGTTGCACTAGTTTTTTTCAAGAAGGAAATTTTCTATATTCTTATAAATATTTAGAGTGGAAAACATTTCTCCTCCATGGCTTGCAATTTGAATGCTTCATTATCCTATCAAACTACGAGTCATTTTGAAATGATGTACTTTTTTAGAATGACCATTTTAAATTCTTATTATTTGTGGGAATTTTGATTAGTGTATGATCTAGGGGTTTTATTTCTTGACTCCTATTGGAGGAAGGATTATATTTTGGTTTGGCTAGGCTATAACTTCTTTTTGTTCAACCCATGAGTCTAATGTAGCTATTTTTATAGTTGTACCTTGTAACAATTTCTATTTTCTTAATTTAATAAAGGAAAAATAATTTGTATGTGAAATTTATTGTTGTGGAAAAAATATTTTGGATTAAAAAAATGACCCTCTTTAGAATCCAAATGAGGGACAACAAGCCTCATAAAGTTGATTTGTATAAGCAAGAACTTCGATGATAAAAATGAAGTCATCTAAATGGATGTTGACATCACACTCATGTTAATATGTTAAGTGACTCGATGTTTAAAAGATGTTGTATATGCTAATGTAGCACATGAATATGTTTATGAAAAAACACCATCTATATACATGTTAGTCAAAAAAGGTTGAATAGACAACAATATGTACAATGGGAAAAGTATAGATATGTGCTCTTCCAAAATGTTCAATGCTTGAATAAAAAATCAAACCAAAGAATTATGTTAAAGGATATTTTAAAATGGTAGTGCTTCCAACAAGAGGGACTTCCCAAAGGGTAGCTCAAGTCTTTAAATATGTTTTTCAAAAAGAAACCTTTGGATAATTCGTACACATAGTTTTTTTGGAGGGAATACTTTAATGAGTACATAAAATAATTCATAAAGAGTTGGAAAAAGAGTGAGATTATTATTTCAATGTGAATACATAATTTTTTTAAAGAAATTTATGCGCCCCCTTTTAAAAAATCAATTCCTTTTTTACCTTGAAACCTCTATAAATTGAATTTTGGGGACTTTATATAATATATAATTGAAAATTTTATTGAACAAAAGTGAGTTCAATATCAATGGATTTATTTTTTTATCTATGGATATGTAATCTTTATGTTTTGGCTCCTCCCAACATAATGATGGGATCTATTTTACAACAACTCACTTTTAAAAATATTATGTGCAAAATGAAAAATAATAGGTACAACCTTCAAACTTGATAGCTTGGCCTCTAATCATCCAAGAAAAACAAAATAAAAGTCTACCCTAACTATCTTGTCTCTTTTTAAACATAATAGTGAGGGAAAAATTCTTTACCATGAATTAAATATTAGATCTTCCCAAAATAATCCTAAACCTAATGCTTACAAAATATTGAAAAATAGATTAATCCTAGAACATAATGGCTTTTCCACCATGTTAGATTTTGTGATGTGCAAAGTTAACCTACGAGCTAATGTCTATGAATTACCCATAAAATAGAAATAACAATAAGTCCATTCTATATTGAATAATTGAACATGAATTAACAATGTACATATATAGACCTCCTAGATGAGTGAAGCAATATGACACATGTCTAAGCAGTCATGATTTAACTCAATTGAGTGAGATAGAGGTGGCCCTTGATTACACAAAGGTGACACCTAACTTCTAGCAATCAATAATTAATGATAGAGTGATGGCACTTGATGACCTCAGATCAAGGTGACACATGTCTTTATTATCTATCTAGGTGAAGGAAGATAAAATATCATATTGTCCTAAGTAAACTTAAGAAATAGGTCCAATATTACGCTTAGGATAAAGTTATATCCTAAGTGAAATATAATATTACACAAGTAGGATAAAGTTCTATCCTAAGTGAAATATAATATTACACCAATATATGGAAATATTGGAAGTCTTACAGTCATCATCTAATAATTCCCCACCAAGAACCATAATGTCATCACATAATGTATGGTAAGGTAATAAAGTTATAATATAGGGTACATGAGAAGAAAATGAACTAACATTTAGATTCACAATATCATCATGTAAGGTATTAGTGTATAAAAGACTCATAAATATTTATAGGGATAAAATGAGATGCAGAAATGTGATCATCATAAATGCATCATCATGTATAAAAGAAGGAAATTCATTCAAATAATGAGAATCTATCGATATAGGGATATTGTAACATATAAGAGAAGTATAATTAAGGGGAACAATGACATGAATGGTCAAGGAATATGTAACCTTATAATGATCATCATAGTATGTGTCACTATGTATGTGTCCATTAATGTCACAAGCAATAAGATGAATAGGAACAATATGAGACTTATCGAAAATTAAAGAATGTTTAAAATATAAGGATAAGTAATAAAATAAATATATAAAAGAGGAAAGTTCACAAACATGATGAATTAATAGCTTCATAGAAGACACATCCCCATCCATGGGATAAAAATTCATAAAGCATCAAAGATGAGGGCATCAAAAGAAACAGGATCTAGGAAGACATTAAAATCTATAAAGCACGTATGGACAAATGCTAGGAATGATCAAATATGAGAATCTATGATAAAATGATGTATCAATGAAGCATAATTAGGGTAAATACAAAAATATATACATTAAAGACCTAAAACCCTAATATGATATAAGTAAAGTGAGAAATGATGTAATTAGAAAATAATTTTAGAAATAGATATAAAAATAAATCCCTAAAGGGGAATCCAAGGGTGGGTATGGTGGGAAAAATTAATATCACATAGTGAAACACAAACCTTAGAAGGTAAGATATATCAATAAAGTGTTAATAAATAAGAACACAAGCCCACACAAGATCTAAAAGGATAAAAATTTAAAATATAGATATGAAACCATGAAAGTGATGAAAGTATTACCATAAGATCAAACCTTGAGGGTGTAAGAGTAGATGGGTTAACCAAACTGTGTAAGGAAATAAACCACTTTGCATGGATCACTCTAGGCTAATTAAATGAATACAACACTAAACATAAATTAATCAATAATTAGGAACGATAATTGAAAATGCTATTTTTGGAAATTGGCAATAAAAGGATTAGGGAAATTAAAGACAATATATTTTCATATTCCATGCTAATTTGAATAAAACTTCTAGATTAAACTGTGTTTGTAATTTTTGGAAACAAAATTTTTAATCACATTCTACGATCCATTGTTAAGAAGCAAAGAGAAAAAGGAGAAAATAGTGATCCATCATCATCACCATTTTCTCCATTTTCTCTTAACTTATTGGTGATGGCCCATGGAGTTTGATCTAAAACATCTATTCCAAAAGTTGCAAACACAGTTTAATCCAAAAACTTTATTCAAAAGGATTAGGATACTTATCTCTTATAAAAATGATAAATAAAACTACTAATATGATATAGAACTATCTCATCAATGTCAAAAAAGTAATGCTTTTGATGTGCTCGTTGTCTCAATATTATAACAAACAAATGGTCTTCTATGGGTTGATTTTGGACACCACAAGTTTAATCCCAAGTGTCATGGGAGTAATCTATGACACAAAATTAACCTATAACCTATGAAATCAATATTCCAAGCTTTGGAAATTTAAAAATAGGCTCATTATGACATCTAATGTCTAAATTATACAAGGGCATGTTGTATTTTAAAATACCTTAAAAGAAATTGTTAAATTGTGAGGGTCGATTTATCCTCAATCAACCCCCTTGTTGGAGTAGCTTTACAAACTTGGGTTATTATCATAGACAACATTCTCAAGCATGTAAATGGACTATATATATTTTGATGTGATGAGTTCTCACTAATGAATTTGGCATTGAACAATGTCATTGAAGACCTAGGTGACCAAAAAACCTTCTTGGAGGAAAATCAAACAAAGAATATTAAGGTAAAATCTAAACATGCCTCATTTAATGTTGAAACAAAAGAGAAAATAATTTGAAGGGCAAGTGCATGCTAGATATCAGGATCAAACTAATGGAAGCATTTTATCATACATAATATTTTTTTCAAGTCCTAAGATTCTATAGAAGGGGCCCTAGCCCAATTAATACAATAAAAAAACTACATGCAAAGATAATCTAAAACTACCAAATCTACCCAAATAGGTTGGCTTTACCTTGCTTATTATGTGATCTAAACTTCATATGAAAGAATGTTTTTCTTTTAGAAGTATTTTTTTAGTCTCTACTTTTGTCCACTCCTTTACTACCTCCTTTCTTTCTAAAGAATATGAAGACCCCAAATAGGATTGATTGATTGTTGCATGATTTTTGGAAATTTGAGAATTTTGTACATAATCCAAAAATTAAGAATCATTCTAAAGGCTATTTGGGTTGGTTAGGTCTTAACACTTGTTGGAAACTATTAATAAAATATGATTTCTCTTGTACTCTTTATTAACTAGATTGACCAATTCTCTTTTCTTTTTGCTTCAATACATTGTCCATTGAGATTTATTGTTGGGATGAAGTGGTATGAACCATTTATGAGTATTTAGAAGGCAGGGAAGGAGGCATGTCCACCCTAAAATGTGTGTTTCTTATCATAATTTCCACATCAAGCATTGGTTTGTGCTAAAATTCAATGCATACAATATCCTCTATATGCTTTGAAGAACTCTTAATAGACTTGCTAATCAAAAGATGAGAGTATTGCACCCCTTGCCACCATATTTCCTACTTTGATGATTTAGGTTTCTTCACTTTGCACTCAACTAAAATATTAAAAACCTTCAAGAATATTCTATAATGGAACATAATATTATCACTATATACAACCATATTCCAAGTCTAGTCTCCCACTTTTAACTATATCTCATCTGAAAACCCTTTCAAAATATCTAATTCTATCTATATCTTGCTAATATTGAGTGAATTGTATTATTTTTATTTGATTCAAGGGATACGAATTTCTTAAGCATGTTTCCTATCCCTTAAAAATAAGCATCCATCCTAAACTGTAGAGAGAGATAAGGGAAGCTTGTCCAAATAGGCATTATTGAAAACATTTTTGTCATTAGATTAAATGATAGAACATTGGGCTTAACAAGCAATACAATCTTATCCCACAACCAAGGTCCATTTTCTAAAACATATTATCTATCCTCTTATTTCTCACATAGAAATATAAAAAACATTGAGCATTTAGAAAATATCAATATCACCTTTAATATTGTTTGCCCAACATTTCATGATCCAAGCATGAAGGCCAACTAATCTTGGATAAAATATATGAAGTCAATATATTAACCCTATTTTTATGAAATTTTCCTATCCATGTAGGACTTCACAACCTAGAAATAATATTAGATGCTTCCAAAAATAAGGGACAATGCTCAACCTATGCATTTTGATTGTCAAAGACTCAACTGCAACATTACCATCAAATGTATATCAAGTCACCATTTTGTTTACCTTGAGATCCAAATTGCATTTGGAATGTTTTTTACAGCTATGTTATGAATCCCATCCATTAGGACCTATCCACTAAGAGTGATAGAACAAAATCACCTAACACCAATTGGTCACTTTGACTTGAGTTATCTTTTGATTTTACCCATTATGTTCTCTACCCTTCACACCATCCTTGACCCTACAAATAAAGGAATAATATCATAACTTCCTTTCACAAGAATCTTTTTGGTTTTCAATTAAATGGATTGGAAACTCTATTTTGAAACTTGTTTCTCTCCTTCAATAACATGAGGTGGTTGAGAACTTATATTTTAATGTACTATATTAGTAAGACACAAAAGATATCTTTTGCATCTGTCAAAATTTCATGACAAGCTCTTGTATGTTAGGAGAGTTATTTATCATCTTTTAAAAAGAAAAAAGAAACTAGTTGTGTCTATGATTAGAAGAATTTAAGGAACTGCTATGTAAGAATTTTTACCTTATTAGGCACATGACTAATAAAAATTTTAAGTGGTTGTATCTCAAACATGACAATGGGAAAATGAGTAGGATTATACTATGAAGTTTAGAAGATAGATCATGTTATTGGGCATGGACTTGGAGGATGAGAATGAACTTATAAAGTACCTTAAAGGTCTTCACACTCACATTAGGGAGAGAGTGATCACAATAAATCCATGAGATTTGATGAATCTTGTGTCTAAAATTATTATGTAGATGGAGAACAAATACTACTCTTAATGGAGGACTTTGAAAATGGAAATATATACTTCTCAAGGGAACAATGCTTTATAAAAGTGTAGACACTTAAATTTGGACACTTCATTTGTCCAAATTTATCCCTTTTTGTCTAAATATCCTCTCATTTGCATTAATTAAGTAATATCGCTATTATTCCTCCAAGGAATATTCTCTTCCCCATGCAAATTCTACAACCTTTGACTTGTCACATCACATGTGCTAAAGTCTTCTAAAATCTTTGACTTGTCACATCAAGTCACATGTGGGTAAGTACTTACCTTTTTAAGGACCTTGTTTTATCCAAGGTACTTTCCACCTCTCCTTTTGAAACTTTGTCTTATCCACAAGATTCCCCAATCATGTGAATTTTTAATTCATTTTTATTCACCCAAGATTCTCTTTTTCCCTATGTGATCATTGAGAGGTCACATCATCCCTTTTCCAAGAGACTTGTCCTTCCTCCACATCATGTACCTTCCTTCCCCCTCACTTCCACATCATCTAATCCTAGGCCATCTCACATTCCACATGTCAAGATGTGAGGGCTTGTGAGTCCTCAACTCACCATAGCCCTCCATCTTGACCTTGTTGGTTTAATCTCAACCATTGAATTCTCAAGGAATTCAAATCCCTCTATAAATACCCCCTCTTTTCTCTCATTTAAGAACCTCATGCATTTGATACCAAACTCTTGATACTTTGTTATTTGAATATTTTTCCTTCATCATAGCACTTGAATAGACCATTATCACACTTTCAATCATCTTGCATCCCATCTTACATCTTTAATCTCATTTTCCATCCAAAGAGCATACAAAGCATACAATATCAAGGGCCAACCAAAGGATTCAACAACAAAGAAGGTATAATCGTTTATTGTCTTCATTTCATCTTCTTTCTTTGTGTTATCATTCCTTAGGCTAATTTTGAGGTGTACCTTTTATGTTCTTTCATTAGTGCATAATAGTAGTTTTGCATCTTTAGAATATGATAGACATTTAAGGGATCACATTTCTGGCACACTCGGTGGGACCCACAAATGGGTCCCTTTATTTCATGTTTGTTATTGTTGAGTTGTTTGCAAGTCCAGGTCGTAGAGGGGCGGATTTGCCCCGTAGAGGGGCAGACTTGCCCTCTAGTGTGCTGTAGAGGGGCAGATTTTCCCTCCTATTCCCACTGTTTTCTAAAATTTTCACTACAATGGGGTGGATTTTCCCTCCTGGTTCACTGTTTTCTGACATTTTCACTGCAGAGAGATGAATTTTCCATCCTGGTTCAATGTTTTCTAACATTTTCACTGCAGAGGGGTGGATTTGCCCTCCTGGTTCACTATTTTCTGATATTTTCACTGTAGAGGGGCGGATTTGCCCTCTTGGTTCACTATTTTCTAACATTTTCACTATAGAGGGGCGAATTTTCCCTCTTGGTTCACTATTTTCTGACATTTTCACTACAGAGGGGCGGATTTGCCCTCCTAGTTCACTATTTTCTAACATTTTCACTGCAGAGGGGTGGATTTGCCCTTCTGGTTCACTATTTTTTGACAGTTTGCTACAGAGGGGCGGATTTGCCCTCCTGGTTCACTGTTTTCTAATATTTTCACTGCAGAGGGGCGAATTTTCTCTCTCGCTTCACTGTTTTCTGATATTTTCACTACAGAGAGGCAGATTTTCCCTCCTGGTTCACTGTTTTCTAACATTTTCACTGCAGACAGGTGTATTTGCCCTCTTGGTTCACTGTTTTTTGATATTTTGCTGTAGAGGGGCGGATTTGCCCTCCTGGTTCACTATTTTTTAATATTTTCACTGCAGAGGGGCGGATTTGCCCTCCTGATTCACTATTTTCGGACATTTTTGCTATAAAAAGGCGGATTTTCCCTCCTGGTTCATTGTTTTCAGATATTTTTGTTGCAAAGGGGTGGATTTGCCCTCCTGGTTCAATATTTTCTGACATTTTGCTGTAGAGGGGTGGATTTGCCCTCCTCGTTCACTGTTTTTTGATATTTTGCTGTAGAGGGGCGGATTTGTCCTACTGGTTCATTATTTTCTAACCTTTCTGCTACAGAGGGGCGGATTTTCCCTATTGGTTCACTGTTTTCTAACATTTCTACTGCAAAGGGGCGGATTTGCCCTAAACAACACGTTTTGGAAGGTAAAAATAAGCATTTTAGCTTCGTTTTTGCCTCAGTTTTTTGTTGTTTTAAGGTTCTAACCCCCTAACCTTTTTTTTTTGTGGGTATAGTTGGATTTCTTGCTAATATTTTGCAGCCTACTTTTGTAATTAACAAAGAACAAAGGGTAAAATAGCTAACATTTGTTTGCAAGGCCATCCATTTGTTCAAATTTTAAAACCTTTCCTTGTTGTTTTCATCTAGGCACATAACTTAATTAGAGGGAAGTAAAATTTATTACTTGGTGTGTTTATTTTTGTGTCACCCAAGGGGGCACTAGTTTGTTTTCACTTTCCCCTTGCACTTTGTGTGATCTGGGGAGTAGTTGGAAATGATTAGTGCCTTTTTTTTAGAGGGACCTTCTTGGGGATTTCATCATCCCAAGGGACAATCCCAACCATGCATATCGACAGGGTATAAAAAGGGGGGAGAGCCAAAGTTGTACCCCAATCCAGTCACATCGTGTTTGGCAAAGCGTCAAAGTTAGGGTGATACCTAGATAGACATGAAGAGTTGGTCTGAGCCCTTCAGTATCTCGTTGGGGTTCCCGACTCATGCTTGTGATGGGCTGGTGTTCACGGTCCGAGCCTCACGTACCGAGAGTATATCGAGGACTCCCTAGAAACCTTGTGCATCCTAGATTAAGACCTTTGTTGGCCATACCCTTAACATTAATCATAGGATTGTGCTTGTTTAAAATATCTTCTTGTGAAAAATCAATAAATTTTTGACAAGTCATCCTCATTGTTGTCATTTTAAGTCCTTGCCATATTCATTCTCATCGAAACCAAGTCCCTATTTTTTGTAGAAGGGAGGATACACCCTCCTATTTATTGCAGAAGGGAAAATACGCCCCCCTGGACAAACAATTTTTCTCTATTTTACCATTCCAGGCCTCCGTTTAACCACCCCAAATCTCCTTTTGGTTGTTTGACCATTCCAAACATCCATTTAACCTTTCTAAACATCTGTTTGACCATTTCAAGTCTCCATTTAACCTTTCTAAACTTTCGCTTCTCACTCACATTACTCATTTCACAACTAGGGGAACCCGTTTCACCATTTCACCACGTGTGACCTAAACATTTGCACTTTCCAAAAAGATCACTTGGACATCACCCTCCATCATATAAAAACCATCAGAACATCTTTAGTTTCTATTCTTCATCATCTTGGGAGTTATCTCCTGAATTGACCAAGGTGTTAGGTTTGATCATTATCCTACATATCAATCAGTTTCTTCAACCTAATCAATTTGCTTCTATCCTAAGGTGGATTTGTGTTGAAAGTCAACATCATTGGCCCAAATCAATCCCCTTCCATCTCAAGGTGGATTCAACACCGTGATCATTGGTTCAATCCTTTAATCCGATCAACCAACATATTAAGTCACCTAGGGTGATTTCCGAATTGGGTTTAGGATCCTTTCCATCAACCAATCCTAATTCATCATCCAATCCAAAACAAACTTATCCTATCATATACTCTGATCCAATCCCAATCTAAGCTCCAATCCAATTATAATCTGAGTGTTAATCCCTTCATCCTAATCTGAGCTTTAATCCCATCCCAATCTGAGCTTTCATCCAATTCGCATATGAACTTCCAATCCATCCTAGTTCTCTATCCATCATCTATTCTTTCTTGCTAATTTGTATCCATCATGAATCCTTATCCCCCTCTCACACGACCAATAATAGTAGTTAAGGGGAATCCTAACTATGTTAATGACGATAACAAAAATCTTATCAATCAAGAAGATTGTTATATAGATCCCTTTGACGCTATCATTGCTAGCAATCTCTCTCCAACCGCCTCCCAAAATCAAACTACTCCTTTGAACTATCCCACCATGCCTTCATCCGCATCTACTAACAATCCTTATGCTACCCTTGACAAGGGATATCCAACATCCTCACCATCGACATATACATCATGTTCTCCCTCTCAACCTCTATCCTACTCAACATCCATATCCTCCTATCCTTATCATCATGAACAATCCCAATATCTCTACCTTAATCACCCATCCCAATCTTCCCATCCTAATCCAACACTCACACATTCCTATCACAATTCCCCATCCCAATATTCCTCTTATCTTAATCCACCATCTCAATCTCCTTATCCTAATCAATCATCCCTATCCTTCTATGCCAACTCACCATACATGTCTTCCTATGGTGGTCCACCACCTCAATCTTCCTGTTCTAATCCAACATCCACACCTTCCTATCACAATCCCCCATCCCAATATCCTTATATTAATTCTACATCTCCCCATTCTAATCCTTCATCCACATCTTCCTACTATTACTCACCATCCCAATCTTCCCAATCTAATCCAACATTCGAATCCTCCTACATCACTCCCCCTTTCACCACATTATATCTTAATCCTCCATCTAAACATAACCCACCTAGTCCTCCATCTAGTCCCATCCACTCACCTAATCATAATCCTCCATCTCCTCCTAGTCCTCCATCCAATCCCATCCACTCATCTAATCATAATCCTCCATCTCCTCCTAGTTCTACATCTAATCCTAATCTGCCCATCCACTCACCTAATCCACCAATCCCTAACCCTAATCCTCCATCTCCTCCTAGTCCTCCATCCAATCCCATCAACTCATCTAATCATAATCCTCCCTGTCCTCCTAGTTCTACATCTAATCCTAATCCACCAATCCCTAATCCTAATCCTCCATCTCCTCCTAGTCCTCCATCCATTTCCATCCCTCATCTAACCCTAATCCACCAATCCCTAATCCTAGTCCTCCAACCATCACTAAACCTCCATCCATTCCCATCACCCCACCTAATCCTACATCCCTTCCAAATTTCATCCAAGGACTCATGACAAAGGAGACATCACCAACTCCACTACTTGAAATCGTGGAACCATGCCATCCCAATCCATCATCCATGGTCACTAGTGATGAGACCCCTCTCCAGCCCACACCTATCATTGATGCTACCACCCCTAGCACCACTCAAACTATCAAAAGCATCGCATCCTTTGAATCCACTGAGCCCCCATCTCCTACTCCGAGATATTTCGAGCCCATCAAAGATAACCAAATCCTATCCACTCCTCCTACACCTAGATCCTCCCAATCCATCACAAATCCGCAAGTCCAATCCACTCTTCCCACTCCTAGTGACGACACACAAGTCCCATCCATTCCTTCCACTCCTAGTATCACCGATATTCCTTCCCTTGAACTTCATGAATCCTACATCCTTTCATCTCCCCCACTTATGGGGTCCATCCAACATTCTTCCATCATCATACCTCCCACACAAGATGAGTCATGCCAAGAGCTTGATCCAAAGCATACAAGCATATCCCCTCCTCCAAATAAATATCCTTCCATCTCAAGAACATAGTCTTCCATCCATTTCATCTCATCATCCATATCCTCAACCAAGTCATGATCCTCTCCTCCCATCCACCCTATCTCAAGATCACTCTAGCTCATCCACTCCATCCCATTATCCCCTTTACATTCAAGATCCAATCACTCCATCTCACGAGCCCTTATCATCCACTGCCCTAAATCCAAATCCTATCATACTCCCTAATTCCTCTCCCGATCCCTTATCACCTCCTCCTCCCAATCAGGATGTTTCTCTCCCCTCATCTCTATCGCACGATCCTCCATCGCTACCTACCATCCCAACACCACTTTTTTATCATCTTGGTAATATCACACGTGTCCATGGTGGTCTTCTTGTGGAAGAAAAATAAAGTATATGCACCACCTTTCCTCCTCCACCTCCTGACGGACTCGCACCATACCTCCAAAAGAATAAGTATCCTACTGTAGACCAAATGCTCACGAACATGAACTATCAAGGAAAAGGTTTAGGCCTTCATGAGCAAGGTAATTTAGAGCCCATCCAAGTCAAAGAACATCCAGGCACACATGGTCTTGGATATATCTCCCAAAACTTGCACGCCAAAGATGTTGGTACAACCTCTGTACATCTTAAACGATCCTCTTCTAAAGGCACAAGAGGTACTTCCCATCGTTCTACCAAGTTATTTGCCGCCATTCCCCCTCCTCCATCATATTACCTCAAAACAATCGTCCATTTTCCTCCCTCATCCTCTAAATCCATTTTGGGTCCTTATGTCCCTCCATCCATCATTGATCACCATCCATCTACTATGGGTTCTTATATCCCTCCATCAAACCCCACACATCCTCCATATACATAGTCTATTTTAGGTCCTTATATCCCAAAATCACCCCCTCCATCTTATCCTATTCATCCTTTCATTCATCCACCCCCTATCCCTCGTACATAATAGGCAAATTATAACTTCATAACTCCTAATCAAGATCAACAAAGGCACCCCTCCATGCATGCTATCTCACATCCTCCATCCACACATCCTCATCAAACGCCTACTTCTATCACTCCACCCACATCCTCTCCACATCATCCATCTTCCCATACCCATCCCCTTGCTACTAAAAGCACTTTGGATGCCAAAGAAAAAATATATAAATCCAAACATCCACATGAATCTAAAGCTACTCATGTCCCCTTCACGAGACATGTTGAAGAAAAGAAAAATCAAGTCCAAAATCCAAATCAATCCCAATGGCCACAAAGGCCCACCAAAGAAAAAATCAAAACCATGTGGATCCTAAAGAAAAACGATGCCATACCTTCAAAAGAAAAATCCATAACGACATTCAAAGTTGCTAATCCACCACAAAATCATTCACCTCCTCCATCTCCTAAATCTATTTTGGGTCCCTATGTCCAAAAATTCACTATCCCAACTCCTCCATTATCACCACACTCTCCATCCATTCATCCACCTATCTTTTCGCATCCACCATCACATGTGCCAATGTTGGTCCTAAACACAGTCCCCCATCACACATCCCATTCATCATTCAATCCATATCCTTTCCAATATCCCATCCATTATCCCACATATCTACCCCATCAAATCCCTTTAATCCATCCTCTTGCATAATCCATCCCTGCTAATAAGGTTGTACCAACATCTAAATAGTTGCTTCAAACATGGGCTCTTATTATCTCGTATGGAACTTGATGCTTGAGTCCTTCATCCATCTACTCTATCATATGTCTTCTGAATCCATATCCTCCTCCACCTCCATCTGAATTTCTGTCTAAAAAGTTCAAAAAATAGTAAAGAAAAGAAAAGAAAATAGTAAAGAGAAAATCATTCGTCCAATGGTGAAAACCTGACAAACAAGCGCCTTGGATAAGTACCATGATGAAAACCTGGCAAACAGGCATCATGCATAAATCCCTTGTCTAGTCTCCTTCCATGATTAGGGGGAAACATCCACTTACGCATTCCTTTCCTCCATTTCCTACATCTACCTATTTTTCGCATCCTATCCATTTTATTCCATTTATCCCAGTCCCTCCATCTTCCTTCTGCTCTTGATAAAGATAGGAGAAAACCTATACTTATGCTTTGGACACCTCTTGGAATATATTCCCCTCATCCATACACATAATATTCCTTATCCACCTCTATCTATCTTCCATTGTCCATCTCACTCCCTTATCCACCCATCCCGCTATCCCCCTTGCCTCGTTACGCAGGACACATCTAGAGTGGGGGAATCTCCTTATTTACGATAGAGTCTTTGGAGACATCGTCCATCCATTCCTCCAAGTCATCCTTTTTGTTCCCCCCTCCTTCCCATCCTTATCTCCCCATCCCTTTATTCATCCAATACTCCCTTCCATCTACCAAATCCTTATCTTCCTATACTCTCATCCACTAGTCATTTTTCGTTCTTTCATCTTTATCTCCCTATCCCTCTATCTAAACATCCTGCCCATCTCCCTATCCTTATCATCTTATCAAATCCTTATCCCTCTATCCATCCATCCTAGCTTCTTTCTATCTCCCCACCATTATCAATCCATTTGTCCCTTCTCTGTTTGTCTCCCTCCTCCCTCCTACTTCACCCCGAACTGGAACGGCCCTGCCCCCGACCCGCGGGGCGGACCTGCCCCCAGCCAGGGTAGACCTGCCCCAGGCCGTGGGGCAGACCTACCCTGCGTCAGGGTGGACCTGCCCCGTGCCGGGGTGGACCCACCTTGTGCCTGGGCAGACGTGCCCTGCCATGGGGTGGCTTGTCCCTACGGTGGGGCGGATTCACCCCTCCCAAGAAACACTAACCCTCTTTCATCCTTTCATCCTTATCTCCATCTATCTAGCTACCAACCTGAAATTATAGCCCCTACCCATTTTAGCCATCCCTGTGGCAAATAGAGAAACAAATTGAAGGTTTGGCATATTTTAGGAGGGATTACTCCATACATGGAAAGGCTTCATGGTCTCAACCATGAAGCCTCCAACACTTTTGTTCATGGATGGCATAATTTCTCCTTGATAGTAAATGGTGTTGTTTTCCCCATCACTAAAGAATTTATTGCTCAGATCACTGGCTTGAGTTCGAGGGGGAGAAAGTTCTTTAAGGAGTGAAAGGTAAATGATGATGCGATGGATCAGTTCTTTAAGGATAATAAAAAGTAGTAGATTGTAAAGCTTGCCTCTTTGGGCTATAATCACTCATCAATCAAGGCTATTTCGGTTGAGGTGGTAGAGGTTACTGTGAGGTACATAACCTTGGATGGTTGTTTCACTACCATCCCAGGGTTTCATTTTACATTAATCATTTTCATCATAAGTTACATCTCCTTTCCATTTATGCCCATCTGAAGAATCCTCACACTCCTCTTCACAAGAGGTTGATTCTCCTCATAATGGAGTATTTTAAGGTTCACTCCCTGACCAAAATGGTTAAAGGAAAAGATCCTTTGGTTAAGCCCAAGGTTGTTGAACACCCTACCATGGAGTCTATTATTGATGATGAGGAAGAAGAGGAGTGGAAGGAGGATGAAGATGCCATTGAGGTTTCTTCATCTCCCTCTTCAAACTTGTTGTCATAGAAAAGAAAGCCAAGTAGCAAGAAGAAAATCGTGCCTAGGAAGAAGCCAAAGAAGTAAGTGGATTGCCCCTGTGATAAAGATGATGATGGATACAAGATAGGTGAGGAGGAAGTTTCTCGGCCACCCAAGAAGTCTAAGGGCGAGGATGAAGTTACTCAACCATCTAAGGTGTCCTTGATGAAATCCAAAAAGTAGGGGGCCCATCCCCATGATAGGGATATTGGTGGGTATGAGACAGGGGAAGAGGAGGTCATCTGGACTTCCAAGAAGCCAATGCACAAGCCACACAAGAAGCAAATTGCTACACCCTAGGGTGTTTGTTCGAGTGATTGTGTGATAGATGATGAGGTTGATTTCCAACCCTTTCCTCATCCTGAAGATGCAATTCTGGTAGGCGACTTGGAAATGAATGTAGATGTGATCTCTTCTTGACCTATTGTTAAGGACAAAGGTAAGGAGAAAATTCTTGTTCTAGATAAATTTATCTGTGGGTACGAAGACAAAAATTTTGAAGGATTTTGGGAGGATTGACCCCTTATCTGCTAAATTTTCTTACTTGGATGAGGAGAACCTTGATATGATGACCCTTTTTTCCATGACCAAAAATGGAGCTGCTTGCAATTTTAGGGTGGCGAAATGGGTTCTAAGTCCTAACTAAATTCAATAATGTTAATATTAAAATTAGAAGCCTCAAGGAAAAATTTTAAATTATGTCCAAGGGATCTGCTTCTGATATCCTTATTGAAAGAATTGTGGATTTGGAAAGTTCTATTTCAGACTTTTAGTTTGAGTGTGTTAATCGGTTGAAAGAATTGGAGAACAAAGTGGCTACGCTGGAGAAGTATATTCGGAAGCTCTTTGAGGTCAATCACCTATCTATAAAAAATAGTGCAGACTCTGTAAAGGTTTTAATGAAAAAAATAAGTGCCCTTAGGGAGCACCAAATGGCGAAGTACCAGATAAGAATGCTACCCACTAAGGAAAAAGGAAAGAACCAGGGGAATGAGTGCTAGAACAAGGGCTAGCCTTGAGAAATCCTTTGAAGAGGAAAATTAGGAGCTACTGTCCATGGTCAACCTTCACTACAACCAGGAGTTGGAGGTTGCTAAAATTTTAAAAGAAATGAGATAGTCTCGTTGTGCCTCTTTGTGTAGTTTTTTAATTCGTTGTTGTGTGGTTATTTTTGGGTACTGTTTGGCTGCTAGGTTCTTTGTTTTATCTTTTGTCCCAATGATGTTTTGTTATTTTGACATACTTTTGTAAGGGGTTTTGAGTCCCTTCAAAACCTATTTTCCCTCTTAATCAAAACATATGCATGGGAAATAGTTTGAGAAAATCTTGAGGGGTTGTTAGAGGTAAGACAACATTTATATAAAATATTTGTGTACAATTCTTTGTGGATTTTACCTCTTTCAAACATCTTTTGGAGTACACAAAGGTGAATTTGCACACATTTCAACTAGATTTTTCCTACAAGGGGATTCTCTATGGTTTATTTTATCTCTTTATATCCTTTATTTTCTTGTTTCCATAATTATTTATGAAAGTTTAATTTTCATAAATAAACTTTATAGGGATTCTCTATGGTTTCCCATGATGTTAGTTCTCTCTTTATATCCTCATTTTCTCGTTTCATTAATTATTTATGAAAGTTTAATTTTCTCTTAAAATAAGATTTGAATTCATTGTATGAGTAGATGTGTTGGCTGCATGGTTAGGGGAAGTAGTCTGTAAGTGTATTTTTTATTTTGCTTTTAAAGGGCCCTAGTTGCATTTATATCATATTTTGGGTTTTAGGAAAACTTTCTACTCTGAGGGATGATCATATTCCCCTTTTCTATATGTATTGAACTCATAAGAATGTATTTCAATTACTAAATTAATGCAAATAGTTTAGGCCTTTGGCCTTTTATCTAAAAAAAGAAGATTTAAATTGATTACTAACAAACAAGTGTGATAAATATCTTTATTGGTTATAGATCAAGCAATATCATAGCACATTCCTTCTTCTTGGAAAGTGCTTTGTAGTGATTATTTTGCAAGTTCATGTGCACAACATGGTCTAATGGAAAATAAATATTACCTTTACAAAGATGGAGAAGTGAGTCGAGAATAATGGCAATAGAAAAATCATTTATGTTGAAGTGAAATTCCTCGAGATGGAGACTAGTATTGAAAGCATATATCAATCTATGGGGTCCATGAAGAGCTTGATTGAGGTACTTATGAAGAGGTTGGAAAAATGAAAGAGTACAACCAATTATAATTGAGGAATGCATTCAAAATAAATTACGAGTCTTCCAAACAAGTCTTTGTGCAAAGTGGAGGCTAAGATTTAGATCCCTTAATCCAAAGGTGAAGTGGATGCATACAATCTTGATCATTATTTGGTAGAGTTAGAGGTACAATTTATCACCTTAAAACAAAATATTTATTTTTCTAGGTGAAGAATGATTTTTTTTGCTTTGATTTGTTTTGAGAGTCTCTTGCATTCCATGACATTAGAGAAACAAGCTCCCTTGGGAATAGTTTGAAAAGTCAATCAAGAAGAATAAATTTTATCCTTTTGTCATAAAGAGGAAAAATGTATGGATTGACCTTTCTTAAAACAAAAAGAGGGTCATAATATACAATATTATACTAATGAATTTTGTAGAAGAGACATATAAATGGAAAAAGGTACAAGATGAAGGAATTTTAATGAAATATACAAGTCTTCATATTCATCTTTGTAGACCTATCACGCTTTCCAAATTGGGTCACATAGATTTGAAATGCATGCTCATGTTCACTACCTTGAGTTAGGTAGTTCTCTAACCTATCTTAAGGTTAAGGGAGCCAAAACCAAGGACATGAAGGTAAATTCCACAACTTCTAAGAAAAAATTTGTAGTTTATTGTAACTATTGTGGTAAGCATGGTCACATAGAATCCTCTTGTTGGAAGTTGTATCTAGAAAATAACCTTCATAAGCAAGTTAAGGAAGGTAAGAAAAACTCTTTTCCCTCCACACATGAAGATAGTGTAGTGGTTAACAAGGTTAATAAAATTAAACATCATCATTTAACATCAAGATTCTTGTAAGTGATATTAAACTTGTTGAATTATTTGATTCATGTTCTCAAACTAACTTGGTATCTCAAGATTTGGTGGAAAAAATAGGCCTTAAAAGTGTACAACACTTGAAGTCTTATAAGTTGGGTTGAGTGAAAGAAGGTGCATACATGCTAGTTGATAAGAAACGAAATTTGAAGTTTGTTATTGGTTCTAAGTATATTGATGAAACTTGTGGTAAATGATGCTCTTGTCTACATTTGTGGAGTTGTATTTGGTAACCTCGTGTATGATCTAAAACTAGTTTTCTATAAGAGAGGGAACAAATACTAGGTCATTGAAAGTGGAAAATATTTCATGTTGCATGCTTTCCATGGAAAGTACTAGTGTTATAAGATCTCAAATCCTCATGGGAATATTAGTGGTAACACATAAATTACACCTCTAGAGGGAAATTAATTTTGAAATAGTTTCTCCATGTTCATCCAAATTTTAATTGTATTATTGGGATACTTGGAGGAAGAAATGTACCAAATTTTGGTTGAATTTAGCATTGTGGTGTAAGTAGAGATGTCACACATGAAATTAGTTGAGGGGTCCTTCCTCTCCCTTCTATTGAGTTATTGAGATTTTGGGGACCAAAAGCCTCTATATAAGGGGGGTGTGATTTGTAAAGGATCTACCTTTTGTATTTATTGATATATTTTGGGATAATGAACAACTACTTGGATGTTCAAGAATTTTTAAGGTGATACAAGACATCCATGTGTAGGTTTCAATGTGTGAGAAAACCTTAAAAATTGATGAATTCACCAAATACATTAGGTCATAAAAGTACACACTATAGTACATTTGTCATCAATTGTAGTAAATTAACCGACTACAACAAATGAAAAACACCTCTCTGTCTTAAGCATTGTAATGTGTATATATCCAATGTACAAACATGAGGAAGTTAATTTTAGTTGATTGTAATACATTCTAAGGGGCTATATGTCGAGTTTCCATCTTGTAAATTCTCTATGTTCATGATTGTTACATTAGCAAAGGTAGGGGAATAATTTTAAGAGCATTTAAAGGGCTTGTTAGAGGTAGGACAATAGTGTATTGGCCATGTATACAATCCTTTGCACCTTCTACCTCATGTAAACACTTTTTAAAATACATAAATGTGAACTTGCACATATTTCACATGGAGTTTTCATCCACAAGGGGTTTCCCTAGGGTATTTGTTTTGGGCTCCTTTCATGATGTTTATATTTATGTTATTATTTTCTCATGTCATCAATTGTTTATGCAATTTTAATTTGCTCTCTTAGACTAAAATTTAATTATGTTATTAATGAACATGTGTAAGGAAGATCCCCCCCGTTTATAGACTAGAAATTACTTAATTTTTTCAACATAACAATTTTTTGAATCTTGGCCCTTTGATATTCTTAGCTTCTCTAGCTTCTTCAATTTATTTAGTGTTCTGCTAACCCTTTAGATGATTTTTTTTTTGGTTTCTTGGTAGATGCTCCTTTGGGTTTTTTCTCGCCATTGCAGGTGTCTTGGTGACTTATGGCTCTTTAGTGTCTTGTTTCACTCTACCTGCTTATGGTTCATTGGTACTTCATTCACTCCTCTTCAACTTCTGGTCTCAACACTCTAACATACTCAAATTATGTCTCTTTGGGGTTTTTCAAGGCTTCTACTGTATTGGTGTTCGCTCTTGAGCTCTATTGTAAGACATTGCCATTTTGGGGTTTAATGCTTGAATTTTTGTAATCTTGGTATTATTTTTGTTACTCTTGAGTTAAGTAGATAGTATAATGTCCCTATGCTTCCCTCTCGATATATAATCTCTCTCTTATTAATAAAAATTTCGTTGCTCTACAACCTTTATTTAAAAAAAATAAAAAAATAACAATATTATCAACGCTTAAAAAAAACAATTTCAAAACTACCAATTCCCTTAAATTAACTATTTAAAATAATTATAATAATAATTTCACACCCTTCGAATAATTTTATAATCATCACATTGATTAGAAAACCAACAATCTAAAAATAATAATTTGAAACCAATAGTATAGAACCTTCTAATACATAAAAAAAAATAAAAATTTGAAAGTCTATAGCTAAAAATTTCTATATCCGCTATTTCGAAATGCATAAAATATAGCTAAAATTTTCTAATACTAAAACATGAAGCAGTAAACTTCCTTTGGCAAACACCACAAAGACTAGTGCGCAGTTGATAAGATGGCAGTAACCAGATGTGTTGCAATTCCAACTTGTTTCTATCCCACTGTTATTCCTACATCACAGCTAAGCAAATCCTTCCTTGTTGTAAGATTTTCGATTGCCCAATGGAAACATAGTAGAGCTTTATGTACAGAAAGAGCAAACAAGGCTACGAGAAAAGAAAATCGCGAGCTAGTGGAAATGGAATATGCAGAACTCAACCTTAACCAAAATATAGGAGAGAAGGTAAGCTTCCTCCTATGCTTTTTACATATTTCTGATCGATGAAAGCCCAAGGTCATTGCCATCCTTTTGTAAAACCCACAATTACTTTATAAAGCCTTTTGCTTTTCTATTGAAATGTTTTTTTCATATTTTTTTTCTCGAACATTATATGATTTATTGGTGTTTGAAGGTTTTTCCTAAGCCTGGGCCGGTATCAACTCTGTAAATCTCTGCATAGAGCTCGTTATTAATTAGGTTTCTTGTTCGATTGCATTTTGGTATATTTTGCTGGCATCAATTGTACTGAGTTGTTGAAGCCATGGTGTTCTTTTACAGTTTGGAGGTGTGCGGATTCGGCAACATGTTAACCCTCTCAAAGCATCTCTAATGGTATTACCTGTAATCGAATTTGCAATTATCATTTATGTAAACAATATGAGGAAAAACAACTTCAATTTAAATAAAATTGTAATGTTATACCCTTTTTTTCATGAGAGACACTAGTGAATCTTAAAAAGTAGTCGCCTCTATCGTGAATGGAAGTTGTATCATTGACCAAGACTCCACTACTAGACTTTGTCGGATCATCTTCTGCACTGTCCAATGTTTTAATATCAGCCATGCAATAAAAAATCTGAGCAAATTCTGGAACTGTTGCTATAGTTGCTTTTTTCAAAGATAATAAAACCTGGTTCCATTCATCATCTGCAAATAGACAACCAGGCTCCAACATTATTCATCAAACAAATAAAAGTAAATACATCAATGCCAACCAAGTAAGGGACTCACTCAAGAGTAGAACCTGACAAAGAAGTCCACTACAAATTGCAGTGCCAATGTACACATGCCAGAAATCCAAACATCTTCACTAAGATCGTTATATTTACTTTCTAGATCATTTGATTGTAAGTTTGTAACCATAGTAGTGTATTACTCAGAGTCTAGAAAAGCGGTTTTTTAGAGAGAGAAAGTATGGTAACTTTTCCTCCTTTTCCTCAATTATAAAAACAGTAAAAACATATTTGTACGAATGTGACCTGGATGATTTCCTTTTGAGAGAAAATAGATTTTTATTAGTACAAGAACAAATATCTCAATTTGAACTGGAAAAGTTGAAACAAGAACAGATATTATTTGTTCGTTATGGGCAAATCCATAATTTTCGAAGATTAAATTGATGATCAGTTCTCAACCATGGGGCGAATGAAACCCAATACATAGATCGCTTGCTAAAAGAATAGAAAAAGCTTTCATTGTATCGCTTAAGCTGTAGAAGACTTCTTGGATCCAAGAATTGAGAATGCCAAGTCTCTTCTTACCCAGAATGAGACAAACAATTAGAACAACAAAACTTCTTATATTTCCTAATAAATGTGAGATAACTTGGATACAATCTTGATTATATATTTTGACCAATTGGATCATTTTTTTCTGCATCTCTACACGAATATCTTGTGAATGCGGTTCTGAATAATCTTCCATCATTATTTCTAACAGGAATAGTTCTTTTATTTTCTCAAATTTGTCTACAGCGCTTTCTTTTTGTAAAAATCGTCAAACGAAAAGTATGAATGGAATTCAATTGTTTGGGATTTAATCTGGTGCAGTCCAAAACAATTTATTTTTTGCTTTTTAAAACCAAGTAAAGGGTGTGGGGGTGCTAGCTCCTAGCAGGTTTGATGGGCAGGACCACAGGGAACTTATGGCATGTACACTTTAAAAAAAATGTCAAATGACTGTTTTTATAACAGTCTACAGGAGATTTCGTCTTCATCTTCCTCTCTTCCTTTGTTGGCGATTGCAATAGAGCATGGGCTAGGGTATTTATATGTTTTTTAGGTTGGGGACTCTTGGTCGGCATCCCTTTTAGATTTAGATTTAGGGTTTTATGTTTTTTTTTTCACTTTTTATTTATTTTTACCTGCAAAAGCCTGTTTTTTACTGTGTGGGAATGTCCTCTTGTCCCCAGGACAGTTGAGGGATGTCTTCATGTCCCCCAGCTGCCCCAGAGATGGCAGGACATTCCTGGACATCTCTCTCAGAGGGGAATGTCATTAGGGATGTCCTTGCATCTACAGAGTTGTCCTGGGATGAACCCCTTTGAGGGTGCTGCCCAGGGGAATGGTGGGGGACATTTCCCCACATCCTGTCGTCACTGGGACATCCTTGTTCTGGGGAATGGGGTGAAGACCCTGGGGACGTGTCCTTGGGGAACACTGTCAATTACACTATATTGGATAAATTAGAGCCAACTGGCACTGCCCACATCTCTGGTCCTGTGACTGAAATACTCTGATCATTTATAGATCAGCCTTCTATAGAAGTGGTTAAATAGTTTGAATCATATATTTTTTTATGTTTACCCAATGAACTTTCTGGATGTCATTAGTGGAAATTGCCAAATTGGTGATATTGTCTAAAATATTCCTGGCTCTGTTTTTCATTTTCACTTAATTGTTTTCACATTTCCACATAAGCATTACTGCAGACAGAGTCATGGAACAGATTAAACCCTGTCTTTGATGGATGCCCCTTGTTGAAATTTCTTAAGCCATCATGTGCAGGTGCAGCTTAGGGTCCAATTCAAGGCGCATCTCAAAACTATGTATGGAGAATTACATCCCTTGTTGCTGCTATTTTCAGTGCAGAAATGTTTCTTATCAAAGACTTTGTAGTGGTTTGAACTATAGTTGGCAAACTTGGACTGAGAGAGTCACCTTAAAAAACACTAAATTTTTTGAAAAAATTATAAATTTATGCAAAATATAGCTACAAAATGAATCCCTAATGGGGGTCTGGGGCAATGCCCCCAGTGGCATTGAGGCCTTTGAAACCACACAAAACTTCATCCTGCACACCATTTTCACAATTTTATCACTTAAGGGAGAAATTAGGTATTTGACACATTTTTGTTAAAATTATTTGCTCTCCAAGTGCTGTGTAAGGAAGTGTGAGGGGCATTCATGCATTTATAGGGCAAAATCGTGAATCTTTTGACTATTTTTTCCACTTTTTTCTTCAAATTTTCACTGTTTTGCAAGTTTTTTTGTCAAACTCGGTGAGTGTTTGCCAGTCAAACTTGCCAGAAACTCGCCGAGTTTGATTGGTGAATTAATTCGCGAGTAACTCGGCAAGGTAAAAAAGTGGCAAGTACTCGCCAAGTTTGCCAACCATGGTTTGAACTTTGAACCAACCAAGGATTTGTACCCAGAATTTCAGAGAGAAATATTTATAGTTTTGGTTTATAGAAATTGATGATAGTAAATGTTGTGCCTACCAGCTGATAATTACCAATTTTTTTTGTAATTTTGTATATGGTTTGCTTTATTCAGTCTACTGCAAAAAGAAAGCTGGAACAGTGGTTATTGCTTACTCTGTGTAATGAATAATTAATCTATAATAATCAACCATTGTATCCTTAGAAATACTGTCATCCTTTGATGAGCTTATGTGTGTGTATAGTGTATACCTCTATATCTATACACATAAAGTAACTCTGCACAACTAATCATCAATTGAAACAGTGATTATTGCTTACTCTGTGTAATGAACTATTAATCTATAATAATCAACCATTGTATCCTTAGAAATACTGGCATCCCTTGATGAGCTTATGTGTGTGTATACCTCTATATCTATACACGTAAAGTAACTCTGCACAACTAATCATCAATTGGAACAGTGATTATTGCTTACTTTGTGTAATGAACTATTAATCTATAACAATCAACCATTGTATCCTTAGAAATACTGGCATTCCTTGATGAGCTTATGTGTGTGTATACCTCTATATCTATACACGTAAAGTAACTACACAACTAATCATCAATTGAGTCGTTCCTTTATTTTTTTAAAACAGGCAAATTGGTGTTGAGTGGGGCTCTCATCCTTTTGTAAATGGAGGCAACAGGCTAGAACAGTGCTTGATGTCAAAAAAAAATCAAATGAAGGCAACAGATTCAAAATGAGTCTGCAATCTAGACCACAACATCAATTCAACTTAACATTCAACAAAACCAATGCGACTAACAAAGAATATTTCATAGAAGGAAAACTATAGTTACAGCTACAATTTGATCACCATTAACCTCCTCGTGGTACCCCAACACTGAATCAATTCTTCTTACCTATGGCTGGTCATTAATCATTTACTATCCCACTGTAGGTACTGGAATTGTTATCACCACTGTCTCCGTTATATATTTAGCAGTTAGCTACACTAGAAGGGCAGAGTGCATGTGTGTAGCTGTCATTGTAAGCTTAAAATATTCAATGCATGTCAAGAAATTGTACACAAAAACCAAATTCAGGAAGTGTACATAGTTTTACTTTAGTCCACTTCTTAACAAAATCAAACTGTATCTAAAAAACAGAGCAGATTCACATTCATATTCCAGTCTGAAAAGGATAATGATAACTGCTTCACTGCTTCACATTTAATTCCACCCCAAGCATTTACTGTTATCTACATTTGTAGTTAGAAGGTCTGATTAGGCAGAGCAATGCTTTCAAGCTATGTAATATCAATGTACCAACCCATAGAAGGAAAACCAGTTAACAATTCCTGTTCACTTGTTGGACATCAACAGAGTCAGAAACCAATCTTGATCACCACTCATGAATTCCACATGAAGCCTGTGAACAATGCTGAAAAAGTTCAATTAATATAGTACTGCAATCCATTTCCCAGTCATTCCTAACTGACAAACTGCTTTGTGCATCAATAATACGAAACAGTGTATGTGTGCACACACTGCATTTCTTTATTATAAATGCATCTTTGGACGATTTTGTGCATTCTAACTTAATATGTATACCTTGCTGGTATACTACACATGTTTTCAGAGCTGACCTTTACGCATTTTCTTGCTGGCTTGTGGCCATTCTTCTACTCCTGGCCTGTAGCCAATCCTTCACTTCTTGGCTTTAGCCATCCCTTCCTGCTGCTTTTGTAGCCACTTTGTTACCACTGGCCCTGTGGCCTACGTTAATATTAGTTTGTATACTAAATATTTCTCCACAAGTTATTATTATAGCAATTTACAATTTATACTCACTAAAGGGGTGGTAATCAACAACTATCAAACCAATTGAAGGCCCTGCTTTGTAGTAAATATCACATTAATAAGTTAATAACTTTTTATATGAACTGAGGTCCTTAAAACTGTTGCATTTGATAATTTGTTCAACTATTGTACAGATTTTGTTCAAAAGGTGGATTGCAAAAGTTGAAAGGTTTTCTGCTCCCCTTTTAGGCTTTAGCAGCTAAAGTTTAGTCTTTTTACAGCTAAAATTTTGTCCTTTTGCAGCTAAAGCTTGTGGCTTCCATTGTAGTTTATAACCTTTTCACAGCTTTGCGTTTCAGTTCACAGCCTTTTGCAGCTTGCACAATTTGTTTTCACACCTTTCTTCTTGTAAATTTGTAGATTCATACTTTCGTTTTACATTCTTTTGCAACAAATTCACAGCTTTCAATTTCAAAATCATCACCTTTTCACAGCTTTTCATTTAGTTGCATAGCTCACCACTTCTATAGCTAATCAACTGTATACTTTCCATGAAGTGCAAATCTAATTGCAAAACATGCTTAGTGTGCACTCAAATGAGAAGCCATGGGTATTTACCGGTGTACTTTGGGGATGCATCCCTGTGGTTTTCCGGGCATCCTTGTGAACAAGGACATCTTTGGTGCAACAAGATGGATGAAACATCTCTCTGCCATCACCAGTGTCCAAGCCTTGACAAGGGCTCTTTGGTATGCCCTTGCAAAGCGAGGATGTCTCTGGGCACATTCTCCTATAGGGAGGACATCCGGGGACATCCTACTTGTAGACTATTGATTTAATAATGTTTTGTTGACATTAGGTAGTGATGTAACTTCTTGTGTTTGGTTGTTGATGGTTGTATAAGCAATAATTGTAAACATTGTTATTTAAGAAGCAATCCTTTGTTTGGGAAGGTATGCTATTTTGGGCTGGCCCTATACCAAACAATTATAAAGACGTTACCTATGTTGGACTAATCGCCAGCGTCTCCCTTTAGATTCGGGACATAGACTAACCGCCTCGCATGGATCCGTTTATTCTCTGGCGTTTGTATTGGGTGTTAATAGGTTGATCTTTTTGTGCAATGGCAAACGTGTTCCAACAAATGGTATTAGAGCCATGGTCGCAAGTTCAAATCTCCTCGGGTGACACTAAGGGGGGGATTGTTGGACTAATCACCAAGGTCTCCCTTCGGATTCGGGACATGGACTAACCGCCTCCCATGGATCCGTTTATCTCTGGCATTTGTATCGGGTGTTATTAGGTCGATCTTTTCACGCAACAACAAACGTGTTCCAACAACCTATATGGAAAAATCTGCTTATTCAGTATTTATTGTTACTACTGCTATTATTTATATTGTTGTAATTTGATAGTGTAGAATCAGTAGCAAAGATTCTGGTGCTATTGCCTTTGTAAAATTGGGTTATCAAATAGTGGGTTAAAGGAAACATTAGTCAAACCCTATTGACAAAGACATTAGAAAATGGCAAAATAAATGGGCCAGCCAATTGACAAACTGGTGGATATGAACCAGGAATGTGAGAATGATCTTGCACAAGACTTCAGATATTTGTGGGATCTCCCTATATGAGAACATTTTCACAAAGAAGCTGAAAGGAATCAAGTACCGCAAGACATGATTTGGAACACGTTTGGTGCTAAGTCAAGATGATACGTTGCTTGATCACCTACCTTGATTCCTTCCATAACATTATATCATATTGCAAGATTTTCATATGAAATGTGACAAAAAGCACAATGACAATAATTTCTATGATTTCTGTGAGGAAGAAAAAAGATTAGAGTATTGACTACAAACCCCAAGAAATTAAATTTCATTAATTCCAAACTATGGCACAAAAAAGAGGCAAATTGGTGGGGGAGTGGACCAAATTATTCAATGGGCTATTTGATTGCTTGAACAACAAGAAAGAAGGCAAGGATTAAGAGAGGCAACCTCCTACAGGAAGTCAAAGCCACAAGTATGGGATGTTACTGGAAGCTGAAGTGGAAGCAAAAGTTGAAGCTGAAGTAGAAGCATGAATAGGAGCTAGAGCCAGAGCTGAAACCAAAGAAGGGTTTAACTAGTTCCAAAACACCATACAACACCTACATGTGCTAAGTGGGTGGGAATTACACGGTAACTGCCACTTCCAGAGGAAGAAAGTGTTCATCTTGTAGATCGAGTGAGGTTGGCAAGCTTGATAGAGTCTACAGACTATATAGAATAACTGACAGAGCCCTTCCCTTTGTAAGGAAGTCCTAACATTGAAGCAGAGTTAAAGACTGGTTTCTTCACAAAAGAGGACCAAGCTGCTTATGAAACCAATAAGATAGAGCAACTACTAATTGAAGATCCACAACCAGTAATGCTAGGGCAGATTGAACTAGAACTAGGAGGAGTAATACTGAGAGAGAACCTGAAGTTGACCATGTGTTTGATAGTGCTGAGGAATGTCGAACACAAACCTTCTCTAGGAAAATTTTATATGGAGGTCAGCTTAGAGAAACTCCATGGATAATCCATCTACTTCATCTCCTGAGAAATTAAAGTTTCCAAAGTTATTAGTGACAGATTTGAAGATCATGTATATCATTGGAGGATGCTGTTACCATATTGTTTGCCAATGGGTAGAGAGATTTGGTACATTGGTCAAGGTGCTTTCCAACCACACTTTGAGGAATGGTGGCTGATTGGTAAATGAATATCTTATATTCTAAGAAAGCTACATGGGACAAACTTAGGAAGGCCTTCAAGAAGGAATTCAGACTCTTGAGGGACAACAATGAGATTGTCGCTGAAATCTATAATACACAATAGGATAAACATGAAATGTACAAGCCTACAATACAAAGCTCAAGAAACTATTAAAGAGACTCAAGAAAGAACTAGCTGATGGTTTAAAGAAGTGGTGCTTCATCAAAGGGTTGATAGCCTCACTACGAAGGAAGATGAAGGTAGTTCTACCCTCATCTTATTAGGATGCATATAACTGTGCAATGGATAAAGTGAAAAAAAGACATCCTTGTACTTGAGGAAAAGTGAAGATGATTATTATGTTTCAAGTGATAACAAAGCATGAGCGGTTCCAGCTCTTCACATGGATATGCTTAGGATGAGGAAACAACTAAAGAAAGACACTAGATAAGAAGGAAGAGACCTTTGGTGTACAACTTGCAAAATAGAAGGTCATACCAAAGTCAATTCTTCAAAGAGGATGTTTTGTGAAATATGTCAAGTTGTGGGCCCAACAATCAAGGATTGCCCATACAATTTAAAGAAAAAGAGTGCCAAAACACTCTTTGCTCAAGAAGAGCCATTAATACTGTCCACCACTTGGATAAAGCAATAGAAGAACAAGGATGCAATTCCTAGTGTGTCTACAAGTGGCATCACCTAGTGGATATTAAAATGAAAGATAATAAATGCTAGAAAATGGGTGGAAGTGGAAGATGAATATAGCATGATGGCCAAGACCGATCAATTATGCAATGTCAGAAGTGTAATAAATGGGTCATTTTGCAAGAGATTGCCCTCCTAATCAAGGTACTCCCAAACTGTTTTGCCAATGGTGTGGATTTGGAGATCATGGCTATGGCAATTGTCCAAATCAAGCCAATCAATACGATTGGTGTTGCTAGTAAGGGCGAAGTAATGGCAATTATTAGATCTTTAACAAAAAGAGCTGACTAGTTGGACCCACCCATAGTGAAACATAGTTGGTCAAAGAATGAATGGAGGTTGGTAGAGAAATGCTTGAAGAGAGTTATTGATAAGGTTATTGTCAAGAAAGCATTGCAAACCATAGTACCTATAATGCTGATAGATTTATTGCATAGTTTTTTGGAACTAAAGGAGGCTATAACTACTAATGTACAAATCTAGTTGCAACATGGAGTGTACGGTTGCTCACCTATTGTTAGATGACACAATGTCAGGTGAAGGAGAGCATATAAAACAAAAGAAGGAACCGATAGTAGAGACTCCTTTGTTAGAAAATCAAGTGATTGACCCTATGCTCCTAATAATGAACCTAGCTTGAGGGTGATAGTACAATAGTGTGTCCCACTTTTTTTCATACGTGGGCCACTCAAAGTCAACATTTTTTAGCATTTTTAATTTTTGTCAATTATACCAAACATATGGTCAAGAATTTAAGGATGATATAAACTAACGAGTTGTGGAATTTTTAATGTAGATTCAAGTTGTAACTTTTTAGAACTTTTTAAAGAACTATTTCTATCATTTTTTTTGATTGAATAACATATTGCCATATTGCATAACTTTCACTACAAAAAACTTTCCATGATTTTTTAGAATTAGATCATTAACTTCAATGTCTAGGGCATAAATATCTTTTGGTAATTTTTTATTGAATATTTTATTTATTATTATTTTTTGAATTGGTGCTAACAAAATTTTTAGATTATATTTTTTCATACCACATTTCTCTTAGCATACATATAGAAATTAAAATTTTTCTTTTTTCCATTGAAATAAGGACATCCATATGGAAGACAATGTATTTTTTAAAGATTTTTCTAACAATGTATTTTTCCTAGTGTCTTGAATAGAGGTCATTGTTTTTTTAATGGATTTGATTTCATCATAAAAATTAAAAATATATATATATATATTAAAATTAAATAAATATTTTGTTTTTTGGAAAGCTAACCCTAAGGGCTACATATTTGATTCCCTAAAAGGTGAAGTGAAATTGCTTTTTTGTTAGCATTTTGACAGATGTGAGGAGACTTTGTTGGGACTTTGATTAAAGCCTAAGGGAATTTATCCAAGGGGGGTCGATTTAACCCACTTCAATTGGACTCCCTTAGGTAGAATGAAGGCTTAAGCCATGCATTTGTCTAAAAAAAGTGTGATTTTAGTCAAAAATTAGGATGTCCCGCAAGTGGGATAGAGCTTTATGCTTCAGCCCTTGATGACTTGCAATCATGCTCATGGAGATGCTAGGGAGTAAACTTATTAATACCATTGTTGATAGTGAATTTGGTGTGAACTTTCTATCAAAGGAGTCTTGGGAATGGCCACCAACCTTCCAATTGGTAGGAACAAATTAGTATGGTATAAAGGTGCTAAGAGTTTTTATGGTGCAAAAGGTAATTATTGACACCCAACAATTTAATTTTGTAGTCATTTAAAGAAGATGACCTATGATGCATTACTGTGTTGAGGCTAGCTAATAGCAGCCAAGGTAGACCATAATTGGAAAAATAATTTATTGTCATTGAAAATCAAATAGATTTAAAGAACTATTTAGTGATGAAGAGGTAGCCTCATTTGAATGGTCATCAGATTAAAAATTGATGAAGAATGCTTGTTTGGTGGAAGTTGAGATACCATAGAGCTGAATGATGAAAGGGTTCTGGAGTTATAATCCTACTTCAGGGATGAAACCAACTATCTTAGAGGTCTCTTCCATTGGCAAATGGAAGATTACGAAGTCTTCTAGTCTAGTTGTAACTTTGTGGAAATCATGGATATTGAAGAAGTGAAAGGAAAAGAATGAGATGGCTGTGAAGAATTTGCTTATTAGTTATATCCTCTAGAATTTTCATAATATAAAGAGAGTAATGTTGAGTTAGATGAGAAATCCACGCATCAATTTGGTATTATTAATGACATGAAATACAAAGAGTCCTTATGGTGAAGGTAAATTTGGGACTAGAAGATGCCATAATGATTATGGTAGGAGATGATTGGGATCTAGTATTGAAGGTAGTTGTACTCGATTTTTTATTTTTTATTACAATGACGGATTTGCTTGGACGTATCAGTTATCACTAGAAATATGTATTCATTGAATCCATTTAATATTTGCAGCACAATTAGTATTGAGGAAAGCATATCAGATGAATAAAAATTATGTTGCAAAAGTCGAGGAAGAGATTGATAAAATGCTTGATGTAGATATAATCTTAAAGGTGCAAACAAGTGAAAGGGTGTCCTTGATAGTAATAAGTTTGAAGAAAGAATTGGGATAAATAAGAATATGTTTTGATTTTAGAGGTTTGAATGCAATCACCATTAAGGAATCATTTCATATCCTATTTATAGATTCTATATTAGAAGTGTTGGGTATGAAATTTACTCCTTTATTGATGGTTTTTCTAGTTATAAATAGATTAACATAGCTGATGAGGATAAAATGAAGACCACCTTTGTGGTTGAAGATGAGGTTAATACATACAATTCTATCCTTTCCCAAGTATTCGGGACAAGGATGGCAAGGGACAAGGGGATGTGCTTTCGGGATGGGTTTATTTCAAGGCCATTTTTTAGGGGATGACTATTAAAAAGATAGGGAAATTTTTTGAAGATAAGGAAATTTGAAATATTCATATGATAACATTGATTAGGCATTCATCATATTCAATAACAAATCCCTCAACTGAATACACACACCAGTCAAGCATGTCTTTATTAACTCATGCTTATTACTTGGTCAGACTTGTAGTTAGAATTGTTGTGGACTCATGCTAAGTAAGGTGTAGCTTTGTAACAACAATGTTTCAAGGCTGATGGCATAGATATGACATAAAAGATGAATGTGATGAGTTGTCTTTACAACATGTCGAAAAGGTCTAGACAACTGACTTGAAAAATTTAGATAAATCTAAGAGTTCCAAACTCTATTAGACAATAAGGTTTTGATATTTTCTAATGCATATATATAAGCTAAGTTACTGGTTTCGATTCAGGGGTTCGGTTCGCCGGTTCGGCTAAATTTTTGGGGGGGTGGGTTTGGTTCGTTAGTACGAAAAACATGTAAAAATAAAAAAATATATATATATATATATATGCAGCCTAGAAGCATGAATTGGGATTAGAACATCACATAACATCATATAAACAACAAAACCACCATAAACTTGAATATCATTTAAAAGTTAAAACATTTAATTTTTTAAACATGCATGTTAAATATTCATCGTTCAAACTTCAAGTTCAATATTACAACACTTTTAAAGTTTTAATCATCAAATGGATTCTCTAAATCATCCATATCAATGTCAACATTGACATTAGATGAAGTAGGAAGACTATATGAATCACAAGTAGTGCCAATGGCACTGTCACTAGCACTAGTATTGTGCCCATGCTCCTGTTGGATATCGGACTCCTCATATGCAATATGGTGGCAAGTGGAAACATCCAAGTCAGTATCCTTTGGCCCTATATCCCACAACTTCATCTCCCCTTCCTTGTAGTCATGTTGTTTGTGTGAAAGGAGACGCAAGTTGGAATGCACATATACTAAGTCCTCCGCTCTTTTTGAGAGCAATTTACTATGCTTCACTGAGTGGAAGAAAGAATATGTGCTCCAATTCCTCTCAAATGCGGATGAACTAGCAACCTATGAAGACAAAGTAAACAATTAAAAAATTATAAATGAAATTATGAAACTTTTAAAACTAAAATATGATTTTTTTTAAAACTTACTTGTGATAAAACTTTGATTGCAAGGGGCTGCAAATATCGGAAGTACCACCAACTATGAGCATCCTTTAAGAACCTATCACGAACAACATCAACATCTAGATGATCTGAGTGCACAAAATCAGTGAACTCATTCATGACTACACTTAGCAAATCTTGGTCAGGGAAGAGTCTCACAAATGCTGCCTTGTACCCTTCAGCCACTTCTAAATCTTTATATGTAGGAAGTCTTCCTGGCTGTGAAAGAAGCTGACTACTGTAGTAGTTTGGAGTCAATGCAAAGGCAAGAAGGCGTAATGGAGTTGTCATTTTGTTCCATCTTTCTTCAACAATTGTTTGCACTTGTTTGAAGAAAGTCCCTTCAGGGTCTTGCTCTCTTGCATTTATGGTGCACTTGATCTTCTCAAGCATTGAGTCTATACCATCATATATCTCTCCAATGCATGGCTTGTCCATGTCAATATAGCGAATCATACACAAAATGGGCTTGGTGAAGCTAAGGAGATACTCCACACGATCCCACCATGAGTCATCTAATATCATACTCTTAATTTTTGTTGCTCTTTTAGTGCTGCTTTGCCTCCATATAGACCAATTGTTGCTAATCACCATGCTAGAAAGTGCCTCTCTAACTTTCACAAGTCGTCTCAAGACGATTGTATTAGAGGCAAAGCGGGTCTCTGCAACCTATTGCAAATTAAAAATAATAATTAAAATTTAAAAATAATCTTTAAAGAAGAATTTAAATTAGAATGCACAATCAAATTATGAAAATCAGAAAATGACAAACGCCATTATTACTTCACTTACCTTCAATAGCTCCAATTTTGAAAATGATCTAAAGATCCCTTGAGACATGTGATGGTTGGTGACGAACATTTGAATGTCCTCAGCCTCAGCATACAATTGTTTGATCCATTCAATTTTATTCCCAATCTGTTGCAGCATAAGATTGAGTGAATGGACCGCACAAGGTGTCCAAAAGATATGTGAATATCTTTCCTCAACCAACAACCCTGCAACTCTACAATTCTTGGCGTTGTCCGTTACAACTTGAACAACCTTGTGGGGTCCCACTTGCTCAACGCCTGCAATGAGAATATTAGCAATAATTTGTCCATCTTTTACTTGCCCCTCACAATCCATGACTTTCAAAAACATTGCCCCTTTAGGGGACACCGCTATGACATTGATCAAAGGCTGATTTCTTGAGTCCTTCCAACCATCCGAAACAATGGACACACCTGTCTCAACCCATGAATCTCTTATAGGCTTCAATGCATCTTCAACCAACTCAACCTCCTTTTGCAATAAAGTGCCACACACCTTCTCATAACCCTGGCCCTTGTACCCTTTTGGAGCTTCATTAACTGTTATCAACATCTCTTTCCAATAAGGAGAACGAACAACATTAAAAGATAATCCATTGGCATATATGCATCTTGCTACACATTGGTCGGCAAGG
Source organism: Sequoiadendron giganteum (assembly GCA_007115665.2). NCBI lineage: Eukaryota > Viridiplantae > Streptophyta > Pinopsida > Cupressales > Cupressaceae > Sequoiadendron > Sequoiadendron giganteum. Next base: position 74,809,973 of record CM021110.1, read on the forward strand.
GCTCTACTTTCATTTTGAAATGCAAGTTCCAAAGGCCCCTTTGTTCTCTTGTTTGCAATAGGTTGTGCACTTTGAGCTTGAAGACCCGGAGTGACCATAAATGGGTGGTCTTCTACCACAATATTGGGATTAGATGGGGGTTGCATTCCCTTTGTTTTTTTTTTAACAAAGGGTGATTTCCTTTTTGGGCTTCCCGTTGATTTGTTGCATCTTGCTCCATAATGTATTTTGCAACTGTATTAGGTGGAATAGGTGCACCTTCTTTTCCAGGGCAAGGCGTGCTGCCTTTTCCACTTATGCCACACAAATGTGCTTTCACCCTATGGTATGAACTAGAATATGTAACTTCACACCCATTGCATTCCCAAACATAATTGCCACCACCTGGAATCGGTCTTATCATTTCAACATACTTCTATAGAGGAGAATTAGGATTTGTTTTGAGCTTTGAGTTTGGTTTAGCTACGGAGCCAGAGGTAGAACCCATTGACATTGTGATTCCTATGGCAATTTTTTTTGCAAACAACACATTTAAAATTTGAATGAACATTGAAAACAAAATATTGATTTATAAAACCTAGCTCTTTTGAATCTTGCATACATCATAGAAGAATGGAAAGGAAAAACATAGATAAATCATAAAATGAAACAAAACAAAGTTTCAGGTTTGTAAAACAAAAAAATGGATGAAAAAACTAAAAAAAAGAAAAGAAAAACTTACCTCTTTGCAAAAATATCCTCCAAAAATCTTTGTGGCAGCCAATAAACACTTGCAAATCTGTAGGAATGGCAATGCAATCGTTTGTAGAAGCTTCAATGATCAATCTTCAACTCCTTTTGTCAATCCAACAAGCAAAAATTAAAACTCGGCCTCTTGGATTGAAAATGTTTTTTTGCAGAACAAATGAATAAAAATGAGGTAGTTTAGGTGTTTAAAGTGTTTTAGAGGTCACTTTTAGGGTTTCCTTGGGCATGGGTCAAAGTCAAACTGCATATAATATTAAAAAATGCAAAAAAAAAAACCACTTTTTGGGCGCCTAAACACGTTGGTTCACCTAGGTTCGCTTTGGGTTCTTCCTAGGTTCGCCCGGGTTCGCTTTGGGTTCTTCCCAGGTTCGCTTGGGTTTTGCATGGGCGAACTAGACCCAGAAATCCTGAATCCTTGTCGAATCCACAGAGGGATTGAACCAAGACCCGAACCCATGACGAACTAGGACCGGAACCCAGCTTCCCAGGGGCGAACCCAGTAACATAGTATATAAGCATGAGTTAATAAAGACATGCTTGACTAGTGTGTGTATTCAGTTGAGGGATTTGTTATTGAAGTTTTCTTGAAGCCTGTTATACCCAAAATGAAATTTTTGGCATTCTGCTTAAATTGAGCTAAACAACGTAAAAATGCCATCGAAAGTATGTTTTAGGTCAAACCAAATATGAAATCTTTGTGGGTTTTTGTCAAGGAACCTATGGTTAAAATTCTAAAAAAAATGAAAATTAGGGTTTTACACCCCTATTTTTATGGAAACCCTAAAAAATAGGACCTTCTCGGAAATGATTGAAAATAATTCTGATAGGATTAATTGCCTTCATGATCACATTGATCAAGTCGGAATTATCAAAAATTATGTTTTACTGTGGTGGGTCTATTTCTATTTTTCAGGAAAAAAGTTAGGAGCTCCGCAGCCATTAATGGCAGATTGGCCAGTACTAGGTGCTGAAAGCTAAACCTCAAAAGCTTCAACCAAGAAGCTATGGCGAAAAAGGATGAAAAGATGTTGTTTCAATGAAGGAGATTCTCAAAACCGAAAAGGCCAAAATTTGGCTAAGTCTGGAAGATGCACGTTTTGTCTACCAAGGCAAAACACAGTCTACAAAGCTAAAAGCGCCCCTCTTGAAGAAAGGCGCCCTTGGATCCCAGAGGGCAAATGAAATCATTTGGCATCTTCAGATCAGTCATCCTCTTCACTCTCATGCTGGCTCGACAACGAAACAATCAGCAAAACCATCTGATTCAGGTATCATTGACCAACCGTCAGCAAAGTATGGAGGATCCATCAACGACAAAGATGCCAAATCAGAAAGCTGCAAGGCAAAAGCGCCCCTGTTTGCCAGAGGCGGCCCTCAGTTGCAAGCACCAGATGAATCCATAAGCAGCAACTCTATACATGATATCTTTCCAGCTTCCTCCCAGCTACGTGATCAATCTAACAGCAAGTCCATGAGACACACCAAACGATCACGAGTTGAGATCAAGCAGAAAAAGCCAAAATTGAAGAACTGGAAAGATAAAGCCAGAAAATGGCTAAAGCATAGCTAAAAGCGCCCCTCTTGAGGAAAGGCGCCCTTTCTTAAAGGCATCCAGATTCAACCAGAATTTTCACTGCCTCCCAGGATGACCTTCTCAGCTCTGACCTATCTCGTCAGCGAGACTATCAGCAAGAACTTCCGACAAATCAATCAACTGATGGAGGAGGTCGAAGACTGACAGTCTATAGCTAAGATGAAACCAAGCAAAAGCTAACCAGGGGCGCCCTTTAGTTTGAAGGATCAAAACTTGCCAGCTTCAACTGAGAAGTCAATCATCCTGAGAAAGACCGAGCTGGCTACCCGATGCATCGTCAAGTAGAGTCATCTGATTCATCTAAACATCGGAAATGTCAGATCAAAGCAAAGAGGGTCTGAAAAGGTCAAAACGAAGAACAGTTAATGAAAATTGACTAAGGCATTGTCAAAGGCGCCCCTCTCAATGAAAGGCGCCCTTCTTTCTGAAGGCCTTAACTCAGTTTTCTGAGTTAATCCCTCTCAAGCATATCTCATCGTGTTGATCCCACCTCAACAACAGAACTGCCAGTCACTGCCTGAGATCAACTGAGCAACCTGAATCAAAGATCAAACAGGAGCACTTCAGCTTGCAAAATGAACAAAAAATGATCAACTTCAAGGATGGACGCCTAAAAGAGTCAAAGCAGAAATGTTGACTTGAGTTAGCAAATTTGGAGCCAAAAAGAGACCAAACACTCCACAATCAGTGGAAATCATCTTTTGGAACTCCAAATCAGGCCTGAATGATGAGTTATCTTCCATACTTTGTGGATCTTAACCCTAATCACCTTATATTCATGCTAAGCGTCCCTTTTCCTCATTATTCTTTTTGCAGGTTGAAGGATAAAACATCAAGTAGCTCCCAAGAACACGTTTTCAAGATCTGGCAGGGGTTTTGGACGGATTTTCAATATTTTTGAAGATCATTGGTAGCAAAAGTGTTCTTCTCCCAAGATTGCTTCCAGAAATAGATTATTACAAAGTGGCAGTTTATAACTTCCAATCCATCTTCTGTCTACTTCCTCTATTTCTGTCTATATTTCTTTTGCATGTCATAGGAAACGACAGATTATCGCAGATCTGGCCAACTGGGTATGATCAGCATAGCTTTTTCAACAAAACCCATATGGTAGATTTTTCCAGAAAAAGTAGCCCTGCTGCCCCTAATTTTTAGGGTTTCCGGAAAAAGTCATAATATTGAAAATCAGACAAACTGGGTTTGTTTGGCTTTGAAGCACGAACAAAACCCATGTGTTAGATTTTTTCGGGAAAAATCACTTTCTGGTACCCCTGCTGCCTCTGCTACCAAAGGGCTCTTGCATGTCAAAGAAAAACTCATTTTTCCGAATTTCTGACGATTTGGGTTTGTTTAGAAAATCATTCTCAACAAAACCCATGTCTCAGATTTTTTCGAAAAAATTACCCCCGACAAGGCTATTTTTAGCAGTTCCAGAAAAAGTTGTCCGAGTAGCATCGTGTGCATAGTCAATCTTCAAGGTTTTCAAAACGTAGTTCTCCCAAGACGAATACAAGACCAAAATGGTCTTACTCCATGATTTTCTGAAAACGACTGGCACTGATCTGCGTCGGGCACACCCAGAGGTCAATCTAGCTAGATTGACAAGCATAGAAACAAGTCCACAGGTTCCATAATGGTTTCACCTCGTATATCTGATCGCCTTCCAAGGCCAGTTTAGAGGATTGTAACCGTTGGAATTTTACACATGCAGCAAGTTCATGTGCATTTCTCATGGTTGGAATGATCGTGGTCAAACTTCGCGGTTTCATCATACAACACTCTTCCATTGAGAAAGATCAAGGAAAATGTCAAAGCTGCAAAAGAACGCGGAAGGTAGTCATTCCCAACACAGAGCCGCCATCGGTTAATACTACACTACCTTCCACGTCAAAGTGGAAACACAGACAAAAAGAAAAGGAGTAACCCTCCTAAGGGAAGCAGAATGAAGGAGATGCATACATCAAGTTGCTGACGAGCGGTAAGCTGACGATTGATAGGCATATAACGGTCTCCGTATGAAGAAGTCAACGAATGAACAAAAGCACCATTGACCAATGGTGATGAGGTGTCAAACACCTCAAGAAGGACGTCCTACCCTCCAAAGTAGCAATAAATATAACTGAAGTCAACTTGATGCCCCTTTCCAAGTTGACTCTAGATCTCCACAGATCATGCATGTCAGATCCCACTGATCTAGGATGTCTAATTCACTCCCACGATCTGTGGATCTCAAATCTCCTTTAAAGGTGGATGTCTATTTTGGAGACATATTTGTAATTTAAGTTCACTTTAGTTAGGTGTCAGTCAACTGAGGTAGACTTCCAGTTTGACTTTTGTTTAGTCTCAGTTAACTGAAGTAGATTTCCAGTAAACTACTTGCTCACCTACTTTTAGACATAGAAATAAATCTTGCTGATTGGCAAGAACTGTTTGTTAACTCAAGGAGATTTTAGGGTTGCCTACTCCTTTGAGTTTCTATAAATAAGAGCCTTAGGTTCTTTATTTGTTTAACCTTTATTTGCTAGCAAAATTGCTGCGCCACTGTTGCCAGAGTTCGCTTGTTTATATCTGTTCACTCTTGGATGAGAGTTCGTTGGTTGATCGCAATTGTGCATGATTTCGTGCCTTTGCTGTCCCGACCTTTGTAATTCTTTGAAGAACCTTGAAGAAATAAATCAGATGGTGCAAGCTTGCTTGATCTAATTATTTGAGTTATTCAAAGTCTTGTTTTTAAATAGTTCATTGTTTCAATCTCCTCCTTGGACAGGTGTCGTCGCCTCCTTGGATATTTTGTCATCAATCATTATCGTTTGATGTTGTTTAATGATCTATCTTGCAGCCTACACTTTGGACAGGTGTCGTCACCTCCTCGGGAATCCTGTTAGACAGGCCATCGTTCCTTGTTGTTTCCAGTGAGCTGTTTCCAAGCCTACACCTCGGATAGGGGTTCCTCCTCTTTGGCAAGTCTTAGATCTAGTTTACCGTAACGAGTGTTTACTTGTATCGAGCCCTATCTTGGTATATATCCGAAGGTTTAGAGCCTCGGCCATATTCCATTGAGACGGAGGATTCAAGTGATCCAACCATCCATTTCGCTCCTACGCCCTCATGCTCTGTTTATCTTGGGGAGGTAGGATAGTTTAGAAGCTTAGTTAGTCGTAGTTAAGATTTGCGGAAACCAGAGAAAAGGCTTAGCTACGGCGCATTGGTTTATGCACCCTTGTGTCTTACCGCTGAGTAAAAAAGATAGGAAATCTTAGTACACCCCTTTTTTACAGTAGAAAATCAGCAAAGAGAGATCTTCCTCTCTATAATCCGAAGAGCATGTACTAACACATTTGCAATAACTGTCTGTTTCCAATAAGCACTCCAGAGGTGCCAATTAAAACGCCAACAAAGCCTTCAAAGCTGCATGTTCTATTTTCAAACTTATTAACAAAGAGGAATGGTTAAGTAAAAGATAACTAGTTATGTTCTAGTTTGACCTCAATTGAAATACAAATAGACGGATTGTTCTATTAGTTGCTCGTGCTAGGCATGGTTGATACATTTTTGCATTATGAAAGTGGCATTTCCTACCAACTATGACTTAATTTGTATTCAGTAGTATAATGACCGTAACATGCCAACTTTTTATTTGGCAACCCTTGTAAACTTAATAGGTTGTCCAATGTAGGAGACAAGATAATCCTTGATTGTGACTTTAATTGTGAAGATGCAGAGATCTACAACAAGGGATATGTATTTTGTAGATGTTGTGATCATGATTGATCATTAGTCTATTACTTGGTCAGACTTATAGTTATAATTGTTGTGGACTCATGCTAAGTAAGCTGTAGCTTTGTAACAACAATGTTTCAAGGCTGATGGCATATATACGAGTTACAACATAAAAGATGAATGTGATGAGTTGTCTGTACTTCATGTCAAAAAGGTCTAGACAACTGACTTGAAAACTTTAGATAAATCTAAGGGTTCCAAACTCTATTAGACAATAGGGTTTTGATTTTTTCTAATGCTTATATATATGTTGCGGGTGGACCATCTTAGACTTGCCAAATTATGGATGAGGTTTCCCACCTAGAGAGTTTTTTACAAGAGGGCTGCCATGTTGAGCTTACTAGAACTTTTGTTAGCCTATGATGGCCAGGGCAAGATCTTTGAGAAATGTATGAGCATTGACATCCTCCTCCCTTTGTTCATCCAATCACTTCTCTAGTACATAAAGTGATATGGTCCTTAGCAATTATAGAGCATACCTTCCAATACCAATATATCCTTCTATAGTCCTTGATGCCCAAGCAATTCAACACAAAGGTGGAAAAGGATAATGTCTTTTTGGATTTAGAGGCCTTGAAGCACAAGCTCTAGGATCAATAGGCTCATTTTCAAGAGTAATTATATCAACAAACCCAACTAACCTAGGCGTAGGCAAAGTAGGCTACTAAGGCTCAAGACAAATTGATGATGATTGAGAAGGAGGTGGTGCAGGCAAAGGGAAAAGTTCATGAGGCAGCTAAAATGGTTAAGTGTTTTTGGTAGCTTCAGCTTGTAGCAGCCAAGCACTTGCAAGATTTTAACAACTGAAGTGTATGACTGTTGTGCAGGACTAAAGAAGCTGAAAGTTGACCATGCTGAATCATCTAGTTCATCACTTCTCGCAGCTCCAAGTATGCCTTTTACCCCCACCTGCAACTTCTTTGTGCTGAGTTAATTCTTTTGTTACTAGTGTTGTTGGAAGGGAGTCCGACTTTTCTAAAAGGGGGGATGGTGTAGACCATTGATTTAGTAATGTTTTGTTGTAGTTGACTCATTATGTTTTATTTGCGTCAGGTAGTGATGTAACTTCTTGTGTTTGATCTTGTGTTTGGTTGTTGATAGTTGTATAACTATAACCAATAACCGTATCTATTGTCATTTAAGAAGCAAGTCTATGTTAGGGAAATTATGTTGTTTTGGACCCTTCTTGTACTGAATAAATGTAAATACAGTACCTATATGAAAGGATCTACTTATCTGGTATTTATTGTGTTCATTGTTATTATTGCTATTATTGTAATCTAGTAGTTTAGAATTAGTAACAAGCATTGCTTTCCTCAAGATGGCCAAGGGACGTCCAAATGTCCCTTGACCATCCTAGGGCTAGCAAGATGTATGATGTCCCCCTAGGGTTTGAGTTTAAAATTTTTGTGTTTTGATTGTATTCTGATTTTTTTGTGTTTTTTGCCAGATATGTTGCTGGAAATTGAAATAAATACGAAAATGGAAAAGTAATAAGGAAATGCATAAACCAAAGAGAACCCAATTGTTTTATTGCTTCTAAAACATTTTTCAAACATACCCATTTGCTGGAAATTAAAGTCACAGGTCTGATTTTTGAACCAGCAAGCTGATTGGTCAAACCTGAGGACGCCATTGCCAAATTTGTACTTGATTCACCTCAAGATTGATGCTAATATGCTGGGCTACCTTAGATGCCTCCAAACTGGGGAAATTCTATTGCTAACATCTGCTGATCTGTATTTGGAAATCCTTCATGTCAACCTATACGGCCTACCTGTAGCTTCCTGCATGCCAATTGAAAAAAGTGATTTTGCTGATTTAAACCCCTCAAGCCATTGCAGATCTGTATGACCTGCTTATGAAGGCAAATCTAATCATGTACGCCAAGATTTGAAGATTTCCCACGTGCTAGGTGAAGGAAACAATGAAACTCAATTCCCACGTGCAAGCTGGAAGAAGTGCAATCTGCAATTTATTAATTCTAAACCTTTATTTCTGATCTGCTAACGAAAACTGGAAATATATTCTTCTCCTAAAGCCCGTGGAAGCTCAAGTGATGATCTCTGTGTGAAACCATCCAAACAAGAGTCCTTGGGTGATCTCTCACACCTGTAAACTTTGTCCTATTCAAGAGTTTTCGTCTGCAGAATAGCTTGAAACTCCAAACCAGCAAACCCTGTTGCTCAGCTCTCTCCATTTTGCAAATATCAAATATCAATGAATGCCTCAATAAACATTTCCTTTTTCCTTTCAACCTCCTCAAACCCTAGCGCCCAACTTTTGGCTATTCACTTTTAAAATAATACAATATTTCTCTTCTCAAAATCCAACGCCACTTTTGCAATTGGCCATTTAAAATAATATTTACTTTTTGAAACATGAGCCCTTTTAATAAAATATTCATGAAGTAACTTAAAATATATTACTTTAATAACAAGTTACTTTATCCCCCTTATTACGCCAAATTATAAAGTACTTTATTAAAAGGCATTTTATAACGTTAAATTATAAAGTCACTTTAATAATCAATATTATTAAAGTAATTTGACTTTAATAATTTAATTAAACCGCCAACTATTAATAATAATCTAGCAATAAACCCTGAGAGTGTTCCCAACACAATTTCCAACTGCAGGCGTGATGACCATTGAACTCGTTATAACTTACTATAAATAGTAAGTATGAATGATATGCTCTTGAACTGCCTTCCTAAGACCTACCAACCAATATACTGGATCATTGAGCCGTACATGCTGAACTGGATACCCCAAGCTTGCTGACGAACTTGAATACCCTCCAAAGGGTCCCTAAACATCTCATTAGCCTACGGAGATCAATGTCATAAGTTAACCCTAACTCCTTGTCCATTGGCTAGAGAGGGGACATTATAGGATGTCATTGATGTCTATAAAAAACAATTGCTTTAACTTTAAAAAATTGAGAAAACCCAAAATAGATTTTTTTCTTCTTGTCTAATGCTTTTTTTTTTCAATTTTCCCTCATTTTTATACTGCAGATTTGGATTTTTTCAAGCACTGGTGCACTGCAAATATTTGAAGTTATATTTGAAAAATTGGGCACAAGTTTTGAGAAGAATTTAATCACAAGTGCTAAATTCTAGTTATTGCTCCTATGGCCTTGATGCTTGCATTTTTTGAAAGGTTTGGAGCTTGTTTCAATGCAAACTGATTATAAAAAGTTAGCATTGAAGGCCTTAATAGCCCTCAGATCCCATGGGAGGATCCTGCTCCTCAAATTTGCTGGGGGCTGCTACCCCTAGATCTTGCTCTAGTTTTAGAAGGCAAAGAATACAATTATTTTGGGCTGCACTAGATGGAAAAGCAGAGTTTTTTCCATTTACTTGGCTTTAAATAACAAAAACAACATTTATTTCCCTGATTTTATGAATATTTCAGAGTTTTTAGTTTCCTGAGATTTTATCGATTTAGACCTAGACTCAATTTTCACTCAAGAAGCTCAAGATTAGGGTGGAGACATATTAACATTTGCTGTCTCTGAGGTGAAATGTCACACACCATTACAACTTTGTATATTCATTTTCTTTTACTGATATTGTTTATATAAATGATAAATTGCCACTTCTTTAACTGTTTGTTGTTTATAATTTTTTTAATATTAATTTTTTAATATTATTTTAATAGCCATCCCCATGGCTTCCACCTGACATCACCAAAATATGGAAAAAAATTTGCAATTGCAATCCCTTTGTACCCCTGTCACTAAAACTCAGAGAGACATTGGTATTGAGCACATGGTGATTATGATCAGAGCCCTGCATGATTGTAATGATTCTTGAATCCAAGGCTTTAGTAATTGAAGTAGCCTTTAAAGTGTTGATGGTTTAACATCAGTAATGTGGCAGAACATGGATTGTGCATGTCATGACTGATGATGGCATATAGTGCAGAACAAAACAAAAAAGATAAACTGCAACTGGTTATGCAGCTACTTACAATTGCTTTTCAACTCGATGATGAATGTGCAATCTAGAAACATTTAAAAGATGAAACTTTCTTCTTCTTTTAATTACTATTAATTATTGAGGGTGAATCAATTGAGGAGTTTCTCCCCGTTTTCTTCCCTCTTATAACAAACAAAAAAATAAAAAATAAAATAGGCAATCTCCTTGGACTAGTTTTAGAGGCCCTCTTGGTAGGTCTTGAATATTAGTAAAGTCAAAGGTCTTTTTGGACTAGTTTTACTACATGATGTTATGTGGAATATTAGTAAAGTCAATATCCTACTTAGATAACTTTCATGTTTTTGGTATTTTACCCATTTCTGCATGTTAAGTTGAAGTAGAATAATCTTTTTCCTGCGAAGGTTATGCTACTCCACAATTTTGTTGATGGAATTTAGTAAGTTACCGTCGATCTTATTATGTTGTCATGGGCCTTCCAACGGATGGAACTGGGTGGAGCCAATTGTTAAGAGTCACAAAATTTTCCCTTTAAATTTTTAATAAGTTGGTAATTGTTTAATTTTGTACTTTAAGATCTGCTTTAGGCTGTGCTGATAAACTTTTATTAAGTTAAATGTGAGGTTATTCTTATTTAAGTATAAGATTTTCGTTAGGTGTTCTTCTATTAGGTTTGAATTCCTCAGTGCTAAGTTTAATTGCAGCTCTTCTTAAAGGGACCTAACAACATCACGAAATATTAATTTTCCTGGATAATATTAATCTTCTTTAGTAACCTGAAAATGTACTGTGAAAGTCTATGCACCCAATGATAATTTTAGATGGTTACTGTTATTCAGCCACAGGTTGGAATGTTTTAAACTCAAATTAGTTTAAGGTTTTTATTGTCAAGTTCTTTTTTGTAGCCATGCACCTGTTATTAACTTTTTTTTGTTTTGAGTCAGTTCTATGTGGAGTTTGGAAATTTTAATTGGCTCTCTTTTATTATTTTTTGTTGTGCAGACAATTGCTTCCTAATTTGTAAGCCCAAGTTTGTAAATTAATTGTACATCGAAACATACATAACTTGACATCTACTTTGTTTGAGCATCAGAGCCTATGGTTCAGATGAAAACATTTGTTTATCTGGCAAGTGGGAATTTTATGGTCTAAATCTTCTCTATCTACATTTTCTAGAATGACTTTTATCAATGGCCAATTACCAATTTATCATGGTTGTTTTGTTTAGTCACATGAAGCTTAGCTAAAATTTTAACTTGCGTATGTTGCTTTAAGTTCCATTTACTAGAATTCTGATATGATATTTGCTTTGATATATTTTTAGTAACTTTTTCTTGTTGATTAAACCTAAATTATCCATGAATTAGTGGAATTAATTATAAAATATTTTCTTATGCTCTCATTAGATGTATGGACTAGCATGTTCGTGTGTAATTTTATCGGTACTGCAAAGATGTCACAGTCAAGATGCTTGTGATTGCAATCTTTACTTATGCTTTTTGGAATACTTGTTATTGACAGACCCCTGTTGAACCACCTAATTGGGAGAATATTTTTGAAGACACAAGATTACCCCTTATGGTGGATATTGGTTGTGGTATGTCATGCAACCCTCAGGAAGTATGACATCTTGATTCTGTCCTTGCCTAATAGCTTCACTGAAGTTTTGTACCAATTTTTTTTTATGTTCCTAAATCCCCTAAAGAGAGTCAAAATTTTATAAAACAAGATTTAATCATGAAAATATAGAAAGACAATCACATAAATAATTGTAATAGTATAGATTCCCAAACCATTTCTAAAATCTTCCATTTGTTTATTAATAACTTCCTTCACTTTTGATTTATATAATTGTATGCAAACTTGAGGAAAACCACACACTCTTTGTAATATTTACTTTTTAGCTTTTGGTCAAACTTTAGGGTCACATGGAAACACGCCCCATCTCCCAAACCTTGTGGCCCCGAGACATGAGCATGGAAGGGGACATTCCTGATTTTTCCAGTTTTCCCCAATTCAGATTGTGCATCCAAGGGTTGCACTGTTGCCATGGGGAAATCAGATTGAGTGACTAAATTTGGTCCAGCTTGATGATTTACCATCAGGTTCTTGCAAGAACTTTACAAAGTTCTACAGTGATGGTTCCCCTCATTTGGATGAAACACTTGATGGTCTTCACTTCTATTTGTGGAATTCTTGGTGTAGCACATGAAGATTATTTGTGAATAGCCTTATCAACATTGCTGCAGATTGGTTTCAACATCTTCCAGCCAGATGTATCACTAATTGGAACAATTTGAGGACAAAGTTCATTGCTTGATTCAAACCTGCAAAGGACAAGCACAAGTTAGTTTCTCTGCTCTCAAATATTAAGAAAAAAGATAAAGAGCCCATGTATGACTTTGTAGCAAGGATCACCAAATTGACCAACAGAATTTGAGTGGCTACAAGCCCTACTGCAGCAAACACTCAATGTTTCTTTATGAACACTTGTAACTTGGAAATGAAATATGAACTAAAGAGAGTGCACTCCAATAATCTAGATGATTCAAGCCAGAAAGATGAGAGAAGAAGTAAAGAGTCTTGTACAGTCATCACAAGATAATATATTAAGAATCTCTTGTAGATGTTAGCAATGAAGTTACCATTCTAAAGAGAGCTCAAGGTGAGTGATAGGGAAATGTCTAACCACAAAATAACCCTCCACAAGGTTGTGAAAGAAGGCTATTAATTCCTTTCAGGCCTTCTCTGCAAATCAGAGGAATAGGCCACCCCTTAGTTGTCTCCCTTTCCAATGGATAGCCAAGCTGGAGCAATGGAACAGTTTTGTTTCTTCCATTGTAGTGATGATCATGAAGAGGAGACATGGCTGTAAATGATGAGAGCCCAAGAAATGTTCGTTGGAGAAACTTCAAATTTTGAAATTGATACACAATCAATTGAAATAGACAATGTGCCTATGACATTTTGGATTGAATTTTGTGGAGAGGAAGACTTTGTTACCATTCACGCTCTCTTGTTTCAAATGAGATCAGCAAATGATAAGGGAAAAAGACAAATTTGGAGAAATAAAATCATCAAGCCAAATTGATCCATCCCCCTTTGATGTAATTACAAGAGATAAGTTTACTACTTCATCTAAAGAATATGTTATTGTAGGCAACTTGGCAGGTAAGCATGTAGATATCTCTCCATTGGAGGTCTTGAAGAATCTCCTTCATGGTACTTCACAGGCTACTTTGTTGCTTCCACAAATTTTGGAGTTACCTGTAGATCAACATCAACCGAGTTAGTTGGTCATCTACGGAAAACATATGAGAGATTGGATAGAAGAATTCATCACCGGGGGTAGATTTATACTTGTAGAGATGTACCAATTGAGGTACAATGTCCATGATCTTCGCTTAGGGATTCAGGAGTTTGAGCAAAATATAGCGGAAAGGAAACCAAGAGATGAGATCGTCATTCCCAACTTGAGGACGGCTTATGATTCAGTCATTACAAAAGAACACAAGAAGAAGCTTTTTGCTTGGAGAGAACAACACCTCTTCAAAGTAAAAACCTACGAAGGAATATCTATAGAATCGGCTGGATATAGACAGAAGGTTGCTAGTACTCTCAAGTTCGTAAGCACGTTTGTGTCACAGATCCCTTGTTAATATCAACATGAAGATGGCACTTACTTTGATCTCGGTGAAGTACACATAGAGTTTCAAAACCTTGTCTGTGGCAATTTTAATGGTGATCCTAGTGCCTGCAAGATGAATCATGTTGTCGCAATGTCAGCAAAATTTGATGAAGCAGTTGAAAAGAGGAAAAAATTGCTAAGCCTGATGTAGATGGTGAAGAGATGCTGGAAAAGCAGTATGTTGTTCTGGATAGTATTAGTGTTCCTGATAAAGAGGCAGTTAACAGCTTTTTGGAGGATATGATTTCCCAAGCTACCCATGAGTGAACTGCCAGTTGAAGCATGCAAAGATTTTAAGGAATAGAACTCAAGTAAAGGTAGTAGTTAACTTGATGCCTTTTCCAAGTTAAACTGGCTGTTCTCATTCATGCTTATCTATTCTTTGGAAATATCAATGTATAAGTTGGAGCTTTTCCAATTAATTGATGTGGGCAGTTAATTAATTATTAGTTATCTTATGTTTATTTTTAGAAATAAAGCTTGCATGTTGGCAAAACTAGTTGTTAAAAACAAGGAGATTTTAGGGTTCCCTACTCCTTGTTTGTGTATAAATATGGGCAGCCTTGCCCATTTATTTTTAGCCGTTGTTGTGATAACAAACTTGCTGAGTCTATTTTGCCTACAACTTTGCTATTTAGTGTTTGTTCACTTTTGTTTCAAGTGTAACCTGGTTTGATTGCATATCGTATGCCTATTTTGCTACAATTTGCCGTCCTATAAGTGTTTTTGCTGTCATAAAATTGAGGAAGGAAATCTCATGCCTACCTTGCTCTGATCTACTATCTCAAATCTATTTCAGCACTTTGTCTTATGTTTTGCTTTCGTAATCTTTATTTCAGCTTACATCTAATAAGTACAATGAGTCTTCGGGTGTGTTCTGGAAGAAGTTTATTTTAAGCTTTTGTATCAAATCAATCATTCCTTGTTTACTTCTAATTCTCAGGCTCTGAATTTAATTGAGTTATTAGAAGCATTATTAGAATAGGCTTAGTTGTAGTTTGAAGTTACGAAACCAGAGAAAACCTCAGCTGCAACGCAAAGTGTTTTATAACCTTGTGCTTTCAGCTGAGAAATAAAAAGATTGGCAGTAGTTTAGTATTTCTTTTTAAGCATAATCAGCAAAAAGGGAGCTTCCCCTCCTAATTTGAAGAACAATCTAATTGTGCATAGCTGTCCGTTCGTAATTCGCATTGCAGAGGTGTGAATTGAAATGCTAACAATAGAGAAGATAAAGTCATTCAATTCCTTTGAGATAATGTCATGTAGGGAATGTTTAGATTAATAAAATTTTGTAGCAGTTATATTTACATCTTTTAGGCTTATGGATGAACATTATTTTTGTGTTCTTAAATTCCTGTTTATTGTTGTTTCCACATATAATACTTCTGAATTCAATTAGAATGTCATCCTTTGATTTCCTCAGTCTGAATCAGCAGTGATATCATAGAGGTTCATTTTTACAGTGTATGTGCTGTTGAATGAGTTTTTTTTTTTTCTACAGATATTGCTAATCATTTACAAATATTCTGCTCATATGAGTATCAAATTCAACATGAGACCAATACAAGCTCTTGTGAGCACAGCCATCAGACTAATATTAGCTGCTTTCAAGCAACCACACTAAAAACCGCCTATGGAAGACCAAGAGTTACTACTTAGAAATCGACTTATTTAGAAACCACCTTCACACTAGAAGCCAACTACGGAAGACCAAGAGTCACAACTTAGAATTCCATATTAGATGTCCCTTCAGGAATTGAACTTGGGTCTCCATAATGAGAACTCAATGCTTTAACCAATTAAGCTCAACCCCTTGGAAAAATTTGGTTATTGGGAAATCAGAGTCCTGATATGTGACTCCTTATATTATCTTCCTTGCCACTTCAAACAGTCTCACATGGCAGATTACATAGAGCCACCTGACCTTATTAAGTACATGATTGATGGATGTGATTTGAATTGCACTGCATAAACAAAGAAAAGATACATTAGCTACTTCAAAGAAATCCTGGAACATATTTCCACTGGCATAATCCTCCATAGCAGATAATTATTTGGAGGCTGTGTTTATCTAAATTTTCAAGTTAATTTGGATGTCCCTGTATTTGAAGGGAAGATTAACAGTGATGCACTATTAATAATTGGAATCTTATTTTCCTATGATTGATTTTGTTGATGAAGAAAAAATGATAACCCACACTTCTGAAAGTTTCTTCACCTGTCATTAAATGGCAGATTCCTAGTCTTTTGCATAAAGATAGGGAAGAACCCGACTTAGAAGAAACTCAACACTGTGTATATCCCTTGAAGTTTGAATATCATCCTTACGATGTCTGCAAGGACTGATATATTAAATGTCAGCAATTGTGCTAAAGTTGCAATCAATTAGTTTATGAATATACAAAAGTCTTCCATGACCTCAAGCTTATTTGAACTTCTCATAACAATGTTCTCAAATACTACAACTTATGCCCATATATCTACACACAGTAGAAGTTATTGAAAGGTAAAGACTATGGGATAAGTATATGTAGTTATCACTAGCCATTGAAGAAAAGTCTAGGATGAAAGGAAAGAAGGAAACAAATTCTACTATAAAGAAAGCCTCTTTTGAAAAGTAACCACAATCATTCAAAACAATTAAATGGTGAAGATGCATCATACAAATATTCGTGCAAATACAATTTTGTTCACAAAGGCCATTCATAATTCAAAAGTAACCACCAATGGATCCTGGTGCAACAATATACCAGGAAAATAGACTAATATCAATGATTGCTTTATTCAGTCAGAGTAGTGCTTGTACAAAATGTAGATGCTAATTACAGCACCGATGGGAGTTTGTGATGTTCTTCTTGGATATCCTTTCATGTGGGAGCACCGAGGTGTCTCTATAGGTGACGACCACGAGATAAGAGTTGCAATATGGGAATTTGTGATGTTCTTCTTGGATAACCTTTCATGTTGGAGCAGTGAGGTGTCTCTGTAGATGACGACCAGGAGATAAGAATTGCAATTCTAGTACTCCTCGCTTACAAAAATATGACATCAAGTTATGGGAAGATCATTAACCATTCATTTATATTTTCATCCATTGAATTGTGGGAATACAAAAAGCTCATTCTTCACACCCAGTCATAGTAGTACAACTCCAGAAAGAGGCGTAAGATCTTATAATTGAAATATGGTATATACAAAATCAATCCATGGCACTCTACCAGGCTGCCAAAGCAGGTCAGCTTCCTTTGCAAGGGAAATGGTTCAGTGGAGATCAACTTAAAGATCCATTTCCACACTTGCTTTTCAGATTTCATGCAATCAAGAGTGTTTCTTTCCATGGAGGGACTAATAATTGCAGTGGCAGTTCTGAACCTAAGGTTGATGTCAGAAGTCAATCTCTTCTATAGTCAAGGCCTATAAATATCTGTTGTTATTGCACCAACATTTCTACTAGCACGTGATGACATATATGCTAGATCTCCTTAGACTTGGCTTTGTTCCCCTACCTTGTTGGGCAGAGTTCCTGCAACCATTACTTTTGATGCAACTTATCTGTAACTAACTGAAGATGAAGAGTAACATATGGAAGAGCAACTGTTTGTTTTCCATAATGGTTCATTTTCTCACTAATTATCTATGTACATACATAGATTGAGTTAGAGAAAATAGACAACCATTCGTTTCTTTTGAGAGAATGGTTTTTGGATATTTTAGGGGACAATCTTTGCCTTTACTGGGACATGAATATGAGTCTCTTCCCTGGATGCACTGATCCTTGACAACATCAATACCAGTACCTTTAATTCTCTAAAAACATAATGAACATTTCTATGTTAAATTGTTTGCACTTTATTTGCTGAGCATTTCTCTCACTTTTCTACCAAGCCTTCCAGATTACTCTAGGACATTGCATCAGTTGAAAATTTTAGCGAACACAGGAAGTTTTGTTGTTGTAATGTTCCCCTTTCAACAGTGATCCTGTCATTAGCTCATCAGCCTATCCCGGAATCCTGTAGGCTCGTTGAGATGTTTCAAAGGATTCCAGTTTTGGAGGTTTCGTGATCTTTCCTCGTTATTTACTATTTATAGTAAATACTATTTCTGGCAGTAAGCAGTTGTCAGCCTTCAGTTCATCACGTCGTTGGAAGCAGTATTCAGTACTAAGCCTTGGCTGTTTAAAAATATTGTTTTAATGAATCTCTGCATTAAAAGGCAAATTATTCTAATTTGCAGTTGACCCCTTGGCCTAAGGGATTAACTTAAAGTTATTTTAAAAAGGGGACTTTAAGGGTGGCGCCACATGAGGGAGTTAAAAGGTTTTAATCTTATTTCTTTATTATCTCAAGTGGGGCGTAATTTTGAAGAAGTTATTCTCTTTTTGGAAATTTGAAAAGGCATGGCTTTTGGCGTACCTTCTTGGAGGACTTGAACAGTCTCCTCTCTTCCTTTAAAAGTGAAGCTTGGCTTCAGCATTGAGACATCCATTATTTTGCTAAAGTTATGCTGTCAAAATGATTTATCATTTTCTACTTCGAGGAATACTGACCTCCTAGTTCTTCCTTCAATTTTGTGTTTGCAAGACAACTCCTAGTTGAATTATCGTTGCTTCTCATCTAGACTAGCAGATTGTGTTTCAAGGTGAAAATTTGATGTATTTTCCAGTTTTACAGTTGCTGTTTGCATACAGCTGAATGTTGTTTTTGCTCATGGTTAATTGTACGAATTTTGTATTGCTCTGGGCATTTGAAAATAATATTCCTAAGGTCTAGGCGACCATCTCCAAGCAATTTCGGATTTTAATTTGAAGTGCATTTTTATAATGAAAATCGCCCCTCTCAAGGGCCGTACCATTCATCATTGCATTGGGAAGTGTGCCATTAATAATTGCAGGTGTTTGGAGCTGTTTTCCGTGTTTCAACAGGGGCGCCTATCTCCCAAATGATATATGCTTTGATTTCACGGACATCGGAGGTACTTTGATTGAATTGTGAGCAAATTACGAATTTTCTGTAGTTGCTGATATACATTTCCAGAATTACAGTTCACTGATCAGAATTAAAACAATTGTTGTTTTCTATCTTTCCTCTTCTTTTCTTGTTATATTCTAATAGAGAGATAATGTATAACAAGGTGCTTGAATATTGGTGAAATTGGCATTGTAAAATTGCAGCCTTCTCTTTGTACAAGCTGCTAACAGTAGTACTGTTTTCAGTTTTATTATTGCTGCTCTATTTAATTAATTTCACACTAAGCACCCCTGGATGGTTTACCGCCAGTGTGGACAATCTGTTTGTAACCCCATTCATACCCACTTCAAGTGGAGAATTCCCACGTTTCAGTGGATGCCTGCCGTCAGCAGAAGAAGTTTAATGTTGTAATCTTTTCCCCCCACTGTTTGGTGGTAGAGTGGAAAGTTCATTGGCTGGTTATCCGCCTTGTTGTTATTTCAATCCAGCAGTAGTACTCCACCATATGTTAGCACCTCGCCTGCAAAGGGATCTTGAGTGCACATCCTTGGTGTCGAGTTTAATATTTCTCTTTCAATAGAATCTTGTACTTGTTGATTCAGTAGATCCTAGGGATCCTCTGACCATATGCTCGCCCCTCCTCCTTAAGTGGTTTTAGGGCGCATTCTTGGTTAGAGTTCTTTAAATGTACGTTTTGGTTATGCTAACCTTAACGGGTGATTGATTCTATTGTAATTGTTTGATTTAAAAATCAAAAAATTGAGAGAGAATATTTCATTGTTGCTTGACATCCGTGTGACAATATAAAGGAGTAGATGTGTTAGCTTTCTGTCTTTGCATGTTGTTTCCCTCATTCTCAAAGCTATTTGTTTGTATTTTAACTTGCTTGAAGAAAGTACACATTGTGTAATATTCAGAAAATTTGTATTTTCTGCAGGATTTTCAATGACTGCCTCTAGCAAAGCTTGTGCTTCCTGGCCTGCAGCAGCACTAGCATTGCTTGAATAGTTGTAATGCCCCCTTCCGAAGAGTTGCCAAAAGAGTCTGTTTACCCTATATTATTCCTACAGGTTAATGTCGAAATTTAAGGGAATGAATTAAATTAATTATTGAAGTTGTCCAATAAAGTGATATTTTACAGATGATTTTATTTTTAATTAATTTGATAAAGTGAGTCACTTTATTAATGTACTTTAATGAAATATTTAAAAGCGGTATTTTGAAAAGTATTTTGAGAATGTCCTAGGGGAAAATATAAAAGTGAAATTGAGAGCTCATTTGCTCATGCTTGATTTCTATTTTCTCTATTGTGGATTTTGAAAGCTTTTGGTGGAGCAAAACCCTAGGACAAAAACTCTAAGGGAAATCAGTTTTGGTGGTGCAATATCTTTACCTAGCTGATCGTAGTGGAATCATACACATTTCACACTTGGTTTTAACGATTGGAGGTTTCCGAAATTCATGAAGCCTTGGAAGCAAGACAAATTTCTGAGTTGAAGGTTTAAAGGGAAATACAGATTGGACTGAAATGACATCTTTTATAATTTATTTGTTGCCTCTATACACATCCGTATCATTTTCCAGCCTTTAAGTGTGACTTGCAAATTGTGAAATTCACTTCAGGAAGTAGCAATGCAATTTATGAAGTCTTTAAGACTTCCTATCACCTATTGTAGCCTTTAATAGGCTTATTTTAATCTTGCCCAACCACAAGGGGAATAACTTGAGGAGTCGCAGCTTATATAGAAGCTCCTGTACCATTTAAAAAGGGGCCCATACATTTTGTGGAAGAGCTGTACAGCGACCAAGGAGAGGTGCAGCTTATTTTCAAGGTCAGAGGCATAAAGATGGTCGACATAGCATATATTAAAGAGAGGGAAGCCTGCCATACACTCCAAGGACTACTGTGCCCTTTCTAGGAGCTGCCGTACGATGGTGTATGTATCGTTTTAGCTGTTGGAAGTGTTAAGGATTATTGATGGTCAAAGACATTGATCAGTTTGATGCTCAGCTCAGCTATAACATTTATTCAATATTTTCTGTATGTAATTTCTGAAAATATCAGTCCAAACAGAAATATTGAAGATTGTAGTTTATTTACTGTCATTTACAAATTGCAATAATTTTGTATGGAATTGAACTTTTACATTATATGAAGTTGAAGAGATGATAGTATTGATGATTAATTGCAATGCCTTTCAAACAAACAAGTAAATTAAACCCAGAACAGCAGGCCTAGAAACTGTTTGACGAAATGCCTGAGCTATATAAATTGTGAAAATTGCAATAATTTGGTATACAAATTTGGTAGGGGATTTTTCAACAGTGCTGCTTCTCATCATTGAAAATGCAGTACCTGCCCATTTCATCATAAATAACATCCTTAACATCTCCAAACCCAAACCGACTCTGCAACTCAGACCTGGAAACAAAACAAGCCAAACAAGTTTATTGGTGACAATACCAGTAATGAATCTTGTAAGGTATCTGCAGGTTGCTGAGCTAGGAAATCCTTATATCTTCATGACATTTGTCTGGTACCTTTCTATTGGCTGCACGAGCTGTAAACTGAAAACAATAATAAAAAAGATTGTGGCTTCTGCTAATTAAGATTAACTTTAGAGAGATAATCAGAAGTTAATATCTCCTCCAGTGATGCTGACATGATTAACTGATAGCACATGCATGATATGCACTATATATATTATAACCTTTTACATTTAGCTCAAACTTATCCCGTTCACTCCGAGGAAAACTAAAACTGATTGCTGACACTGGCAGAACCCAGTTAATAAAATTTCCAATACCATAATTAAATATATTGTAAGTCCAATAACATATGGTATTTCTTTTTAACCAGAATTTTTTTTCATTCTAAAACCTCATCTTTTTCTCTTTTTAAATTTCCCCATAGTATGGTGTTTTCTCAAGTTCCCATAAGTTATAACTCTCTATTCAGTAATTTGGAGTCATTGATGAGCTTTTTGGTTCTCTTGATATGTATGGGAGAAGAATCAGAATACTCCAAAAGAGGAAAGTTCACTATTTAGTTTGTTGTCATCTTTTACAGGAGGTCTAGTTAAAGTTTCAATGCGATGTGTTTCTCTTTGACTGTTCTAGCTCATATGTGTTATTTGACAGTAAACGAAATTATAAATCTTTCTTGCTCTATCTTGCTTATTCATTGCCTTTGTTTTGATGTTGGCAAGGCTTCAGGCAGCCTTTTATGCCAGTATCTTCATTGGTTGTACAGTGTACTTTTTAGTTTCATTCACTATTTTTAATATTCTCTTTCTGCATCCGTAAGAATGCAACATGTTCTCCACGTGCATAGATTTTTTCAACTGAGATTTTACTTGCTAAGTTACTAGAAAAGTATTATTGGGGGTTAATTTGTTGACATGGATCTCCAGGAAGTGGCAGGTTTTTAATATTGCTTGCTAAAAGATTCCATGGAACAAAAAATTTCTTGGGATTGGACATACGAGATAAGGTTCTTTCATTTCCCTCTGAGCTCTAGTTTTTCAATTTTTGTTGTTATAACAGCTCTATCGGTTGTGCCTATCATACTTTCTGATTCATTGTTAAACTTAAAACTCCTAGTAGGTATGGACCATTGGCATTTGTTTCAAAGGTTCAATTTACTTGGTTTTGATACATTTGACTTTTAGAAGAAACAACTAGATATTTTTGTTGTTGATACAAAACTGTTTGTTTGATTTTTGGTACGCAGTTGGTAAAACGTTCACAGTTTTGGGCAAAGGAATTGGCAATCAAAAACATGTAATTGTTTGCTTCTTCATAGATTAAGAAAATTTAATCTCTTTTAGCTTTTAATTCTGATGAATACTCTTACATGAAAGTTGAGAACTTGAACGCTTCACATCAATTTCTGTAAAAAATATTATTGCTTTTTCTGCTCTACATATTAATTCTGTGTTAATGTCTAGTTTGTTCTTGCATTCAGATATTTCATGGTTGCCAATGCTACATTCTCTTTTGGAACCTTAATTTCCACATATCCAGGTCCATTGACATGCGTCTCAATTCTGGTAAGCAATAACCAGTTTTTATCAGTTTGTGCTTATATTATATTTGCTCAACAGTTGCCTTATGCTTACTTATGAACCTTGTTTGAAAATATTTCAAAGCCACAGTATGGTTCTATGAGTGTCAACTGTGAAATCCATTACATAGTTTTAAACATTAACAGTTATAAAAACTACATATATTTTCATTTCACACTCGATGTCAAGAAATAATTTTACACATGATAAAGTCTTCCCATTTCTGACTCATCTGTTTCCTTGCAACTAAAGGTATGCAAGTGTATTGTTTTTTCTTGTGGTAAATGAAACTGTCTACCAACTGACAATAATATGGATTTTGTTACTGATGGTGAATTAGTGTAACTTGAGAGTTTAATCCCAACTTCCATAGGTCTAGATGTTGGATTATACTCCATCATTTTTGAATTTTTATTGGATTACTTTGGCATTGTTTGTGTGACAATTAACATGATTGTCAAAATTCTACACCTAAACAATATTATAAGATGCCAATATCTGTCATGTCAAAAACAAAACAAATATCAAATTTCACTATTTAACACTGTTGGCCCCACTCCCTATGATGGCAAGATCATTGACAGAGACAATTAGGATCACTATGTCATCACTAGTGATTTTGAAGTAGAGATTGGGATCATAATAACTTGTAAATCTTTGAAACATAGGCTACAGACATTTAGGAATAAAACAGGACATCACAATATATATATATATATATATATATATATATATACTGCAGTTGCACAAGCTCAAATTCAGGCCGTCTGCCTTAATTGATTGCTACCATATACTAGGCTGTCTCAGATTTAGGAAAAAAAATGATTTTTTGAATTATTAATTTTTATTTAGAGGAGTGAACGCTTTTGACCCGGAGCTATGAACCAGTGAGGTCACAAACAGGGGACCTCATCCCCAACATAAGCACTCAACAATTACACCCCAATGGGGTTTGAACCTTGATGGAAAGAACAACAACACGCCAACTTAACTATCACACCATGCCACTATTGGCATGATTTTTTGAATTATTGACAGAGGTATGACAAGAGGTTCTTTTTGGGGGTCATGGGACATACATGGGCCATAGTAGAACCTTAGAATCACTGGTTTAAAATGCACCGCTGTCTATCCATTGGGAAAATAGTCAAGCCTATTTTTAACACCTAAACAGACAACTAACCTAATCAAAACTCAAAAATGACAACAAAAGTAAACACATCGCAGTAAAGGGAAACATATTACTGAGAGATGAACCCAGAAACTGATAAATAAATGGCTACTTGCCTACTTTTATGCCTCAAATTATAGGTACCATATCAATAATAGTCATGTCTTGCAAGAAAGATTTTTAAATTTGAATAAAATGAAAGATACCCTCTCAATTTTTTCTTGATTTTCAATGACAATTACAATGTAATCATGCACCCGTTACGGTTAGTTTGAAACCAAAACGATGCAGAAAAAAACTCTAACCAAGATTGCGCCCTAAAACCACATAAGGAGGAGGGGCGGGCATATGGTCAGAGGATCCCTAGGATCTACTTAATCAATAACTGAAATGATTACAATTGAATGAGAGGAATTAAACTCAACACCAAGAATGTGCACACAAGATCCTTTAGAAGGCGAGGTGCTAACATATGGCGGAGTGCTAATTATAGAACTGAAAGAACTTAGGCAGATAACCAGCCATGAGAGAATTTCCACTCTTCCACTAAAATACTGGGGGGAAAGAAATTACAAATAGACAATTCATCTACTACGACAGGCATCCACTCTTGAGTGGGGATTCACCACTTTTTAGTGGGTACAATGAGAGATACAAAATTTATTTTCCACACTGGCGGTAAACCATCCAGGGGTAATTAATGTTTGCTTTAGAAATTACGAGTAAATGCAACAATAACATATGGTTGGATTAGTACTACTAATGCACAACCTTACAATCAAAATAATCTGCAGTTTACTAGTATTACAATGATAGAACAATGCCAATATATGCAGAATGATTCTCTCAAATTACAAAGCTCTCAAACATTGAAAATGAAGCCAAAATCTGATCTTTTTGAAGTCTGATAATTAAAACCAGCAAACTGCAACTGTAAACCAGCAACTTGTGAATCAATGAAATGCTCATAACTTTATCAATTTACCTTCGAATTGAGTGAAATCAAATGCAATGAACCTTTGGAGGATAGGCGCCCATGTCATGATGAAGAAACAACTTCAAAAAGCAATCATTAATTTAATTGCACAATTCCCAATGCTCACAGAATGGTACGACCCTTAGCAAGGGCGATTTTGCAAGAACAAATCGTAAACTTCAAATAAAAATTTGGAAATCACTAGGAAGGGTTGCCATGACCTTAGTAATGAGATTATTGAATGCTCGCAATGAAATAAAAATCATACAAGAAGCTGGAAACAAAATCGACCTTCAGCTGTGTAGAAACCGACAACTTGAAATCTGGAAATCACACCAAAATTCACCACTTTGAAGCTCTATCTGCTAGTCTTATTTGAGAAGTGGCTTGGAAACCAACTAGGTGTTATCTTTCAAACACGAAATTGGATTGATATTAGGAGGTCAACATTCCTCGAAGTGCAAATTGGGTAGTCATTTCGATAGCATAATTTTAGCAAAACATGAGATACCAAATGTTGGAGTAAAGTTGCATTTTTAAAGAAAATGAGATGACTCTTCAAGTTCTCAAAAAGGGACGCTAAAAGCCTGACCATATTTTCAATTTCAAAAAATAATAAATCTTTTCCAAGGGCGTCCAACTTCAAGGCATTTTAAAAAATTTATTTAAAATATTAAAACTCCTTTATGAAGGTGTCCCCCTTCATGGACCCTCTTTAAACACAACTTTAAAGTTAATACCTTAGGCCAAGGGGTCAACTTGAAATTATAACATATTGCCTTGAAATGAAATATTTCACCAAAAAGATGCTTTTAAAGGCCAAAGCTCAAACCCAAGCAAACTGGTCCAACTAAAAATGAAGAATTGAAGACTGACAACTGCTCACTGCC
The DNA here is from genome assembly GCA_007115665.2 of Sequoiadendron giganteum. NCBI lineage: Eukaryota > Viridiplantae > Streptophyta > Pinopsida > Cupressales > Cupressaceae > Sequoiadendron > Sequoiadendron giganteum. The sequence continues at coordinate 74,835,796 of CM021110.1, forward strand.
ATAAATAGCATTTACTAAAAATAGTAAACACCAAGAAATGCCTCAAAGCCTCCAAACAAGGAAATCCTAAATTCACCTCAACGAGCCTCTGGGACCTCAGGTGTGACTGATGAGCTTAGTCTGATCACTGATGGAAGGACCACATAAGCAACCTATCTAGAAACATGCTAACGAAAACCTTCAGTTGGCTAAGGCTAAAGATCCATGAATATTCGGTGGAAACAAAATTTTGGAAGGAGGAATGACAACAAACAAAGAATGACACCGCGATTGAAGAAAGACTAAACAGTTAGTTTACACACAAAATTATAGCCTAGATGAATAATACAACATCAATACAAAGCTAATGCTGTCAAAATTATTATCAAGCTGGTTCATCTATGTTGTAATTTCATTGATTAGATTGAGAATGAACAATAAGTGTCAAGCTTTGTGTTAATGTCGTTTTATTCATCGAAGTTATAAATTTGTGTGCAAACTAGCTGTTTAGTCATTGGAATTGTGTATTGTTCTTTGTTCAAATTGTCATTCCTTTCAGAATCTTGTTTGCACCAAATAGTTGGTCTCTCTTTTAGATAGTTGGAAGGTGTCATTTGTGTGTTTAGAATCTTTAGATAGGTTGCTTAAATTTGTTAAATTTAAAAATCTTGCTTGCAAGACATGACTATTAGTCTATTATCAATCTGGTACATGTAAAGAGGCAAAAACATGGGCAAGTAATCATTTATTTAACAGTAACCCCCTTGCCACCATGAAATAATTGTATAGTGTTGATATTTTTATATTTTGTCTATAGTTTATGTTGAGGGTTCATTTAGCTTAGGTTTAGGTTTAGTTTAGATCTAGGAGAGTTTTCCCTCCAAATTTAAAGAATGGTTCTACCATACACATTGTTCCATTCTTTGTTGTCTTGCCAAAGACAAATTAGAACACTAACACCATGAAGAAAACATCCAAACTTATTTTATAGAAAATGGACTCACATTGTCTAGGAAAAGTCATCAACCAATAGCAAGAAATACTTAGCTTCAAATACAATAGGTATCTTCATTGGACCATTCAAATCAGCATTCACTAGATTCAGAACTTATTTTGCATGTCAAGCTTCATTAGTATCAAATGAGTGTCAACTCTTTTTGCCCATTTGACATCTTGTACACACATCTCGGCTTTATTGAATGGACAAAAGCCCGCTGACCATGTTAGTCTTATTGACAATTTAGGTGTCCATATAACTTGTGCCAAAGTACATTTTTAATCTACATTGCTGCTAGTGCATGAACATTTGATTACTTGGGATCAACAAGTTTAGACAATCCCTTCTCCCGAATACCAACTGCAATAACCTTGTTATCATGAAGAGTTTTGACCATACATTTAATGGCTTGAAATTTTTCATAGAGTTGGACTCTTTGGTTATTTGGTTATTTCTTAAGTATAGGGAAATACTGACAATTTAGGTGTCCATACCTCTTGTGTCAAAGTACTGCTGTTCTACGTTTTCTCTAGTGCATGAGCATTTGATGACTTGGGATCAACAAGTTTAGACAATCCTTTCTCTCCAATACTGACTGCAATAACCTTGTTATCATGAAGAGTAGTGACCATACATTGTTGCCTTGAAATTTTGCATAGAGTTGGACTCTTTGGATATTTCACTAGATAGATAGAAGATTTTTGGTCATGTTAGGAACATTCTTGAAAGTACAACGTATAGTATATTCAATGTGTCGCAAACATCTCCATATCATTTAAAATTTTAACATAATGAATCTAATCATCACCTAATAAAACAGATTCATTTCTACTCTTATCCTCAGTAAAGGTTACATACTAGTTGTTATGACATGTATAGTGTATAGATAAACCTGAATCAAAATACCAGATTGTGGACTCAACTGATTGATCATGTGATGCAAGAAATGCAAATCCTTCCGTCACTTCTTACTCAACAACATTAGCTTGAATATGAGTGCTTTTGGATTCAACTATGTATTTTTTTTAATGCAAGAAAACTTACATAATTGAATCCAAAAGCACTCATACAGTCATACTCGTTTTCATGGACTGTGAAAAACTCATGCCTAACATTAGCTTGCTTGAATTTCCATCTAAGTGCCATGCCACTCTTTCCTTTTTTGCAGTTTCTCTTCTAATCTGATCTATTGGATGCATTACTGCCTTTGAAGGCATCACTTGATGAGCTACTAGTGTTGTGTTGACCTTTACACCTGATCCATGCACTGAATGCACTCTTTGTGGTTTCTGAAGTTGATGCTTCCATCTGATCTTACCTCCACTTCTGAAAATCAAGCATTAGATTCTCTGCAATTAGATTAGGGATTCAACAAATGGATTATAGGATGATGGTAAGAGTTTATGTGCAACTTTACCATATTTTTATCATCCATTGGTTTCTGAATAGCTGATAACTGACCACAGAGATCCTTCAGTTGCAACAAGTTTTCGGAAACTAATCCTGTTTCCCGCAACTTAGATACAAATGATAGATTCTTTAGATGTAAGATCTGTCCGGTGTTTGATGTCTGGTATTTGTTTTTAGGATTCTCCCGCAGAGCTGGTGCCCATATAGTATTTCAGATTTTTGGTATTAATCTGTCTGCAATCAACAACTTTAGAAGCATTAAGCTTGTCCATGTCTTCTGTCAAAACCCTTGGGGTCAGCAAGCAGTTTTGTTTCTTTGTTTTTAATATTATCTCGTCCAGGTACCTATACTTAGAAATGGTGAGTATTTTGTTACTCCATAAACTGAACTTTTCCCATTTAACATTTCTGACTTGGGAAAAAGTAAATGTTGTATATAAGCGCTCATTGATCAGGAACCTTGACCACTTAGCTTCCAAAACCTAAAAAATCTTGCAGCACTCTGCAAATGCGAAGGCCAAAATAGCACTGCAAATGACTTTGACACACTAGAAAAGGCAATCTGACAAAGTTTCAGATTTTAACTGTCTAGACCAAAAGATATTAAAATTTAAAGTAATTTGAACCCAGTCCAATATGGACAATGTTTTAATAATTTTCAAAGTTAAAGCTTTTATAAATTAGAACTTTAAAAATGTCAAAATTTCCAATCCTAAATTTCTCTAAGCTTCCACTTAATAAAAATATGCCATAACTTAAAAAATATATTAAAGACATACCTAGCCTCATGTCTCACTTGTGTGGTCTAAACTTCCAGGTTACTGCTACTCTCTACTCCTCATGCTGCCTCTCTACATAACTAATCACGCAGCCTGGCCAATCAAAATTTAAAGTTAAAGTTTAACAGCTTTATAAGCTTTATAAATACTGCTTGACCATTCATTCATGGATGTGCTGAATCTTTCCCAAGCCACAGCACCACTCCACTGATGTATTGGCTGTGCCTGACTACACATCGTGCAACCTGTACTTCAGTCTGCTACAAACACCATTGATCCATGTTGAGCAGTCCACCCCTTCACCAGATTCGTTAGTCATCTTTTGTGCCCAACTCCTAATCTCTTATGCCTCACACCTATCCTGCACATACTCCGCAATTCCTGAGTACACTGCAGAAGACCAACATAATCTGATTGCACTGCTTTAATGTGGCTGGTTGTCTTAATGGAGAAGCAGATAAATGTACCCAGCGGCAGTTGCAACACTTTCTCCCTGATTTGGACATGCCTTACTCTTTACTAAAGCTTCTCATTCAATCAAATGCCACTCACAAGTCTACACAAGACATGTTATTACATGGATTTACTTGCTTCCTTTTTAATTTACTGTAATACCATATTAGCATTTATGCACAAGACATGTTATTACATGGATTTAGACGCTGCTATTTATAAGCTAGCAACCTGATAATACAAACAAAAATCATGAAACAAAGTACTAAACAGTTACTGATTTGGGCATAACAAGTCATCTATTATTAAGCAAACTTAAACATCAAACAGCTATATTGCCTAAATGTATATGATCTAATAATTTTCTCAAGATTTGTAATTTGGGTGTTTCTTGCAGTGTCCTGATCCACATTTCAAAAAGAAACACCATAAACGAAGGATTCTTCAGAAACCACTGGCAGATGCGATTATGAACAACTTGGTTTCTGGGGGTCAGGTAATTTACAATCTTTTGCTGACTGATTTACTAATTAGTGTGACTTTGAATTCATCAGAGTTTGTATTAGAACTCCCCCCATGATGAAAAATGCCATGCTTCGTCTGAATGTTTAAGTTTCCAATCATACTTCAAAAAGCAAAATTATATAAGGTTTTCTTGTTTTTCAAGCATGAATAACTTTGATTTTGCATAAAATGATTTTTAACAGCTTTTTCAGACTTAATAGAATATGAATTTCCTTTTATTAGAAGGACCTACTTATGATCAATGTAATGTATGTAAAAGTAGTTGAATAGTAACCCATCTATATGCAACATGTATGCTTTTTGTATGGTTATTTATGAGAAGCTGTTAGTGTAAGAACTGTTGATTTGTTTTATTGGATCAAAATATATTTTATAATGCTATTTCTGACCCTTCTTCTCTGTACATAAATAGATCACAACAGCTCATTGCATCTGAATGATACCGATATGAAAATTTCAAGTACCATGCTGCAGAAATCCTGTCTGTGTCCAGATTTATACAACATTCTAGATTACATCCAATCTTGTAGGTACAAATTATTTATAAGATATCTCCATCAACTGCCAAAAATTACATCCCATTATGTGCGCATATCCACCAAATACCTGCAATAATTGGCTAGGCCATCTTTAGAGCTGATTAGTCATTACCTACAACTGATTAGCTGCATCCCAACCTTGCAAAATCAACAACAAACTCACACTTAAAAGCAACATGATGGCTATGCTTGTAGGACCCCCAAATCCAGTTTCATATTCCACTGTGTGGATTGGCCTCCAAAACCCCCACTGCCCACTTAAAGCCACTCCAACAATTTAACTTTCCATTCCATAATTTTCAAAGCCCTTATTCAACAAGACATAACATTAGAGTTCCCAACAAGACATAATATATTATGATCTCAACCAGACAATATGGAATAAGTAAGATAAGTTATGAACTTTTGATACATAAACTTAAACCTATACTGACATCTACAAAACCCAACCATATAGCCTATAAGGCTGTAAGCATCTTAGACACTTCGACATTATTTCATGACCAACAATGACAGTTATAATAAAAATTAAGGTAAACGAACATGTTTAGTTAGCAACAAAATCTCAATAAATAATTGTAGACCCTTGCCAATTGCTAATGTAGCAATCATACCATCAATTTCAGGTAAGAAAAATATTGAACCCATTATAATTTATGGGTCACATAGAGTGTTTGGAAATCCAACCTAATTCTCATTGATAATCATAGAACCTTTGACAAACTACAAAGGTTATAATGTTATAACTTTAACAAAAAGAATTATCAAACTATGGCATCACCAGCATTTCATTTTGTGCCATTATCAAACTACATGTCTTCCTTTATTGAACTTAAGATCAGTGCTAGTGTGCCTTTGTAGTGAGTCTGTGTTGTAAGCCATCCTTGGTACCACTGACAGCTTCACACCCTTAATCAGCAGTCTTGAACCCATCCCTTTACTCTTGCATGGCACCATGGTCACCAACCTACAACCTCCCCATATTATGGTATCATCATCAAGAGCTCTACAACCTCCAAATTCTGATGCCTCCATCACAGTGCCATGTCATCATTAGAGACTGCCTTCTTCTGGGGTGATCATGACTATTGATGTCTCATACCACCCCATCTCATCACCATGCCTTCATACAATACCATTTTTCAGCATCATTATCAATGGTCCTACATTATTTTTGTGCTTTGTTTCCATCTGCACTTCTAAACCTCATCATGCCACTTCTTCTGGGTAATTACTGTTTTCTATGCTATTGGTAACACTTGGTTGCCATTTTATTTCCTTACCTTGGTGCAATGCCTGTTCCACTGCCAACTTTTGGTACTATAGTCACACCATGGCCAAAATCTTTTAACTCTTAAATCAAATGTAAAATGATAGTGGTGGTTTCAAAGTTTCTTCTGTTATATCTTCCAGCCCTGGTTGACAACAAACTTTGAAGTTGAAATTTTTTCCTGAAAAATGGTCAGAATGCAGCAATGCTTTCTCTGAAATCTTGAGCTTCATGGTGCTTGTATTCAATATCTCCACTGTCAGATTTCTCTTTAGATTGTAACAACCCAACCCTTCTGAAATAAAAATTTCCAAATTTATATCATGCGAGTAAATAAACGTGCTAACAAGTCATTGCAATAAAAAACATCATTCTTTTATTGAAAATATAAGAACAAGATTCCATAAAAATTTACAATAAAGAATCCACTTCATTACAATAACTTCACAAGTATGTGTAGCCAAAATACATACCTTTATAACATAGATCCAATGAGATTTAGAACTAATAGCTCTAAGATAGTCTAAGAATCCATCCTTTCAAATCTTGGTTCTTCAGTCACTTGCTGTGGAGAAGCATCACTCGGGTGCTTTTCCATCAACCACGGGCTCATAATGCGGTCCCCTGCACATCTAGCATTCGATAGATGGCGCTTCCCTTTGATGAAGAGATTGGTAGAGTAACTGATGATGACAACCAATTGAGAATAGTGATGTGTCCTACATAACTAGAACCTATGCAATCTAGCAACTCTTGAACTAGAATGTAATACAGGATCATGGTGAACTGAAAGTGTAGTCTCAAGAGTCACACTATAACCTAGAGTGGAGTCACACAATCTAGAGTGGAGTCTCATACATTGCACTAGTTTGATCAAAGATTTCTCATTCAGTACTTCAAATGTAGTCATCTATCACATACACTACTCAGAGCCTATTTGACTTAAGGCTATCTTCAGCTACACATAGGTATTGTCCTTCAATGAGTAAATTCGTCACCCCAAACTAACCTACAACATAATAATCTACTTGGAATTAACTACTTAACCGGTAAGTACACAAGCTAGGTATTCCTTCTATGGATAATCCATCATCCTAGATAACCTACATACTTGGATAACTCGACTTATGTGTAAGTATATCAATCCCTCTCCAATAGTAGATGCCCTCTCCTAGGAGAAATCACAAGTTTTATAGCAAGTAAGTACACAAGCCACTCCCATGCTTATCCTAGGAGTAACACGAGATTTCTGAGTTAAACTAATAACTTAGTTAGGTGTACCTCAAGTGACTCTTGCATTCAAATCAAGCCTAGTAAATAATAACTAGTACAAACACCATTCTCCTACTATGGAGTAAATACAACACATTGCATCCCATGTTCAAACATATCTAGTATATTTAAATACCTATGTTGTACTACATGTAGCATGATTAAATACCTTGGTCAAGTAATCTCTTGACATATCTAGTATATTTAAATACTTATGTCGAGCTATCTCTTCAACATTTCTAATACAATTAAGTATTTGTGTCAAGCAAAATATCCTATTATGGAGTACTTAAAATCACATTATAAAAAGTAGTCTAAAGGCTTCAAATCCCTTTCTCAGAAGATAAACATAATTACTTCTATGCACAGACAATTTTTTTTTTTGATGCAACATAATAATTCTTTGCAAATAATGAGAAGTATAATATCTCATGCCTGTTATCGCTTTTCACCAAATTGATGATAGTGTTGCCTTCACCTATAGCTCAATCCAGCTTCTCAACTTTGTGGAATTGATAACTCTTCCTCACAAGATTCCCTCTTCCCACACTTAGAAATAATTCATAAGTAATGGAAAATTCCTTAGGTAGAATACACCTTTCTCAAAGCAGTAATAAACACACATCAATGTGTATAAAGACTGTAAACTATGCTCACTCAGGTTTATAGAGAATGACTGCAAATTATGTTCTCTCAGAATGGTGATTACTGGTTGCAAATGATATTCACACATAAATGTGATGAATGAATACTAGGTAATTCACAAATGATACACAGTTGTTGTATAAGCGATCACAAAGATAAATTATGAAAGTTGACCAAGAGAATGAGAATGAGTGAATATGAAAGCTGATGAAGAATGGTGAAAGAGTATGATGAATGTGAGTTGCGTGACTATTTATAGAGCCCAACCTCCAGCATTTTCCTACTGTCATGGCATGTGAATTGACACCACTACCATTGATAGTTTCAACCCTGGTGGTGGCGCCAATCCCATGTCATACTCAACAATTCTCAAGGTGAGTTGTCCTCCCATTCCTTCCAGCATTGTGAAGACTAAATCCAATGCACATGGAGAAATTTTTCCAATCAACACCTACATAATTTATTCACAAATGTGGCACCAAATTCATAATATGACGGGTTAGAGAAAAAGTCAATTGTTAATTCATGAACACATAGCCTTCTTTATAGGCTGAGTCAACAATTCTTCCTAACCGTGTTGGATTCATTCTTGTTTCTATATTTTTGACTCAGTCATGAGATTTAAGCACCTTTGGTGGTTTCATCCTTGCACGCACACTTACAGTTGACGCGATTTCACACAGTGCCGTATTTGTTTCAAATACAAATCATTGCCATATTGACATAGCTTAACCAAAGTCGATGATAAATATTTTGATTTACTTCATAATTCTATTTCCAAAGTTAAAGAGATATAAATTATATCAATTCTGAAATACTTGATTTTTCAATGTTGAAAGGTAAGAATAATAAATTATTGATCAAGGAATAATTCGATTCCATAGTTTAATGATGATACTTATATATTTTATTACATATATAATTATAGTTTTAAATATATAAAACATATATATATTTAAATACCCAAGAATATAAATATATATATATATATATAAATATATATATATTTATATGTTCTAATATAACTATAATTTATATATATAATCTTTAATATATAATTACATATATATATATATATATCGTGAGCTAGTCAACATACATCTGATATATATTTATATGTATAAATATATATGTTAATTCAAAAGGCAATAATAATAATAATAATAATATTAATATCCACATTATTCAAGATGTGTGCATATATACATGTATATACCTTTATGTACACGTATGTGTAGGTATACTATATCAATGCATTTGTATGAGCATATTCATTTTCCAATGTACGCTTGTATTGATGTGTGTATCCATATGGATACGTGTATATAATATATATATGCATATATGTCCAATTTTGATTCACTTACATCCATTCACGTTACCATCTTATAGATAGGTGTGTAAGTGTGGTATCCCTATACATATACATATATGTGTCATTAGACCCTCCTTCCATGCACGTGCATACGTATAAACATACTTCCACCTACATCCGACCGATCCATATGATTGTAATATCACAAGATAGATCACAAAGACCAAATAGATAAACATCACTCGCAAAGCATGCAAAAGTAAGCAAGACTCCTAATGCAATCATACAAGCTATGGATGACTTACCTATTTAACCCACACAAACTGAATCAGTTCACTCAATCTAAGGTGATGTGTGTCTATACTCAGATAGTTTACTTTACCGATTACCCGACCAAGCTCCTCTCCTGATTGATACTTCCCCTCCCCCTAGAGAATGAACATTTACCTACAACCACTAGCACATACCTTGGTAGTTAATTGTTCACAACAATAAGTAACATGTATAAACATCTTCAAAGTCAGAATAATAATTCAATAACCATCTAGTCTTATTTATGTAGTATTTCACCATGAATAACATCAACTGAGATAACATAAAATGAAGCAACATCAAATGAGATAAAATTCATATTGATAACAAGATACAAGCATCATTAATTCATCTCCAGAATTCACATTACATTTACCCTATGTAGTAGTAGTAAATAGTAACTCCACAATTTGGGGTGTCACAACTACATACTTTGTAACATCAAAATATTTCATTATGGTATGAGCATGAATGCATATGAATTAATTTGTAGAGAATTGGAGAATGCATGGTTGAATGTGTTTGGTATGTTTAAAAATTGAGCATTGATGGTATACTCATATTGGGTGAAAGTTTAACATTATCATAATGCCTAATTTTGTAACCATATGTTGGCATGAGCGATCCACTATATGGATTTTCCATATAAGAAAAAATTTAAAGCTAATATTAAGCACACTAAAATGTTTTGAATGCATTATATTTAGACACATGTATAAAGATGGATGCATTCTAAAGGAATGATAAATGGATGAAACCCTAGGCAATAGGACCTAAGTGGAAGTTGTTGAAAGTAAATTTATTACATAATGTGTACCTAACCATGAAGAGTGGTAGATTATACATGGTACTTGATTACATTGCAAGGATTAATAGATAAATGTGTGTCATGCGGCCTAAATATTGGCCTATCTTAGGAAAATCAATGCATAAGTTGAAAAAAATAGAGGATTACATTGAGTAGAAGGCATATTCAATATTGTTTCTTTTAAATATGTACCCTTCAAACCATAAAATTTGATCCAAAATAGATCAAAATGGGAAAATAAAACCCTTGATAATGGACACAAACCCAAATAATTTGTCAAATAACTCCCCCCCCAAATAAAGAAAGATAATTATTGGAAGCTTCAGTTTTTTATGAGTTGTTTGGGTGTTTTCATTGGTGTCAACCCTTTATATGAAGAGAGTGTTGGAATTTTTTTGGTGTTGATGATGTATGTTACAAAAATGGTTGTCGTTGCACCAAAAGATTGACCTGTTAATGCCCAATACAATTGCCAGAGTTAATGAATCCATAGGAAGTGGTTAAGCCATGTCACGAACTCGAGCATTGTGTTGCACAAAGCAAGGAGAAAAAGGGAAAAAACCTTGCAACAATCCCCCCAGCACAAGCAAGGGGTTGAAACCTATGACCCAAGATCTGATACCAATTTTTGCAAAGATGGTTTCTATTGCACCAAAATATCAACCTGTTAATGCCTGATACAACCACCAGAGTTAATGAATCCACAAGAGGTGGTTAATCCATTTCATGAACCAGAGTGTTGCATTACACAAAACAAGGAGACCAAGGGTTCATACCTTAGAACAATGTCAAGCCCTAGTATTGGAGTTGTTGGTATTGATATCAACACAATGTTGCTAGTGTTTTCATTGATGTCTCACTTCAGTATAGTTGTAGAAGATATTTAGGAAGATTTTTGGATGTGTTGCAAATGTTGTGGATGTGTTGGAAGAGGTGTTAGTAGTGTTGTTGATGCAATTGGTTAACTTGGTTTCTGAGTTCTTTTGATAAAATTTTGAATAAAAGAGTTCAATGTGATAGAGGTGTGTTCAGTTTTTTGCTCTACATTTTTTCATGGTTGAAGATCTATGCTCATGGGATTTGGATGTGATAATCAGAGGTGTTTAGAGGTATTATATCCATAGTTTTGGGTTCTAGATCTGTAATATCCCCTCTTAAATAATTTTCAAATCTACCATAAAGATTTGCTCCAACACCAAAAATAAAAAATCAGGTATAATGGAATTTCACCAATAAACTCTGATTTTTATTATTAAATGATTTACAAATGAGATGTAGGAACCTTTCCATAGAAAAGAATGATTTTTAATATTAATTATCTACCTTTTACAACAAAAAATAGTAACCACAATCTTGCTACAAATTACACCATTTGTAATACAAAACGATGTCTTAAACTTCAACCAAAGCAATTGTACTATTCATACAAAATCACCAGCACTTATTACAACACCTGGGATAACCCAATGCATATATAAACTTCTAAAGTTTGTTACAAATATTGTTAACAACAACAATACAAACACACACCAAAACTTGCACTCCAACACACTACTCAAACCCCAAATAACTTCACACAACTCCCAATCTTAAAACATCAATTTTGGACAGAAAAATACATTAATGAAATTCTTCTAATATAGATATATTTTCTACATATAATAGAAAAACAAACTGAAAACTAAAATTTACACTAAGAACACCAAACTACTCAACTCTAGCCAACTATTTGACAAAATGAACAATAAACTTTATAATCTTTCAATACTATTGCAACTTCTGGATGAAATTACCTCTAGAGAACTATAAACACACTACCTAAAAGTCTCTACCTCCCTGGTTTATCAGCTTGGAATATCACTCCTTCAACGGTTTTTCATCCTTTGAAGAAGAACAACATAAGCCTGTAAAATTACCAAAGTAGAATGCTTGAACATGCAACACAAAAAATATATATCAAAAAATTTTCCAACCAAAATTGGGCACCAAAATCCCATGCCAAAAAATGAGGATGCTTGCATGCCAAGAAAGAACCCCTTGTTTCATAACTCTACTCCCAGCTTGACTTACTAAATTCAACTATTGTGATGTGCCCAATTAAAGCCAATTTCCATAACGAATGTACTTTCCAACTTGGTCCCACAAATATTTTATAAATATTATAATTTTAATATTTATTTTCCCAAATTATGTAAATGTGATGAGGATAATATAAATATTAAATATATCTTTTCGCCCAAAGCCCCTTATGACCCTTCTTGGCTTACTATAAATTGAAACAATGAAAACTTACTATTTTTAGTAAGTACTACTTTTAGAAAAAAGGGGACATGACAAATCCTCCCTTCCCAACTATTGCTTGTCCTCAATCAATTTCTATCATGATGCTTCAAAATTATGTTATACTGCACATAAAGTCTTGATCCAGTACATGTGATATGTTGCAATCCCTCCCATAGAACACTGTGCAAACCTGATAGTTCAAACTTATTTGTGACAATATCATGAAACCAATAAGAATATTCATGAAAATATTTGATATATTCACTCCAATTCCAAATATAGATGATATCTTCTCTAATAAATTTTGTAAACTCGCCAAATGCTTTGTACTGAGTATATGTGCTAGCATATATAATAAACCAAACTTGCAACTTCTCCCAATAATGTAAACATGGCTTATGATGCTATTACGACAATTATGATTTTGATGGCCCATAGGACTATTATAATATTCAATGCATTCTTCAAAAAAGTGAATACAAATTTGGAAACAACTACCTCGTTTATCTTTAAAATGTGGAGATACACCCTTGTGAAAATAACACTAGTTGTTCCAAACTTTGTCTCAACTTGAAGGATGTTATATGCGACATTTGGATCTGATCTTTAAAACAAAAATGGTAAAATTGAGGAATAAAAATTAACACCATATAAAAAAAGATAATACAACACCAAAACAAGCAATGATATTGTTTAGAAGAAAGCTACATATTGCTTCAACATTAGTGGATCAAAGTGGAATAGCTTTGAACCATTTTGTAATGTGGTTAGTAGTCGTAATGATGATGGTATGTCTCTTAGAAGAAGGAGGTGATATTTTTTTTGATAATATCCAACCTCCATTTTACATACAACCAAGGAGATGTCTGATTCCGAAGCTCTTGTGTAGGAGCTCAGATGAGATTGTTGTGTTGTTGACATTAAGGGAATTTCTTGACAAAGGAAAAGGAGTCTTGCTCCATTTTTTTCCAATAATATCCCATATGAATCATTTTATGCACTAAGGATTTACCACCAAAATGTCCACCCCTAGAGCCAAATGAGCTTTTTGAAGGGCAAGGGGTATTTCATCTTCAATGAGACATCGAAAAAGGCCATTATAAGATTTTTGATAAAGAACGTTAGGTAGGATAATGTATTGAGCTGAAAGATTTTGTATCCAAACGTGAGTATCCTTAGTCGCACTATCAAGAATTTTTTTAGTCTTCAGATAATTATAGATGTGAGAATACCATTCCCCTAAGTTTACATGAGTGTACAAAAGACTGTTAGGCTCAGGATGATTTGAGACAACAGTAGATCAGAGAACTTGAACCACTAAGTGGTACTCTTCTACACCATCGTTCGAGGGTACAAGGGAGGTTGCACTCACCATTGCATATGTGTGGCAATTTTCTCTCCTAGGAAAACTATCTATATTGAAGGAAGAGAACCAATCAAGTAAGGATAAAGCCAAATATCGATACTGAGATATCTTTATTTTCTTGGCTTGATATGCTCACATGATTTAATTTACAATAAGTTCAAAATCAAAATATAGAGGAACCGACTTCCCTTTGGGTGAGATTAAGACTACACCTACCCTAAAGCCGGTTTGACATCTCGATCCATCAAAGTACATTTCTCACATAGGTTCATGGTCCAATGCAAATAGATTTTCATCCAAAAATAAATCCATATTAGGAAAGGAGTGAGATGAAGGAGATCTTGCCAATTGATTGGTAATAGATTTTCCTTTAATTTATTTTTGAGTTACGAACTTGATGTTGAACTCAGAGAGAAAAATTACTCATTTACCTTCTCGAAAGATCACTTCTAGTGAATAAATGTTAAGGAAGATCACATGGGTTTCAGCATGGAGAAGATAATGTTGTAACTTTTACATTGCAAAAATGAGATTGAGACATTGTTTCTCCATGGAAAAATATTGAGTTTAATAATCAACCAAAATATGACTAATGTAATAGACCACTCCTTCCTTACCATCATCATCATGTTGAGCTAATAAAGTTGCTAAGGCATAAGCTGATACACAGATATAAAGTAAAAAGGGTCTATCTTGTATAGTTAGCATCAAGATGGGAGAATTGGCCAAATGACTTTTGATAGACTCAAAAGCTTTGTCACACTCATCATCCCATTAGAAACAAACATCTTTCTTCAACAAACGCATGAATAAAAGGGTACAATCAACCAATTGAGATACAAATCTATGAATCATTTGAATCTTCCCTTGCAAACTACATAGTTGAGAGATGTTTTTAGGGGGAGGCATGCTAAGGATTGCATCAATTTTATTTGTGTTGACTTTGATTCCACGATGAGAGACAAAAAATCCTAAAATCTTGTCGACATCTACACCAAATATGCACTTAAGAGGATTTAGTCTCATCTTATAGAGTTGAAGCCTTTCAAAGATAAGATCAATATTTTCAATGTGATCTTGATGATTTATAGACTTAGCCAAGATGTCATCGACATAATCTTCTAGGATCTTGTGAATTAATTCGTGAAAGGTAAGAGTCATCGCCCATTGGTAAGTTGCTCCAACATTATTTAACCCAAATGACATGACTACATAACAGAAGGTACCCCAAGGGGTGGTGAAGGCTATATTATACTGATCTTTTGGGTTAATATAGTTCTAATTATAGCCTAAGAAGCCATCCATGAAAAATAATAAGGCATGGCCTGCAGTTGAATCCATAATCATATCCATATTAGGCAATGTAAAATCATTCTAAGAGAAGCCTTATCGAGATTACAAAAATATATACAAATGTGAATATGGCTATCAAGTTTACTAACAGTGACTATATTCGATATCCAAGGTGAATAGTCAATAGGATGGATAAACTAGATTTTAGAAGCTTTTCTATCTCAGTCTTGACTAATAAATCAACCTTGGGATTCATTTTAAGGATCTTTTGTTTAATGGGCTTGGCATTGGGACATAGAACGATATTATGAACCACCACAGATTCATCAATACCAAGCATGTCCTCATATGACCAACTAAAAATATCGAGATGAGAATATAACAAATTAGCATGTTGTTTAGACTCTTTTGAAGAAAGATATTTTCCAATCTTAATCACTTTCTGATAAGATTTAAGATCCATGAAAATATCAGAAGTATCCCCTTTAAGTAGAGTACTATTGTCTTCAGGATGAGATTCAGGAGTGATATCATCCCTGTTGAATAAATGAGCCTTCTCATCAACACTCATAACAGATTCTCCAAAATATGCACGTTTATTCAAGTAATATGGAATCCTCATTTATGGTGATAAGAAGGTAAGTTAGAGTAGGCACCTAAGAATTATTCTAGTGCTTCATCCAAAGAGAAAACATCTAGAGGAATTTCCTTAGAGTCTACTTTAATTTCAATATATTCAGGATGAACTAATTTAACAAAAGGAGGTTTGATGGAAATCATGTTGACATTCAACAATGGTTTCACCTTAGACTTTGTGGGGTGGTATCAAAGTCCAATCTTAAACTTATAAGGATCAACCTCTAAGGGGAATTTAATACCTTGTTCATTATGCCCACAACCTTTACCTCCATATCCGAGTTTAGAAAAGATAGTGAAATTTGGACCATAATGTTTTTACAACTTCTGGAAAGAAGGGGATCAATGTAAAGAGAGTAATTTTTGCTATAAGTATCACATTCCTTTACCTGAACATAATTATCCTTCTTAGTGAGAATAAAAACACTCTCCTCAACAGAAGTGTGATCATCATCCTCAACAAGAGGACAATCATATTTCCTAACAAAGGTGAATGAGATCTGTGATCCCTAAATGTTTATCCTATTCTAAAGATGCTAAATAACTATTAATGCACTAAAGGAAGAAAACAAAAGATACACCTCAATATTAGCCTAAGGATTGATAATGCAAAGAAATGAGATGAAATAAAAGATAAATGATTATACCTTCTTTGTTGTAGAAATCCCTTGGTTGTCCCTTGATGTTTGAAAGTTTGTGTGCTCCTTGGATGGCTATGAGATTAAAGATACAAGATGGGATGCAAGATGATTGAAAGTGTGATAATGGTGGATTCAAGTGCTATGATGAAGGAAAAAATTTCAAATGAAAAAGTAGAAAGAGTTTGGTATCAAATGCATGAGCTCCTCAAATGAGAGAAAAGAGGGGGTATTTATAGATGGATTTGAATTCTCTAGAGAATTCAATGGTTGAGATTAAACCAACAAGGCAAAGATGGAGGGCTATGGTGAGTTGAGGACTCACAAGCCCTCACATCTTGACATGTGGAATGTGAGATGGCCTAGGATGAGATGATGTGGAAGTGAGGTGGAAGAAAGGTACATGATGTGGAGGAAGGACAAGTACCTTGGAAAATGGATGATGTGACCTCTCAATGATGACATAGGGAAGAGGAGAATCTTGGGTGAATAAAAGTGAATTAAAAATTCACATGATTGGAAGAATCTAGTGGATAAGACAAGGTTCCCAAAAAGGTGGGAACTTGCCACATGTGAGCGATGTGACAAGTCAAAGATTCTAGAAGACTTTAGCACATGTGATGTGACAAGTTAAAGGTTCTAGAATTTGCATGGAGAAGAGAAGATTCCTTGGAGGAATAAAAGTGAATTAAAAATTCACATGGGGAAGAGAGGAGCTTTGGATGAATAAAAATGAATTAAAAATTCCTTGGGGGATGGGGAAAGTTGACCAAGGTACTGATTAGACTTAACTGATCAGTGATTAAAATATAATTAGTGGCTAAGGAAGATTATAGGCCAACTTGCAAGAGTTGGAGGATGTGACACATCCTAATCAAGGATTAGGCATGTGCACATCTCTAATGAAAAAATTAAGAGGTTGATTAAGATTAAAAAAAGGATGTGACATGTGAAGAATTAAATAAATTTCATATTTATTTAATTCATTTGATGAGAGGGGAATTAAAGGGGTAAGGAATTTAATTATTTAACTAGATACCTTAGGGATTAGAAGAACTTTAGAGGTATTAATTAAATAATAGTGATATTACTTAATTAATCCGAATAAGGGGATATTTAGATGAAAAAGGGGTAGATTTGGACAAATGAAGTGTCCAAATTTAGGTGTCTACATTTTTCCCCTCTTTGAGATGGTGTTATGAAGTAGCATCATTTCAAAGAATATTAAAATGTAGAACCCAAAAGAAGATGATTAGATTGGGAAAGATGTCCCAGTCATTCAAAATAGTGACTAGGAAGAAAGATGATGGGGGTGAAGATGAAGATTAGGGATTGAGGATGCCCCCTCGAGAGGACATGCGGGTTCAGGAGAACACAGGTGTGCTCTCAAAATGGATGAGACGATGAAAGGGAAGATGAGGAAGATGATGTAAAGTGATGGATAATGGAGGATAATAGGCAATATGCAATGATGAGAAGCACAAATGGATTTTAGGACAAGAGGTGATGTTGCCCCAGTCAAGCTACAAGGCAAAATGGGTTGATGATGGATGGAGTGTTATCGTTAAGGGAATGATATGTCCCAAGACAACACAAAAGGATAGGGAAGGATACATCCTAAGGATGATGATGAAAGTGTTGTTGATGAGGGAAGGATACATCCCAAAACAACACGAGGATAGGGAAGGGTACATCCCGATAAAAAGGGTTGTTGATGAGGGAAGGATACATTGCGAAACAACACCAAAGGATAGGGAAGGATACACCTTGATGATGAGGATGATTGGACCGAGGCTTGTAACAGGGATGGGGACAAGACCAATGATGCAATTAGATGATTTGTGCTAGATTGAATGGGTTAGGATTGGATAGAGATGTGAGATGGTTAAAAGGAATGATGATGGAGGTAAAGATGCAATGCAATGGAAGATACAATTTTCCATTTTTGGAGCACTGATTTTTGTTATAGCATAAGACACCAGATACCATGGTATGTGGAACCAAGGTAGATTAGTGTCTAATGCATACACAAACACAACAAACAAGAAGGCTATCCCAACACCCCAAAGTCGCGATGACTTTGGTTGGGCCAGGTATTGGGATAACCACAAGCATAGAAAGATGTCCCAGCATAATGCAAGACCACAGGGGTCTTGGTGGGTACTACATGGGACAAACAAAATAAAAATCAAGATATGCCCCTATGTTAACTAGTCAAAACATACTATAATATGAGAGATCATGGCGACCTTGACAAGTGATGATAGGGAGCTCAAATGATAAACAAAAGCCAAAAGCATCAAAATATCACAATCAGATTTCAAACATCCTTCACCATAGGATCAAGAGGATGGATGGGGTTGATGAGGCCTATGAGGAAGGATACATCCTGTTGAGACCAAAGATGAAGGGTAAATTGGTTGACCAATATGATGCAAGGTATCTGAAATCGAGTGGATCTCATGAGACTAATGACCTTTGTTTGTAAGCATCAACTAGGATAGGGACATACTTGATGACGCAACAAGATGATAGGATGACAGGATGACAAGGCACAAGACAACAAAATCCTAAAGACCTAGGGGCTCGAGGGTTGATCAAAGATCAGCCATGCCTACTTGAAAGCGCAGAACCCTCGTAGTTCAAGAAAAGACCACGGTAAAAATGGAAAGAGGATGATGAAGACAGAGGATGGAGGACAATGAAGATAGAGGATGGAGGACAATGATCAGACAGATGTCCTAGGGGCAGATCAAATGATCGACCTTGCCTATGTGAAAGTGAAGGGGCCACGTAGTTTGACACAAGGCCAAAGACAAATGATGAAAGAGGACAAGACAGACAAAAGACAGAACCTCGGGGGCAGATGAAATGATTGACCTTGCCTATGTGAAAGCGCAGGGGCAACATAGTTCAACAAGAGACCGACGACAGACAATGGATAAGGGATGATTAGATGACCAAGATAAATGGATAAAAGGATGGAGCGGATATGATGAGCCAGGATAGGCAGTGCGGATGGGATGGTTGATATGTTGGATGTGGGTTATGTGAAGCTCAAGGATGGGATAGTGATCTAGATTACTTGAAGATGGATTGGGAGGATGAGAGGATGTATAAATGAATGATGAAGAGTAATATGGTAGGAGGAAGATGTGGGAAATAGATAGGAATGATGAGAGGGAGGTAGGAGAACATTGGATTGCATGGGGCTAACCTGTAGCTAGATACCAATGATGAGGGATTATGAGATAGGAGGAAAATTGATGGATGGATAAAGATGGGGAGATAGAAAGACGCTAGGATAGGTGGATAGAGGGATAAGGAATTGGAAGGATGGAATGGATTATAAGGATAGGGAGATGGGCTAAACATTTTGATAAAGGGATGGAAAAAATGGGTAGGGGCTAGAATTTCAGGTTGGTAGCTAGATAGACAAAGACGGGG
>CM021110.1:74855862-75070963 GCA_007115665.2 Sequoiadendron giganteum
ATAATTGAAATTAATTTATGAATCTAGGGGACAGAGAATATATTACTTATAGGTGAAGACAATGTTTCCTTAGTTTGGATTTTGGAGGAGGAGGTATGAGTGATAGACATGAATAACTGAGTCATAGTACCGTGGAAATATTAAATGATTTGGCTAGAGGACAACAGTAGTTGGTTTAGCTTATGACCCAAATGATGCAATTGCAAACAATGAATAACAGAACTTAGGGTGATCATGGGAACAATGGTAACAATGGCAATAATGGTAATAATGAAAACAATGGCAACCATGGGGAAGGAAGTAACACAAATATTCCAATCAACAACTCTAGGGCACCAAGTAGAATTACTCTTAGACCTCTAATGCCTGAATTCTTAGAAGCACCACCAAGAGGACAGGTAGGACAGCAAGAAGGTGGAGAAGAATGGGCAGATTATTTGAGGGAGTCCCAAAGTTTGGGGGATGAATTCCATGCAGCTATGTCCTTAGCTGATTTTTGTCGAGTCAAGTACAAGAATAGGCCTAGAAATGAGAGAGGACAAAAGGGTAACCATGATTTGCAGCGGAAGGTGGGAAAATTTATTATTCCTAGCTATGATGGTTCTAATAAATGCACTGCACGTTCATGGGTGTAAAAGTTGTATACTTATTTCCAGCTTAACCCCATGTTAAGAGACAGAGGCAATTAAGTACGCCACTCTTCATTTGGATGAAAAAACTCATGAGTGGTGGTACCATGGGCTGGTCACTTTGGGACACGCTAGCATTACATCATATGCTGATTTTACACAGAGGCTGATTGACAGATTTGACAAAAAGGACCCGGAGTTGTATTTCAGAGAATTGGCTTAGTTGAGATAGATAGGATCAGTTGACTCATACATTTTAGAGTTCCAGAAACTCTTAGTGATGGTGACAAACATTTCAAAGCATAGGTTGATTGTTCTATTTATGGAGGGATTGACAGAAACTCTTTGAGGTTGGGTCAAAGCATTTGATCCAACTACTTTGTAGGATGCCATCAAAAGGGCTTGTAACATGGAGAGTTCGGCTCCTAAAAATAAATTTCAGCTTAAATCATTTCCTTCAAAGAAGGATAAGAAACCTTTTCAAAAGGATTGGCCAAAAAGAAACAACTTGGATGATGAAGCTTGAAATGAGCTACACAAAAACGAATTATGTTTCAGCTGTAGAGAGCCTTGGGAACCGGGCCATAGATGTTTGGGAAAAGGGAAGATTCATTACATTGAGGTGGTTTCAAATGGTGAGGAGGAAGAGAAGGTAGAAGGAGCTATTGGTGGTGGTTAGGACGATTTAGATGAGGAATCTACAAATTTGGAGGAGCACACCTCAAAGAGACAGAAGGGAGGAACCTTCGCTAACCTTTTTGGCACTCTTAGATATAATTCATTTAGAGTGAGAGGGGTTTTACCGGGGCAACGAGTTACAGTTCTAATCGACACTGGAGTAACTCACAATTTTATTGATTCAATGTTGGTGGCTAAGAGGTTTATACAGGCAGAGTATTTTGAGGCCTTCAATGTAGTAGTGGCAAATGGCTTTAACATGACCTGTTCCAAACACGTCCCTCAGCTAAGTATTGCTTTAGGCAACTCTATAGTCATGAATGATTTCTATGTGGTCAACATTGGGGATACAGACGCCATCCTAGGAGTTCAGTGGCTTCACTCACTGGGAAAGTATTCGCAAAATTTTCAGACTATGGAGTTGAAGTTTAGGGTGGATGGTAAGAAGGTAGTATTAAGAGGTATGTCCAATGGTACACTTAGGATCGTGTCAGTGAAGAGGATGGAAAGCATATTTAGACATGAGGATGTTGCATGGTTAGCACAGTGTTTTATCTTGTCTAAGGCTCCTACTGATAGCAGTGGACAACATCACGTGGATATTCAATTTGTGTTGGATAAGCACAGTCTAGTTTTCAATGAGATTTTTCTTTGGAGACCTCCTGACAGGGGTTTCGAGCATGTGATCGAGTTAGAGGAGGGCTCTAAGCCCATTATTACCACTCCTTATTGACATCCAAAAAGATTTAAATAGGAGATAGAGAAAGTGATTGAGGAGTTACTGGACATGGGACATATCAGACCTAGCTCGAGTCCTTTTGCTTCTTCAGTTGTCTTGGTGAAGAAGGATGGGACTATGTGGATGTGCATTGACTACCATTCGCTGAATAAAAAGACAATAAAAAACATGTATCCTATTCATAGGATCGATGAGTTGCTGGATGAGTTACATGGCGCAATGTATTTTTCAGAGATTGATCTTCGATTGAGATATCGCCAGATTAGAGTGAAGGAGTAGGATATCCACAAGACAACATTCAGGTGTCATTATGGGCACTACAAGTTCTTGGTCATGCCCTTTGGGTTGACCAATGCTCTAGTGACCATCTAGTCTTACATGAACCGTATCTTCAACAAGTAGTTGTAGAAATTCCTTTTGGTGTTCTTTAATGATATTCTCATTTACAACAAGACATTGGACGTTCACTTTAGGCATCTTGATGAGGTGTTGGGAATCATGGAGGCACAATTCCTATTTTCCAAAGCTTCTAAGTGTGAGTTTGGATTGACATAGATTATTTATTTGGGACATGTGATTGGTGCAAATGGAGTCTAGGTTCATCTAGAGAAGATTCAAGCCATTTTGGATTGCCTCCCCCCTCGCCCCCTTGAGACACTAACAGAGTTGAGGGGTTTCTATGGCCTATGCAACTATTACAAGAGGTTTGTGAATGGGTTCTCGCAACTTGGTGCACCTCTTCCAAATATTACGAAGAAAGGAGCTTTCAGATGGTTGGATGAGGCTCAGTGCACTTTTGACAGACTTAAGGGGGTAACGAGCACTTGTCCTATTCTAGCATAATCTAACTTCTCTCAGGCTTTTGTCTTGGAGTGTGAGGCTTCGAGAGAAGGGATTAGGGTAGTACTTATGCAAAATAGGCATCCCATTGCCTATGAGGGCAGGAAGCTTTGTGATATTGAGAGATTATACTCCATCTACGATAAGGAGATGCTTTCCATCATGCATGCATTGGTAAAGTTTAGGCAATACTTGGTAGATGGAAAATTTGTTGTCAGAATGGAACATAATAGTTTGAAATACTTCTTGGAGCAAAAGGATTTGAATGAGAGACAACAAAAGTGGGTAAGTGAAATCTAGGTATATGACTTCGATATAAAATATGTGAAGGGGAAGAACATTGTTGAAGATGCACTTTCTAGAAAGCCCACTATTTGCTCCTTGGCAGAGATTTTAGTTGATTGGAAGGCTCATCTTTTGGTTGAGTATTCCAAAAATACTCTTGAATACGAATTGATGGATGGCAAGGTTCAAGATAATAGATACAGGGTGGTGGATGATATCATTTGCTACAAGGATAGGATCTACTTGGTTCCTAAATCGAAATTGAAGGAGAAGATTCTAAAGGCCATTCATGATACACAACTTGAAGGACATCCACGTTACTTTAAGACATACATGCAGGTTAGAGATTCTCTCAGAAGGGTCTCAATTGCAGCATGTCCGCAAGTGTGTGACTTGTTCTACTAACAAGTCAGAGCATACTTTCCCAATGGGGTTATTGTAGCCATTTCATATCCCTAAGCAAAAGTGGGAAAGTATATCCATGGATTTTATTACAGGTCTTCCGAAGGTGTAGAGCAAAGACTTTATTTATGTGGGAGTTGATTGGTTGACTAAATATGCACATTTCTTTGCCATTTCATCTGAGAACAGGGCACTTTAGATGCCAGACTTGTTTTTCAAGAGAGGTATTCAAACTCCATGGATTGTCGAAGAACATTGTTAGTGATTGGGATAGTAGCTTTCTCAGTGCTTTTTGGTAGGAGCTATTTAGGTTGGTTGGCATAGAATTGTCCTTGAGCACCAGTTACCACCCCTAGATTGATGATTAGATAGAGATAGTTAACAAGGGTGGAAGGATACTTGCATAATTATGTTACAGGGCAGCAAAAGGCTTGGATTAGGTCGTTGCACTTAGGTGAGCAGTGTTACAATACCACCTTTCATATGTCGATTAGGATGACTCCATTCAAAGCTTTATACGGATATGATGCCACATCTTTCATAGATTTGGCATTTGGTGACAATAGAGCTCCTAAGGCTAAGGATTGGATTCAGGAGAGTCAGAACATCCTTAAGTCACTTAAGGATAATCTTCAAAGTGCTCAGAGTCAAAGAAGATTTGTGCAAATAGGCACAAAGTTGAGAGAAGTTTTGAGGTGGGTGACTTAGTTTTCTTGTTCCTTTAGCCTTACAGGCAACCTTCCTTGAAGAAAAGTGGTGCAAAGAAGTTGAAGCCTTGCTTCTATGGCCCTTACAAGATTGCACAGAGTGTTGGTAAAGTAGCATATGAATTGGAGCTACCAAAGAATAGCAGAGTTCATAATGTGTTTCATGTTTCTTCTCTCAAAAAGGCACTTGGACAGCACATCATGTCATCACCTGAGCTTCCACCCTTGGATGAGGAGGGCAGATTGGTATTTGTTCTTGATGCTATTTTGGATATCAGAGAGAGGAGGTTGAGCAGAGTAATTGAGTACTTCATCAAATGGAGACTTGCCTATTGAGGATGCCACTTGGGAAGGTGAACAAATTTTACAGTATCTTAATCTTCAATTGCAAGACAAACAATTTCTAGAAGGGAAGACTATAATGTCCCCTTTTGAGGAGTAGCCCAAAGAGTCTGTTTACCTATATTATTCCTACAGGTTAATGTCGAAATTTAAGGGAATGAATTAAATTAATTATTGAAGTTGTCCAATAAAGTGATATTTTACAGATGATTTTATTTTTAATTAATTTGATAAAGTGAGTCACTTTATTAATGTACTTTAATGAAATATTTAAAAGCGGTATTTTGAAAAGTATTTTGAGAATGTCCTAGGGGAAAATATAAAAGTGAAATTGAGAGCTCATTTGCTCATGCTTGATTTCTATTTTCTCTATTGTGGATTTTGAAAGCTTTTGGTGGAGCAAAACCCTAGGACAAAAACTCTAAGGGAAATCAGTTTTGGTGGTGCAATATCTTTACCTAGCTGATCGTAGTGGAATCATACACATTTCACACTTGGTTTTAACGATTGGAGGTTTCCGAAATTCATGAAGCCTTGGAAGCAAGACAAATTTCTGAGTTGAAGGTTTAAAGGGAAATACAGATTGGACTGAAATGACATCTTTTATAATTTATTTGTTGCCTCTATACACATCCGTATCATTTTCCAGCCTTTAAGTGTGACTTGCAAATTGTGAAATTCACTTCAGGAAGTAGCAATGCAATTTATGAAGTCTTTAAGACTTCCTATCACCTATTGTAGCCTTTAATAGGCTTATTTTAATCTTGCCCAACCACAAGGGGAATAACTTGAGGAGTCGCAGCTTATATAGAAGCTCCTGTACCATTTAAAAAGGGGCCCATACATTTTGTGGAAGAGCTGTACAGCGACCAAGGAGAGGTGCAGCTTATTTTCAAGGTCAGAGGCATAAAGATGGTCGACATAGCATATATTAAAGAGAGGGAAGCCTGCCATACACTCCAAGGACTACTGTGCCCTTTCTAGGAGCTGCCGTACGATGGTGTATGTATCGTTTTAGCTGTTGGAAGTGTTAAGGATTATTGATGGTCAAAGACATTGATCAGTTTGATGCTCAGCTCAGCTATAACATTTATTCAATATTTTCTGTATGTAATTTCTGAAAATATCAGTCCAAACAGAAATATTGAAGATTGTAGTTTATTTACTGTCATTTACAAATTGCAATAATTTTGTATGGAATTGAACTTTTACATTATATGAAGTTGAAGAGATGATAGTATTGATGATTAATTGCAATGCCTTTCAAACAAACAAGTAAATTAAACCCAGAACAGCAGGCCTAGAAACTGTTTGACGAAATGCCTGAGCTATATAAATTGTGAAAATTGCAATAATTTGGTATACAAATTTGGTAGGGGATTTTTCAACAGTGCTGCTTCTCATCATTGAAAATGCAGTACCTGCCCATTTCATCATAAATAACATCCTTAACATCTCCAAACCCAAACCGACTCTGCAACTCAGACCTGGAAACAAAACAAGCCAAACAAGTTTATTGGTGACAATACCAGTAATGAATCTTGTAAGGTATCTGCAGGTTGCTGAGCTAGGAAATCCTTATATCTTCATGACATTTGTCTGGTACCTTTCTATTGGCTGCACGAGCTGTAAACTGAAAACAATAATAAAAAAGATTGTGGCTTCTGCTAATTAAGATTAACTTTAGAGAGATAATCAGAAGTTAATATCTCCTCCAGTGATGCTGACATGATTAACTGATAGCACATGCATGATATGCACTATATATATTATAACCTTTTACATTTAGCTCAAACTTATCCCGTTCACTCCGAGGAAAACTAAAACTGATTGCTGACACTGGCAGAACCCAGTTAATAAAATTTCCAATACCATAATTAAATATATTGTAAGTCCAATAACATATGGTATTTCTTTTTAACCAGAATTTTTTTTCATTCTAAAACCTCATCTTTTTCTCTTTTTAAATTTCCCCATAGTATGGTGTTTTCTCAAGTTCCCATAAGTTATAACTCTCTATTCAGTAATTTGGAGTCATTGATGAGCTTTTTGGTTCTCTTGATATGTATGGGAGAAGAATCAGAATACTCCAAAAGAGGAAAGTTCACTATTTAGTTTGTTGTCATCTTTTACAGGAGGTCTAGTTAAAGTTTCAATGCGATGTGTTTCTCTTTGACTGTTCTAGCTCATATGTGTTATTTGACAGTAAACGAAATTATAAATCTTTCTTGCTCTATCTTGCTTATTCATTGCCTTTGTTTTGATGTTGGCAAGGCTTCAGGCAGCCTTTTATGCCAGTATCTTCATTGGTTGTACAGTGTACTTTTTAGTTTCATTCACTATTTTTAATATTCTCTTTCTGCATCCGTAAGAATGCAACATGTTCTCCACGTGCATAGATTTTTTCAACTGAGATTTTACTTGCTAAGTTACTAGAAAAGTATTATTGGGGGTTAATTTGTTGACATGGATCTCCAGGAAGTGGCAGGTTTTTAATATTGCTTGCTAAAAGATTCCATGGAACAAAAAATTTCTTGGGATTGGACATACGAGATAAGGTTCTTTCATTTCCCTCTGAGCTCTAGTTTTTCAATTTTTGTTGTTATAACAGCTCTATCGGTTGTGCCTATCATACTTTCTGATTCATTGTTAAACTTAAAACTCCTAGTAGGTATGGACCATTGGCATTTGTTTCAAAGGTTCAATTTACTTGGTTTTGATACATTTGACTTTTAGAAGAAACAACTAGATATTTTTGTTGTTGATACAAAACTGTTTGTTTGATTTTTGGTACGCAGTTGGTAAAACGTTCACAGTTTTGGGCAAAGGAATTGGCAATCAAAAACATGTAATTGTTTGCTTCTTCATAGATTAAGAAAATTTAATCTCTTTTAGCTTTTAATTCTGATGAATACTCTTACATGAAAGTTGAGAACTTGAACGCTTCACATCAATTTCTGTAAAAAATATTATTGCTTTTTCTGCTCTACATATTAATTCTGTGTTAATGTCTAGTTTGTTCTTGCATTCAGATATTTCATGGTTGCCAATGCTACATTCTCTTTTGGAACCTTAATTTCCACATATCCAGGTCCATTGACATGCGTCTCAATTCTGGTAAGCAATAACCAGTTTTTATCAGTTTGTGCTTATATTATATTTGCTCAACAGTTGCCTTATGCTTACTTATGAACCTTGTTTGAAAATATTTCAAAGCCACAGTATGGTTCTATGAGTGTCAACTGTGAAATCCATTACATAGTTTTAAACATTAACAGTTATAAAAACTACATATATTTTCATTTCACACTCGATGTCAAGAAATAATTTTACACATGATAAAGTCTTCCCATTTCTGACTCATCTGTTTCCTTGCAACTAAAGGTATGCAAGTGTATTGTTTTTTCTTGTGGTAAATGAAACTGTCTACCAACTGACAATAATATGGATTTTGTTACTGATGGTGAATTAGTGTAACTTGAGAGTTTAATCCCAACTTCCATAGGTCTAGATGTTGGATTATACTCCATCATTTTTGAATTTTTATTGGATTACTTTGGCATTGTTTGTGTGACAATTAACATGATTGTCAAAATTCTACACCTAAACAATATTATAAGATGCCAATATCTGTCATGTCAAAAACAAAACAAATATCAAATTTCACTATTTAACACTGTTGGCCCCACTCCCTATGATGGCAAGATCATTGACAGAGACAATTAGGATCACTATGTCATCACTAGTGATTTTGAAGTAGAGATTGGGATCATAATAACTTGTAAATCTTTGAAACATAGGCTACAGACATTTAGGAATAAAACAGGACATCACAATATATATATATATATATATATATATATATATACTGCAGTTGCACAAGCTCAAATTCAGGCCGTCTGCCTTAATTGATTGCTACCATATACTAGGCTGTCTCAGATTTAGGAAAAAAAATGATTTTTTGAATTATTAATTTTTATTTAGAGGAGTGAACGCTTTTGACCCGGAGCTATGAACCAGTGAGGTCACAAACAGGGGACCTCATCCCCAACATAAGCACTCAACAATTACACCCCAATGGGGTTTGAACCTTGATGGAAAGAACAACAACACGCCAACTTAACTATCACACCATGCCACTATTGGCATGATTTTTTGAATTATTGACAGAGGTATGACAAGAGGTTCTT
Source organism: Sequoiadendron giganteum (assembly GCA_007115665.2). Lineage (NCBI taxonomy): Eukaryota > Viridiplantae > Streptophyta > Pinopsida > Cupressales > Cupressaceae > Sequoiadendron > Sequoiadendron giganteum. The sequence continues at coordinate 74,864,675 of CM021110.1, forward strand.
TTTGGGGGTCATGGGACATACATGGGCCATAGTAGAACCTTAGAATCACTGGTTTAAAATGCACCGCTGTCTATCCATTGGGAAAATAGTCAAGCCTATTTTTAACACCTAAACAGACAACTAACCTAATCAAAACTCAAAAATGACAACAAAAGTAAACACATCGCAGTAAAGGGAAACATATTACTGAGAGATGAACCCAGAAACTGATAAATAAATGGCTACTTGCCTACTTTTATGCCTCAAATTATAGGTACCATATCAATAATAGTCATGTCTTGCAAGAAAGATTTTTAAATTTAACAAATAAAAGCAACCTATCTAAACATGCTAACAAAACCTTCTAGCTGGCTAAAACAGAGACTAGATATTCAGTGCAAACAAAATTTTGAAGGAATGACAACTTAAACAAAGAATGACACATGATTCCTGTTGGCGTTTCAATTAGCACCTCTGGAGTGCTTATTGGAAACGGACAGCTATTGCAAGTGTGTTAGTACATGCTCTTCGGATTATAGAGAGGAAGATCTCTCTTTGCTGATTTTATACTGTAAAAAAGGGGTGTACTAAGATTTCCTATCTTTTTTACTCAGCGGTAGGACACAAGGGTGCATAAACCAATGCGCCGTAGCTAAGCTTTTTCTCTGGTTTCCGCAGATCTTAACTACGACTAACTAAGCTTCTAAACTATCCTACCTCCTCAAGAAAAACAGAGCATGAGGGCATAGGAGCGAAATGGTATGGTTGGATCACTTGAATCCTCCGTCTCAATGGAATATGGCCGAGGCTCTGAACCTTCGGATATATACCAAGATAGGGCTCGATACAAGCAAACACTCGTTACGGTAAACTGGATCTGAGACTTGCCAAGGAGGAGGAACCCCTATCCGAGGTATAGGCTTGGAAGCAGCTCACTGGAAACAACAAGGAACGATGGCCTTTCTAACAGGATTCCCGAGGAGGTGACGACACCTGTCCAAAGTCTAGGCTGCAAGAAAGATCATTAAACAACATCAAACGATAATGATTGATGACAAAATATCCAAGGAGGCGACGACACCTGTCCAAGGAGGAGATTGAAACAATGCACTATTTAAAAACAAGACTTTGAATAACTCAAATAATTAGATCAATCAAGCTTGCACCATCTGATTTATTCTTTAAGATTCTTCAAAGAATTACAAAGGTCGGGACAGCAAAGGCACGAAATCATGCACAATTGCGATCAACCAACGAACTCTCATCCAAGAGTGAACAGATATAAACAAGCGAACTCTGGCAACAGTGGCGCAGCAATTTTGCTAGCAAATAAAGGTTAAACAAATAAAGAACCTAAGGCTCTTATTTATAGGAACTCAAAGGAGTAGGCAACCCTAAAATCTCCTTGAGTTAACAAACAGTTCTTGCCAATCAGCAAGATATTATTCTATGTCTAAATGTAGGTGAGCAAACAGTTAACTGGAAATCTACTTCAGTTAACTGAAACTAAACAAAAGTCAAACTGGAAGTCTACCTCAGTTGACTGACACCTAACTAAAAGTGAACTTATGTTACAAATGTGTCTCCAAATAGACATCCACCTTTTGAGGAAATCTGAGATCCACAAATCGTGGGAGTCAAATAGACATCCTAGATTAGTGGGATCTGACATGCATGATCTGTGGAGATCTGGAGTCAACTTGGAAAGGGGCATCAAGTTGACTTCAGTCATCATTAATGCTATTTGGAGGGTAGGACGTCCTCCCTTGGTGCTTTACACCTCTTCACCACTGGTCAACAAAGTCTCTATCCAGTCATTGACCTCTTCGGCCTCCGGGCAATTACTTTTCTCCCCCATGTGCTTCCTGACATCCGCATTCCTTCTGGAGGAAAGCTCATCTTCTTCTGTCTGGGTTTCCTCCTAGACGTGGAAGGTAGTGTAGACTGAACCGCTGGCGGCTCTGATCGGGGAAGTACTACCTTCCTTGTCCTTTTACTGTCCAGGTAGAGTTGACTGTGTCGAACTACTCTACCCGTTCTTTCCTCAATAGACGTACTCTCTTTCGCGTACCAGTCTACCTTGCCGAGTGGTTGTGAATCTACTAGACCCGTGAAGAAGGAAGAAAGAATAACTTCTCCTTCGTCTTCAGATAAGCCCTCGATGTCTTCTGACATGAATTCTGCAATCTGTGAGAGCTTGAATCTGCTATGGTTCCTTCTTCTCACTTCGAACTCATCTTCGCAGTTGACCCAAAAATCTTCCATGAAAGGTTCATGTGATGATCTTTGCTCAAGGTGAGCTGCGAAGATGCCTCTGGGGTCATAGGATGGCCTCCTGTCGATGAGGTACTTGAGATTAAATCTCACTATTTCTTGGCTTATCAACCTTGCATCAGCTGCTGTTCTGCATCTGTAGAGTCCCATCTGAAGAGGAAAGTTCACTGCAGCCTTTTTCTTTACGCGAAGGTAAGAGTGAACATCGGCCAATTGCCTCAGGAATTCCATGAACACTACCCTATCTGAGGGGTAACGTGGCATCATGGCGGGGTGGCCATTATAGCCATACACGCGTATGTAGGTGAAAGTGGGGAATTGTATGAACCAATCCGCCCAGTCCACCATTGCTGCCTTAGCTGCTGGTGAAATACGCACGTGCATCTCATGGTCTAGCTCGTGCACGGTGTGCATAGTAAAAAGGTCATTTATTCTTTTGAAATGTCTTTCCGCTAGAGTGAACTCCAAGCGAGGAAAGTATTCTTGTACCTTTTGCACACCCAGGGTTCCCACAGTGTTTAATGTTCTGAAATCGCCTTGGAAGGCTATCAGGTAGACCAGGTATGAACACATGTGGAAACGGTGCTCTTCTAGAAATCCGGTGAATTGTTGGTGGAGTGTGTCACTGATCAGGGAGGCCCAGTCGTAACGTTCTTTTCTGCTGATTATCTTGCCAATAATGTAGAACATCCACGGCTGGAAGGATTTTCCCTCCTCTTGTCCAGTGACTCTGCTGAGTAGGGTGATTAGCACTCCGTACTCGTCTTTGAATTCTCCTCTACCAACTACTCTGGGCAAACTGTTCCTCTTTGTTTTCAGCCAATGTTCAGCCATTATAAGCGAACACTTGTCTTTTGAAGCCTCGAATGCCTTTTCGCATTCTGTCACTGATATGACCTTCTTGGTAGGGCATGGTGGGATTGCAAAACAAGTCTCTATGTCTACTGGCTTCAAGCTGCAAATCACCCTCCCGTCAACTGACAGGATCTCTCTTGTAGTCGGGTTGTAATGCTTAATGCAAGCAATTACAAGCTCGATGCTTTGTAAGGTGATTGGAATAGATGCTGCTTGAAACAAACCGGATTCTTCGATGTTCTGCAATGTGATTTGATTCATGCCCTCCAAGTCTTCAGAACTGACCTCTGGATTTTTCTGCCATAAGTCTGTATCAGTCGTTTTCAGGTAATCATGGTATAAGACTGTTTTGGTCTTGTATTGTACCTGAGAGTACTGCATTCTGAAAACCTTGAATATTGACTGGGCACTTGACCCTGTTCTGACACTTTTCTGGAAATGCTAAAAATAGCCTCGCCGGGGGTAGTTTTTACGAAAAAATCTGAGACATGGGTTTTGTTAAGAATGATTTTCTAAACAGACCCAGATCGTCAGAAATTCGAAAAAACGAGTTTTTCTTTGACATGCAAGAGCCCTTCGGTGGCAGAGGCAGCAAGGGCACCAGAAAGTGATTTTTCTCGAAAAAATCTAACACATGGGTTTTGTTCGTGCTTCAGAGCCAAACAAACCCAGTTTGTCCGTTTTTCAATATTATGACTTTTTCCGGAAACCCTAAAAAATAGGGGCAGCAGGGCTACTTTTTCTGAAAAAATCTACCATGTGGGTTTTGTTGAAAAAGCTGTGCTGATCATACCCAGTTGGTCAGATCTGTGAAAATCTGTCGTTTCCTGTGACATGCAAAAGAAATATAGACAGAAGTAGAGGAAATAGACAGAAGATGGATTGGAAGTTATAAACTGCCACTTGTAATAATCTGTCTCTGGAAACAATCTTGGGAGAAGAATGCTTTTACTGCCAATTATCTTCAAAAATATTGAAGATCCGTTCAAAACCCCTGCCAGATCTTGAAAACTTGTTCTTGGGAGCTACTTGATGTTTTATCCTTCAACCTGCAAAAAAGAATAATGAGGAAAAGGGACGCCTAGCATGAATATAAAGCAATTAGGGTTAAGATCCACAAAGTATGGAAGATAACTCATCATTCAGTCCTGATTTGGAGTTCCAAAAGATGATTTCCACTGATTGTGGAGTGTTTTTCTCTTTTTTGGCTCCAAATTTGCTAACTCAAGTCAACATTTCTGTTTGACTTTCCTTTAGGCGTCCAACCTTGAGTTTGATCTTTTTTGCTTATTTTGCAAGCTGAAGTGCTCCTGTTTGATCTTCGATTCAGGTTGCTCAGTTGATCTCGAGCAGTATCTGACAGTTCTGTTGTTGAGGCAGGATCAATGTGATTAGATATGCCTGGGAGAGGTTAGCTCAGAAAACTGAGTTTAGGCCTCCAGAAAGAAGGGCGCCTTTTCTTGAAAGGGGCGCTTTTGACAATGCCTTAGTCAATTTTCACTGACTCGTTCTTCGTTTTGACCTTTTCAGACCCTCTTTGCTTTGATCTGACGTTCCCGATGTTTGATGAATCAGATGATTCTGCTTGATGATGTGTCGGGTAGCTGGTTCAGTCTTGTTCACGATGCCTGACTTTGCAGTGGCAGCTGGCAAGTTTTGGGCCTCCAAACTAAAGGGCGCCCCTGGCCAGCAGGGGCGCTTTTAGCTTTTGCCTAGTTTTATCTTGGTTGTGGACTGCCAGCCTTTGACCTTCTTCATCAGTCGATTGATTTGTCGGAAGTTCTTGCTGATAGTCTCGCTGACGAGATAGGTCATAGCTGAGAAGGTCGTCTTGGGAGGTAGTGAAGATTCCGGCTGAATCTGGACACCTTTAGGAAAGGGCGCCTTTCCTTGAGAGGGGCGCTTTTAGCCATGCCTTAGCCATTTTCTGGCTTATCTTTCCAGTTTTTCAAATTTGGCTTTTTCTGCTTGATCTCGTCTCGTGATCGTCTGGTGTGTCTTGTGGACTTGCTGTTAGATTGATCACGTAGCCGGGAGGAAGCTGGAAAGATATCATGTATAAAGCTACAGCTCTTGGATTCATCTGATGTCTGCAACTGAGGGGCGCCCCTGGCCAGCAAGGGCGCTTTTACCTTGAAGCTTTCAGATTTGGCACTTCTGTCGTCAATGGATCCTCCATACTTCGCTGACGGTTGGTCAATGATTGCTGAATCAGATAATCTTGCTGATTGTTTCGTTGTCGAGCTAGTATGAAAGTGAAGAGGACGACTGTTTTGACACTGCCAGATGTTTTGATTTGCCCTCTGAGGTTCAAGGGCGCCTTTCTTCAAGAGGGGCGCTTTTAACCACTGTAGACTATGTTTTGCCTTGGTAGACAAAACGTGCACCTTCCAGACTTAGCCAAATTTTGGCCTTTTTCGTTTTGAGAATCTCCTTCGTTGAACGTCATCATTTTTATCTTTTTCCGCCATGGTTTCTTCGTTGAAGCTTTTGAGGTTTAGCTTTCAGCACCTGGTACTGGCCAATCTGCCATTAATGGCTGCGGAGCTCCTAACTTTGTTCCTGAAAAATAGAAATAGACCCACCAGAGTAAAACATATTTTTTGATAATTCTGACTTGATCAGTGTGATCGTGAAGGCAATTAAGCCTATCAGAATTATTTTCAATCATTTCCGGGAAGGTCCTATTTTTTAGGGTTTCCATAAAAATAGGGGTGTAAAACCCTAATTTTCGTTTTTTCAAAATTTTAACCATAGGTTCCTTGACAGAAACCCACAAGGATTTCATATTTGGTTTGACCTAAAACATACTTTAGATGGCATTTTTACGTTGTTTAGCTCAATTTAAGCAGAATGCCAAAAATTTCATTTTGGGTATAACAATTCCAAAGACTAAACAGTTAGTTTACACACAAAATTATAGCCTAGATGAATAATACAACATCAATACAAAGCTAATGCTGTCAAAATTATTATCAAGCTGGTTCATCTATGTTGTAATTTCATTGATTAGATTGAGAATGAACAATAAGTGTCAAGCTTTGTGTTAATGTCGTTTTATTCATCGAAGTTATAAATTTGTGTGCAAACTAGCTGTTTAGTCATTGGAATTGTGTATTGTTCTTTGTTCAAATTGTCATTCCTTTCAGAATCTTGTTTGCACCAAATAGTTGGTCTCTCTTTTAGATAGTTGGAAGGTGTCATTTGTGTGTTTAGAATCTTTAGATAGGTTGCTTAAATTTGTTAAATTTAAAAATCTTGCTTGCAAGACATGACTATTAGTCTATTATCAATCTGGTACATGTAAAGAGGCAAAAACATGGGCAAGTAATCATTTATTTAACAGTAACCCCCTTGCCACCATGAAATAATTGTATAGTGTTGATATTTTTATATTTTGTCTATAGTTTATGTTGAGGGTTCATTTAGCTTAGGTTTAGGTTTAGTTTAGATCTAGGAGAGTTTTCCCTCCAAATTTAAAGAATGGTTCTACCATACACATTGTTCCATTCTTTGTTGTCTTGCCAAAGACAAATTAGAACACTAACACCATGAAGAAAACATCCAAACTTATTTTATAGAAAATGGACTCACATTGTCTAGGAAAAGTCATCAACCAATAGCAAGAAATACTTAGCTTCAAATACAATAGGTATCTTCATTGGACCATTCAAATCAGCATTCACTAGATTCAGAACTTATTTTGCATGTCAAGCTTCATTAGTATCAAATGAGTGTCAACTCTTTTTGCCCATTTGACATCTTGTACACACATCTCGGCTTTATTGAATGGACAAAAGCCCGCTGACCATGTTAGTCTTATTGACAATTTAGGTGTCCATATAACTTGTGCCAAAGTACATTTTTAATCTACATTGCTGCTAGTGCATGAACATTTGATTACTTGGGATCAACAAGTTTAGACAATCCCTTCTCCCGAATACCAACTGCAATAACCTTGTTATCATGAAGAGTTTTGACCATACATTTAATGGCTTGAAATTTTTCATAGAGTTGGACTCTTTGGTTATTTGGTTATTTCTTAAGTATAGGGAAATACTGACAATTTAGGTGTCCATACCTCTTGTGTCAAAGTACTGCTGTTCTACGTTTTCTCTAGTGCATGAGCATTTGATGACTTGGGATCAACAAGTTTAGACAATCCTTTCTCTCCAATACTGACTGCAATAACCTTGTTATCATGAAGAGTAGTGACCATACATTGTTGCCTTGAAATTTTGCATAGAGTTGGACTCTTTGGATATTTCACTAGATAGATAGAAGATTTTTGGTCATGTTAGGAACATTCTTGAAAGTACAACGTATAGTATATTCAATGTGTCGCAAACATCTCCATATCATTTAAAATTTTAACATAATGAATCTAATCATCACCTAATAAAACAGATTCATTTCTACTCTTATCCTCAGTAAAGGTTACATACTAGTTGTTATGACATGTATAGTGTATAGATAAACCTGAATCAAAATACCAGATTGTGGACTCAACTGATTGATCATGTGATGCAAGAAATGCAAATCCTTCCGTCACTTCTTACTCAACAACATTAGCTTGAATATGAGTGCTTTTGGATTCAACTATGTATTTTTTTTAATGCAAGAAAACTTACATAATTGAATCCAAAAGCACTCATACAGTCATACTCGTTTTCATGGACTGTGAAAAACTCATGCCTAACATTAGCTTGCTTGAATTTCCATCTAAGTGCCATGCCACTCTTTCCTTTTTTGCAGTTTCTCTTCTAATCTGATCTATTGGATGCATTACTGCCTTTGAAGGCATCACTTGATGAGCTACTAGTGTTGTGTTGACCTTTACACCTGATCCATGCACTGAATGCACTCTTTGTGGTTTCTGAAGTTGATGCTTCCATCTGATCTTACCTCCACTTCTGAAAATCAAGCATTAGATTCTCTGCAATTAGATTAGGGATTCAACAAATGGATTATAGGATGATGGTAAGAGTTTATGTGCAACTTTACCATATTTTTATCATCCATTGGTTTCTGAATAGCTGATAACTGACCACAGAGATCCTTCAGTTGCAACAAGTTTTCGGAAACTAATCCTGTTTCCCGCAACTTAGATACAAATGATAGATTCTTTAGATGTAAGATCTGTCCGGTGTTTGATGTCTGGTATTTGTTTTTAGGATTCTCCCGCAGAGCTGGTGCCCATATAGTATTTCAGATTTTTGGTATTAATCTGTCTGCAATCAACAACTTTAGAAGCATTAAGCTTGTCCATGTCTTCTGTCAAAACCCTTGGGGTCAGCAAGCAGTTTTGTTTCTTTGTTTTTAATATTATCTCGTCCAGGTACCTATACTTAGAAATGGTGAGTATTTTGTTACTCCATAAACTGAACTTTTCCCATTTAACATTTCTGACTTGGGAAAAAGTAAATGTTGTATATAAGCGCTCATTGATCAGGAACCTTGACCACTTAGCTTCCAAAACCTAAAAAATCTTGCAGCACTCTGCAAATGCGAAGGCCAAAATAGCACTGCAAATGACTTTGACACACTAGAAAAGGCAATCTGACAAAGTTTCAGATTTTAACTGTCTAGACCAAAAGATATTAAAATTTAAAGTAATTTGAACCCAGTCCAATATGGACAATGTTTTAATAATTTTCAAAGTTAAAGCTTTTATAAATTAGAACTTTAAAAATGTCAAAATTTCCAATCCTAAATTTCTCTAAGCTTCCACTTAATAAAAATATGCCATAACTTAAAAAATATATTAAAGACATACCTAGCCTCATGTCTCACTTGTGTGGTCTAAACTTCCAGGTTACTGCTACTCTCTACTCCTCATGCTGCCTCTCTACATAACTAATCACGCAGCCTGGCCAATCAAAATTTAAAGTTAAAGTTTAACAGCTTTATAAGCTTTATAAATACTGCTTGACCATTCATTCATGGATGTGCTGAATCTTTCCCAAGCCACAGCACCACTCCACTGATGTATTGGCTGTGCCTGACTACACATCGTGCAACCTGTACTTCAGTCTGCTACAAACACCATTGATCCATGTTGAGCAGTCCACCCCTTCACCAGTGTGAAGAACCCTGCTGGTTCTAACTCTGCCTCTGATGCTAAAACTTATTGTTCTGGCGTTTTTTACTTGATTTGGTGAATTTTATGCAAATAATAAAGAAGTGCGCCAGGCAAGAAATAGTACTAAACTGAATAGACAAGCAATAATGGAGTAACTGCAATTGTATTTAGTGATTGGCAATTGCTACAAGTAAATTTCATACAACAAACGTACCCGAAAGTCCTTAGATTTATTAAATAAGAAATATCTGGTACATGCCAGGCAAAAACAATGAAACTGGTGAATTGCAACGCCCACCTCCAGATAGTGATCTCTCCACGCTGAAACTGGATCAGAGGCCCTAATGAAGCAAGGCATCCAAGAAAGAGTCACCCAATGCCACAAAATGAAGGCGTCTCAGCCTCCAACGCCCACGCCCCAGACAGATGCAACCACGCACCACTATGAAGAAGTACGGCCAGATTAGAGAAGTGTACGACTTGCTACTTAGGTGTCTGAAATTGATGGATGAAGGCGCCTGAACTGATATGCCCTTATTAAAAACTGTAAATAAACTAAATGAAGAAACTCTGATGAAGCACAAATGCACTCCAAAATGAAGCCCTCTCAGAAGCAATGATTTAGTTGGTCTTTCACAGCCTCAAGATCACAAATCACTGAAGAATTTCCGTTCTCCAATGGTGAAAATACTCTGAAACCCTTGTCTCAGCACAAACTTCAAAGAAGCCAAAATAGAGTAAATGTCAAATGCTCATGAATGAATGAGGTCGACTTTCTACTTTGCGCTTGAGTTGTAAGCAGATTTTTGCTCTTATTTGCATCAATATATAAGAGATATATGTTGATGTTATGACAGCTTCGGTCTGCACTTCCCAAGGAAAGATAAATTAAATGGATAGCCTCTCGGCTATTTAATTTATATCAAACAATATATTTGCTACAGGGCCGACCCTTTATGGTTTGCCTATCCTTGTCTTAATTTGAGCCGACCTAAAGTTATATTTCTGTTTTCAAGAAAGGCCGACCTAAATGAAGAGGCGCCTATGATGTATAAGTACAAGGTCATTATCATTGTAAAAGGTAATTCGATTTTATCAAGCAAGTTCACATTTACCATTAAGAGCAGAAGTTCGCATATATCATTGAAGAGCAGAATTCGCATTTGCTACAGCAGTCCGATTTCAAGGAAGAACAGATTCATTTGTATCTTGTGCATTAAGGAGAAGTGCGAATTCATTGTGACTCTCTATTGGCCATTGTTGGGCCTATGTTGTAAGCAGATTTCTGTCTTTTGTTATACATTATAGAAGAGACTAATTTGCTGGGTTTTTCTCCCTCAAGAGGAGGGTTTTCCCAGGGTATCTTTGTGTGTTCATTGTTTTATGTGTTGCAATTATTTAATTACTTGTATTGTTCAATCTGATCTAAGAAACACTAACAATATATTGGCTGGGTTTTTTCTCCCTCAGGTTGGAGGGTTTTCCCAGGGTATTGGTTGTGTCATTGTGTCAATTTTGAATTAATTTCTAATTCTAATCTGATCATTTAAATCTAACATGGTATCATAGCGGGTTTGAAGAGGATCCTGATTAGATTTGTGATTATATCAGCCATACCCTTGTTTTATTTTCTCATCTCCATTCACTCGTCAAGATGGTGAATGGTCTTAAGATTGAGGATAGGCTTGAGGGAGCATCAAACTTCACTTCGTGGAGATTCAGGATCATGCTCACCTTGGAGGAAAGTGAATTGGCAGAGTTCGTGGAGAGCTCCGCCCCCGAGCCTACGGATGAGGAAGAAAAGGCCCTATGGAAGAAGAAAGATACTAGGGCAAAGAAGATGTTGGTTGATTCGGTGAAGGATCATATTGTTCCTATCGTCTCCAAGTTAAGGACTGCGAGAGAGATGTTCAAAACCCTAGAGGAGATGTACGAGATCAACAACACCAGTCGAGCTCTTGCACTGAAGCAACAACTTCATCACTTGAAGATGGCGAAGGGAGAAACTATCATTGCCTACTTCATGAGAATAACCGAATTGAGAGATCAGCTCTCGTCTATTGGGCATGTTGTCGATAGCAAGGATCTAACCATGTTGGCTCTCAATGGTCTCCCTTCATCTTGGGAGTCTTATATTCAGGGAATCAGTGCAAGATCTAAGCTTCCCAAGTTTGATCGATTGAGGGCAAATTGTATTCAAGAAGAATCTAGGTTGGCTGCAAGAGGTATTGGGAAAAGCTCTGTTAATGAAGATCTTCATGTTCTTGCCACTCAATCCTCGAAGAAGAAAGGTGGGAAGAAAGGATATTTCAAAAGAAATAGAGATAGAGGAGCTGATGGTGGCCCCACATTTAAGAAGAAGAGGGACCTCTCCAAGGTCCATGTTTCCGATGTGACAAGTATGGTCATTTTGCAAAGGAATGTCCTTCTAGGCCTAAGTAGCAGGCCGCCTTTGCTAATGTTGATAAAGCCTCTATGCAGAAGGATACAAGTGAATACCTGTTCTATTCAACCTTGTCAAGTAATGTATCTACCGATTCCAACACATGGCTAATAGATAGTGGTGCCTCTCGCCACATCACTAGATTCAGGGAGCACCTATCTGATTTGGTGATGAAAGATTCCAACGAACAAGTTATTATTGGAGATGATGCTAGTTACCCGGTTAAGGGAGTTGGGACTTCATCTCTACACTTGGATTCCAGTGATTCATTACAATTGGATGACGTGCTTGTCGTTCCAGGCATCAAGCGGAACCTTGTTTCCATATCAGCCTCGGAAGACAAGGGTTATCAAGTTGCCTTTTCTGAAGGCAAAGTTCTCATATGGGTGAAGAACTCTAACTTCGAGACTGCCCGGATGGTTGGATTTAGACATGGGTGTCTCTACAGGCTATGCACGCGCCCCATTCAGGCTCTAGTACATGACTCTGCAAGTTTGTGTGATCTTTGGCATTGATGATTGGCTCACCTTCACTTTCGAGCGCTACATGTTATGGAGAAGATGGTCACGGGCCTTCCTAAATTCAACCAGAAGCATGAAGGAACCTGCAAAAGCTGTGCTTTGGGTAAGAATACAAAAGGTCCATTCCATAATAGTGAAAGTAGATCCAAATGTGTCTTAGATCCTATTCATTTTGATTTATGTGGTCCAATGTCTATTGCATCCTCGAGTGGTTTCTTGTATTACATTATTTTTATTGATGACTACTCTAGAAAGACTTGGATCTATTTCTTGAGATCTAAAGAATATGAGGAAGTGTTAGAAAGATTCAGAGAATTCAAAGCTCAGGTGGAGAATCTGTCCGAGAAGAGGATCAAGGTGTTGAGATCCAATAACGGAGGAGAATACACTTCTGTTATTTTTTGTAACTTTTGCATTGAAGTAGGGATTAAGAGGGAGCTTAGCGTTCCTTATAATCCTCAACAGAATGGTGTTGCAAAGAGAAAGAACAAAACTATCATGGAAGCAGTCAAAGCCATGCTTCATGACCAAGACCTGCAAATTTCTCTTTGGGCTAAAGCATCCAGGACTGCGGTCTATGTCCAGAATAGAAGTCCTCACAAAATCTTGGAGAACATTACTCCTAAAGAAGCATTCTCTGGGGTGAAACCTGAAGTAAGTCATTTGAGGATCTTTGGGTGTCCAGTCTATATTCATATACCTAAGGAAAAGATGATAAAATTGGAACCTTCTGGCAAGAAGGGAATTTTGGTAGGCTATAGTGAGACATCAAAAGCCTATAGAATCTACATTCTGGGTTAGAGGACTATTGAGATCAGTAGAGATGTCACATTTGAGGAGGATGTTGCATTCAAAAGATCCAAGGGATCTCATATGGAGATTGATGAAGAAGAGCCTCCTCAGGATATGGAAGTTGACCATGTTCCTGAGAATCAGAGGGGGGTTCCAAAACCTAAAGAAGATGATGATCCAACTGAACCCTTGGAGCCTAATGGTGGGCCTACAGATATTGTGATTGGAAGGAAGAGACCTCTTTGGGCCAGAAAAATAATGCAGGAAGCAAAAAGTTTTGCAGCCCCAAGAGGAACTTTCAGAGAAAGTAAGAGACCTCATAAGTTCTCCGGTTATGTAGCCTTGATGAGTCATATCATTGAGTCAGAGCCTTCAAGTGTTGAAGAAGCTTCTAGTCAACAAGTTTGGAAGGATGCTATGACTGAGGAGTATCAATCCATACTTAAGAATGATGTTTGGGATATAGTTCCTAGACCCGAAGGAAAATCTATGGTGTCTTCTAAATGGCTCTTCAAGATCAAGCATGCGGCTGATGGGAGCATTGAGAAGTACAAGGCCAGATTCGTGGCTAGAGGGTTTTCACAAAAAGAGGGAGTTGACTATGAAGAAACATTTTGTCTTGTGGCTCGTTATACTTCTATCAAAACCATTATTGCTATTGCTGCATCTAGAGGATGGTAGATTCACCAAATGGATGTAAAGACAGCGTTTCTGAATGGTGTCATAGAAGAAGAGGTTTACATTGAGCAACCCGATGAATTTGAGGTACATGGTGTTGATGTTATAGCAGCTTAGGGCTGCACTTCATTGCACACGCCTCAAGAAGGAAGCATAAATTAAATGATTAGCCATTCGGCTATTTAATTTATGTCAATAATAAATATCAATCATAAAGGGCCGACCTAATGATTCGCTTATATCTCTTGTTGCTTGGGCCGACCTCATTTGTATTTAACATTTATTATGTTTCTCTAAAAGGGCCGACCTAAGTGAAGAGGTGCCTGATTTTGTATAAGTACAAGGTCTTTCCTTGTCATTTGAAATCAAGTTCAATTCGCATTTTCTTCAAGCAAGTTCTCACTTAGGCAGCAGATTATTATCTTGTAGCAACAGACCTATTTCAAGGTGTTTCATATTCGCACTTAGGAGAAGTGCTATTGTATCAAATTCGCCTATGTGCTAGGCCTGAGTTGTAAGCAGATTTCTGCTCTTGTTCTACTTTATATAAGAGAATCATTTGTTGGGTTTTTCTCCCTCAAGAGGAGGGTTTTTCCAGGGTATCTTACTGTGTTTATTGTCTTATGTGTTGCAATATTTTAAGAGCTTTCAATTGATTAATCTGATCTAAGAAACACTAACATGGTATCAGAGCGGGTGTGAAAAAGATCGTGATTAGATTTAGTTGGCAACACTCACTTTATTCTTTTTCAGTCTATCTCTTATTTTTTCAAATTTCAAAATGGTGAATGGTCTGAAAATCGAGGATAGCCTCGAAGGAGTTTCGAACTACACATCATGAAGGTTCAGGATCATGCTCACATTAGAAGAGAATGATTTGGCTGAGTTTGTGAAAACAAAAGTTCCCGAACCTGAGGAGGAAGAAGAGAAGTTGCAGTGGAGGAAGAAAGATACTAGGGCAAAGAAAGTGTTGGTTGATTCCGTCAAGGATCATGTTGTACCGATTGTCTTCAAGTTGGATACAGCAAGAGAAATGTTTACAACCTTGGAAGAGATGTATGAAATCAACAACACGAGTCGAGCACTTGCACTAAAGCAACAACTGCATCATGTGAAAATGTCGAAAGGAGAATCTGTAATCACTTACTTCATGAGGATTTTAGAGATAAGAGATCAGCTCTCCACAATTGGTCACATGATTGATGACAAAGACTTGACTATGCTTGCTCTCAATGGCCTTCCGCTTTCATGGGAGTCATTTATTCAAGGAATCAGTGCAAGATCTAAACTTCCCAAGTTTGATCGATTGAGGATTGACTGCATTTAAGAGGAGTCGAGACTAACGGCTAGGGGCATTGGTCAAAGTTCAAAGAATGAAGAAATACGTGTTCTTGCCTCTCATTCGTCGAAGAAAGGAAAAGGTTTCAAGAAAGGGTTCTTCAAAAGGAATCGAGAAAATGGAAATGATGGTGCTCCTGCCTTCAAAAGGAAACGTGACATGTCCAAGATTCAATGCTTTCGTTGTGATAAGTATGGTCACTTTGCAAAGGAATGTCCTCTCAGACCCAAGCAGCAGGTTGCCACCGCAAATGTTGAAGAAGTTGCTCCGCAGAAAGACTCTAGTGATTATCTGTTCTATTTAGCCTTGTCAAACAATGTATCTACCGATGCCGACACTTGGTTGATTGATAGTGGTGCCTCTAGGCACATCACCGGTTTCAGGGGACACCTTTCAAACTTAGTGGAGAGTAACTCTAGTGAACAAGTCGTTATTGGAGACGATGCTAGATATCCTGTGAAAGGAGTTGGAAACTCCACTCTTCACTTGGATTCCGGGATCTCATTGGAGTTGAATGATGTACTGTTCGTTCCAGGGATAAAGAGGAATCTTGTCTCCATTTCAGCATTAGAAGACATGGGTTATCAAGTTGCATTTTCTAAAGTCAAAGTTCTTATATGGGCAAAGAACTCCAACTTCAAAACTGCTCAAGTGATTGGAGTTAGACATGAATGTCTCTACAGGCTATGCACTTGTCCCCTTCAAGCACTTGTGCATAACAATTCCAGCATGTGCAATCTTTGGCATCGAAGATTGGCTCACATTCACTTTCGAGCATTACCTATCATGGAGAAGATGGTCACCGGTCTTCCTAAATTCAACCAGGAACATGAAGGTACATGCAAAGGATGCGCTCTAGGCAAGAATACAAAAGTTACGTTTCATTCTAGTGAAAGTAGATCTAAATGTATTCTTGATCTCATTCATTTTGATTTATGTGGTCCAATGTCTACTGCATCTTCTAGTGGTTTTTTGTATTACATTATTTTTATTGATGATTACTCTAGAAAGACTTGGATTTATTTCTTAAGATCTAAAGAATCTGAAGAAGTATTAGAAAGATTCAAAGAATTCAAGGCACAGGCTGAAAACCTGTCTGGAAAAAGGATTAAGGTCTTGAGATCCGATAATGGTGCAGAATACATCTCTGGCACATTTCGTGATTTTTGTATTGAAGCAAGGATTAAGAGGGAGTTCAGTGTTCCCTATAATCCACAACAAAATGGTATTGCTGAAAGGAAGAATAGGTCTATTGTGGAAGCAGTAAAAGCTATGATCTATGATCAAGATTTGCAAATCTCTCTTTGGGCTGAGGCATCGAGGACAACCGTCTATGTTCAGAATAGGAGTCCCCACAGGATCTTGGAGAATAAAACTCTTGAAGAAGCATTCTCAGGGGTGAAACCAGAAGTTAGTCATTTGAGGATCTTTGGTTGTCCAGTGTATATTCATATTCCAAAGGAAAAGAGAACAAAGTTAGAACCTTCTGGGAAGAAGGGAATTCTTGTAGGTTACAGTGAGACATCAAAAGCCTACAGAATCTACATTCTAGGTCAGAAGTCTATTGAGATTAGTAGAGATGTCACATTCGAGGAAGATGTTGCTTTCAGAAGATCCAAGGGCACTCCTATGGAGATCGATGAAGAAGAACCTCCTCAAAATATGGAAGTTGACCATATTCCAGAGAATCAAAAGGAGGTTCCAGAACCTAAAGAAGATGTTGATCCAGTTGAACCCTTGGATCCTACTGATGGGCCTTTAGATATTGTGATTGGAAAGAAAAGACCTCTTTGGGCTCGTAGGACAATGCAGGAGGCAGAAAGTTTTGCAGCCCCAAGAGGAGCTTTTAGAGAAAGCAAGAGACCTCATAAGTTCTCTAGTTATGTTGCCTTGATGAGTAAGATCATTGAGTCAGAGCCTTCAAGTGTTGATGAAGCTTCTAGTCAACAAGTATGGAAAGATGCCATGACTGAGGAGTATCAATCCATACTTAAGAATGATGTTTGGGATATTGTTTCTAGACCCAAGGGCAAATCTGTGGTGTCTTCTAAGTGGCTCTTCAAGATCAAGCATGCAGTTGATGGGAGCATTGAGAAGCACAAGGCAAGATTTGTGGCTAGAGGGTTCTCACAAAAAGAGGGAGTTGACTATGAAGAAACTTTTGCTCTTGTGGCTCGATATACGTCTGTCAAAACCATCATTGCCATTGTTGCATCTAGAGGATGGAAGATTCACCAAATGGATGTAACGACAACTTTTTTGAACGGTGTAATAGAAGAAGAGGTTTACATTGAGCAACCCGAAGGATTTGAGGTGCATGAGAAGGAGTCTCATGTTTGCAAGCTGAAGAAGGCCTTGTATGGTCTTAAGCAAGCTCCTCGTGCTTGGTACGAAAGGATTGATCAGTATCTATTGAGTCTGGGTTTCTCAAAGAATGATGCAGATTCTAACCTCTACTTCAAGGTAGTAAATGGTGAAGCTTTGATTCTAGTTTTATATGTTGATGATTTGATTATCACTAGTGAGGAACATCTAATTCTAAAATGCAAGAAGGAGTTAGCTTCAGAGTTTGAGATGAAGAATCTAGGTCTCATGCATTACTTCCTTGGCTTAGAAGTTTGGCAAAAGCCAGATGAGATGATTCTAAGTCAAGGCAAGTATACTATTGACATTCTCAAAAGGTTTGGTATGATTGACTGCAAACCTATGTCTACACCCATGGAGACTAATCTAGATAATTTGAAGGAGGCTGTAGCTAGTTCAGATCCAGTGGATTCTACTACGTATAGACAGTTGATTGGTTCATTGATGTATCTAGTTAACACTAGACCTGACATCTGCTATGCAATGAGTGCACTTAGCCAGTTTATGTGTGAACCAAGGCAAATACATCTTGTTGCAGCTAAACATATCCTGAGATACTTGCGTGGCACAATTGGATATGGACTGAGATATTCTTCAGGTGAGGACTTGGAGTTACATGGCTTTATTGATTCTGATTGGGCAGGATGTGTCTCAGATCGGAAGAGTACCTCTAGTTGTTGCTTCAGTTTGGGTTCTGCTATGATTTCTTGGTGTAGCAGGAAACAGTCATCAGTGGCCTTGAGTACAATCGAGGCAGAATACATTGCAGCTTGTGTAGCAGCTCGTGAGGCAATGTGGCTTCGTAAACTCCTTGTAGGATTGTTTGAACAATCAATGGAGCCTACCATTATACACTGTGATAACCAGAGTTGTGTAAAGCTTTCTGTCAATCCTGTGTTTCATGACAGAACAAAGCATGTTGAGATCAAGTACCATTATATTAGAGATATGGTACTAAGGAAAGCTATACAGTTGAGGTATATCAGCACTGATGAGCAAACGGCAGACATTCTCACCAAGCCTCTCTCCAGGATCAAATTTTTGTACTTTCGAGAAAAGCTTGGAATGGTGGAGAATGCAGCCTTGACTGAGAAAGAGTCTCAGTATCAGTGATCCTTAAATTGATAATGCATTTCTCTATTGAGAGAGATTTGAGGTGTAAGCCCTTGATAATGCATTTCTCTATTGAGAGAGAGAGATTTGAGGTGCAAGCCCTTAATAATACATTTCTCTATTGAGAGAGATTTGAGGTGCAAGTCCTTGATAGTGCATTTCTCTTCGAGATTTGAGATGAAAGCCCTTGTTTCCACCCTCTGGGAGAGCCGCGGTGGATGTCATGTGTGTGACTCCATGACAACATCACGTGAGTGAATCTGTGATGATCTACTTGTGCTTGTGTATCACCCTTTGGAGGAGCCATGGTGAAAGTCACATTGAGGTGACAACATCACATTAAGTGATGAGCACTTGTTTATACCATCTATGGAGGTAGCCATGATGTTTGATATCACGATGAAGTGATATTCTATTTTGTTTTCATATTGATATGATGTGTCGTGTGTAGGTGGAAGTATCATCCCTAGCTGAGAGGGAATATTGATGTTATAGCAGGTTAGGGCTGCACTTCATTGCACACGGCTCAAGAAGGAAGCATAAATTAAATGAGTAGCCATTCGGCTATTTAATTTATGTCAATAATAAATATCAATCATAAAGGGCCAACCCTAATGATTCGCTTATATCTCTTGTTGCTTGGGCGGACCTCATTTGTATTTAACATTTATTATGTTTCTCTAAAAGGGCCGACCTAAGTGAAGAGGTGCCTGATTTTGTATAAGTACAAGGTCTTTCCTTGTCATTTGAAATCAAGTTCAATTCGCATTTTCTTCAAGCAAGTTCACACTTAGGCAGCAGATTATTATCTTGTAGCAGCAGACCTATTTCAAGGTGTTTCATATTCGCACTTAGAAGAAGTGCTATTGTATCAAATTCACCTATGTGCTAGGCCTGAGTTGTAAGCAGATTTCTGCTCTTGTTCTACTTTATATAAGAGAATCATTTGCTGGGTTTTTCTCCCTCAAGAGGAGGGTTTTCCTAGGGTATCTTATTGTGTTTATTGTCTTATGTGTTGCAATATTTTAAGAGCTTTCAATTGATTAATTTGATCTAAGAAACACTAACACATGGGAAGGAGTCTCATGTTTGCAAGCTGAAGAAGGCCTTGTATGGTCTTAAGCAGGCTCCTCATGCTTGGTACGAAAGGATTGATCGTTACCTATTGAGTTTGGGTTTTTCAAAGAATGATGCAGATTCTAACCTCTACTTTAAGGTGATAAATGTTGAAGCATTGATTCTGGTTCTGTATGTTGATGATTTGATCATTACTGGAGTAGAACACTTGATTCTCAAATGTAAGGAGTTAACTTTTGAGTTTGAGATGAAGAATCTTGGTCTCATGCATTACTTTCTTGGCTTAGAAGTTTGGCAAAAACCAGATGAGATGATTCTAAGTCAAGGAAAGTATACCATTGACATTCTGAAGAGGTTTGGTATGATTGATTGCAAACCTATGTCTACACCCATGGAGACCAACTTACATAAGTTGAAGGAAGTTGCAGCTAGTTCAAAACCGGTGGATTCCACGATGTATAGGTAGCTGATTGGTTCATTGATGTATCTAGTTAACACTAGACTGGATATTTGTTATGTAGTGAGTGCACTCAGTCAATTTATGTGTGAACCAAGGCAGATACATTTGGTTGCAGCTAACATATCCTGAGATACTTGCGTGGCACAGTTGGATATGGATTGAGATATTCTACAGGTGTGGATTTGGAGCTGCATGGTTTTATTGATTTTGATTGGGTAGAGTGTGTCATAGATCGGAAGAGTACCTTTGGTTGTTGCTTCAGTTTGGGATCTGCCATGATATCCTAGTGCAGTGGGAAGTAGTCTTCAGTAGCATTGAGTACAGTCGAGGCAGATTAAATAGCAGCTTGTGTGGCAGCTCATGAAGTAGTGTGGTTTCGTAAGCTCCTTGCAGGATTGTTTGGACAATCAATGGAGCCTACTATCATTCATTGTGATAACCAGAGCTGTGTGTAGCTTTCTGTCTATCCTGTGTTTCATGACAGAACAAAGCATGTTGAAATCAAATACCATTATATTAGAGATATGGTATTGAGGAAAGCTATACAGTTGAGGTATATCAGCACTGATGAGCAGACGACCGACATTCTCACCAAGCCTCTCTCTAGGATAAAGTTTGTGTACTTTCGAGATAAGCTTGGTATGGTGGAGAATACAGCCTTAACTAAGGAGTCTCAGTATCAGTGATCCTCTTTAATGAGTTCTCTGTGAAATCCCTTGATTCCACCCTCTGGGAGAGCCATGGTGGATGTCATGTGTGTGACTCCATGACAACATCATGTGAGGGAGTTCATGATGATTTACTTGTACTTGTGTTTCACCCTCTGGGGGAGCCATGGTGAAAGTCACGGTCAGGTGACATCACATTGAGTGATGAGCACTTGTACTTATCATCTATGGAGGTAGCCATGATGGTTGATATCACGATGAGGTGATAAGCTCTTTTTTTTACATGAATGTAGCCATGTTGTTTAACATCACTAGGAGGTGATACATTTTGTACAGCTAAAAGTATTCCTCCCTATCTGAGAGGGAGTGTTAATGATATTTTGCAGATACGTGATGAATACTTCCAGGCACGACTTGATTAAAAAGATAAATTTAAATGTAGCCTTGGCTATTTAAATTTATAGCGATTGTTCTTGAAGAGGCGCTTCATGTAATAATAAGACAATGAAATATTAAAGTGTGAAATGATTATTAATTATTGTTAAGAGCCGACCCTTCTTGTGTGGCGTGATTTTTGATAAGGCGTCTTTCTTGTGGGCCGACCTCTCTCTCCAAAGGATGCGTCTCTCTCCTCTTTGGTGTGTATAAATACAAGGAGGTTCCCCTTCATTTATCATCAAGTTAAGCATTTAATTCAAGGAGAAGAAGCATAAGAGGAGAAGTATGATCTGAGTAGGAGATCGATTTTTTGTGCAGCAGATTGATTTATATCTTTGCATCTAGGATGCTATTCATTGTATAATATAGGCATTATTTTGTGCTTGAGTTGTAAGCAAATTTCTGCTCTTATTTGCATCAATATATAAGAGATATATTGGCTGGGTTTTTTCTCCCTCAGGTTGGAGGGTTTTCCCAAGGTATTGGCTGTGTCATTGTGTCAATTTTGTATTAATTTCTTATTCTAATCCGATCATTTAAATCTAACATTAATCAATTACTCAATTTGGGCATACCTTTTTGCAATTATTATAATCTCACTTTATAATATTTAAGTGGCTTACCTTTTTATAAAGTTAGAATATAACTTTATAATATTCCCTTTTATTAATTAAATATAACTTAACCACTTAAACATTAATATCTCCCTCAATATTCAGTATTTTGACGTGCCGTCAGAAGCTGGCAAACATTGAACTGCAAAGGCTTGGCACTGAACCCAATACTGAACTGAAGAAATGGAAATGACAATAACCCCCATTAATTGCCATTGAGACCCCCTATCCAAACATATTGGCCTACGAGGTTCCAAGTAATAGGCTAACCCATCTGCAACTGATATTGACTAGAGTGGGGACATTACAACCAGATTCGTTAGTCATCTTTTGTGCCCAACTCCTAATCTCTTATGCCTCACACCTATCCTGCACATACTCCGCAATTCCTGAGTACACTGCAGAAGACCAACATAATCTGATTGCACTGCTTTAATGTGGCTGGTTGTCTTAATGGAGAAGCAGATAAATGTACCCAGCGGCAGTTGCAACACTTTCTCCCTGATTTGGACATGCCTTACTCTTTACTAAAGCTTCTCATTCAATCAAATGCCACTCACAAGTCTACACAAGACATGTTATTACATGGATTTACTTGCTTCCTTTTTAATTTACTGTAATACCATATTAGCATTTATGCACAAGACATGTTATTACATGGATTTAGACGCTGCTATTTATAAGCTAGCAACCTGATAATACAAACAAAAATCATGAAACAAAGTACTAAACAGTTACTGATTTGGGCATAACAAGTCATCTATTATTAAGCAAACTTAAACATCAAACAGCTATATTGCCTAAATGTATATGATCTAATAATTTTCTCAAGATTTGTAATTTGGGTGTTTCTTGCAGTGTCCTGATCCACATTTCAAAAAGAAACACCATAAACGAAGGATTCTTCAGAAACCACTGGCAGATGCGATTATGAACAACTTGGTTTCTGGGGGTCAGGTAATTTACAATCTTTTGCTGACTGATTTACTAATTAGTGTGACTTTGAATTCATCAGAGTTTGTATTAGAACTCCCCCCATGATGAAAAATGCCATGCTTCGTCTGAATGTTTAAGTTTCCAATCATACTTCAAAAAGCAAAATTATATAAGGTTTTCTTGTTTTTCAAGCATGAATAACTTTGATTTTGCATAAAATGATTTTTAACAGCTTTTTCAGACTTAATAGAATATGAATTTCCTTTTATTAGAAGGACCTACTTATGATCAATGTAATGTATGTAAAAGTAGTTGAATAGTAACCCATCTATATGCAACATGTATGCTTTTTGTATGGTTATTTATGAGAAGCTGTTAGTGTAAGAACTGTTGATTTGTTTTATTGGATCAAAATATATTTTATAATGCTATTTCTGACCCTTCTTCTCTGTACATAAATAGATCACAACAGCTCATTGCATCTGAATGATACCGATATGAAAATTTCAAGTACCATGCTGCAGAAATCCTGTCTGTGTCCAGATTTATACAACATTCTAGATTACATCCAATCTTGTAGGTACAAATTATTTATAAGATATCTCCATCAACTGCCAAAAATTACATCCCATTATGTGCGCATATCCACCAAATACCTGCAATAATTGGCTAGGCCATCTTTAGAGCTGATTAGTCATTACCTACAACTGATTAGCTGCATCCCAACCTTGCAAAATCAACAACAAACTCACACTTAAAAGCAACATGATGGCTATGCTTGTAGGACCCCCAAATCCAGTTTCATATTCCACTGTGTGGATTGGCCTCCAAAACCCCCACTGCCCACTTAAAGCCACTCCAACAATTTAACTTTCCATTCCATAATTTTCAAAGCCCTTATTCAACAAGACATAACATTAGAGTTCCCAACAAGACATAATATATTATGATCTCAACCAGACAATATGGAATAAGTAAGATAAGTTATGAACTTTTGATACATAAACTTAAACCTATACTGACATCTACAAAACCCAACCATATAGCCTATAAGGCTGTAAGCATCTTAGACACTTCGACATTATTTCATGACCAACAATGACAGTTATAATAAAAATTAAGGTAAACGAACATGTTTAGTTAGCAACAAAATCTCAATAAATAATTGTAGACCCTTGCCAATTGCTAATGTAGCAATCATACCATCAATTTCAGGTAAGAAAAATATTGAACCCATTATAATTTATGGGTCACATAGAGTGTTTGGAAATCCAACCTAATTCTCATTGATAATCATAGAACCTTTGACAAACTACAAAGGTTATAATGTTATAACTTTAACAAAAAGAATTATCAAACTATGGCATCACCAGCATTTCATTTTGTGCCATTATCAAACTACATGTCTTCCTTTATTGAACTTAAGATCAGTGCTAGTGTGCCTTTGTAGTGAGTCTGTGTTGTAAGCCATCCTTGGTACCACTGACAGCTTCACACCCTTAATCAGCAGTCTTGAACCCATCCCTTTACTCTTGCATGGCACCATGGTCACCAACCTACAACCTCCCCATATTATGGTATCATCATCAAGAGCTCTACAACCTCCAAATTCTGATGCCTCCATCACAGTGCCATGTCATCATTAGAGACTGCCTTCTTCTGGGGTGATCATGACTATTGATGTCTCATACCACCCCATCTCATCACCATGCCTTCATACAATACCATTTTTCAGCATCATTATCAATGGTCCTACATTATTTTTGTGCTTTGTTTCCATCTGCACTTCTAAACCTCATCATGCCACTTCTTCTGGGTAATTACTGTTTTCTATGCTATTGGTAACACTTGGTTGCCATTTTATTTCCTTACCTTGGTGCAATGCCTGTTCCACTGCCAACTTTTGGTACTATAGTCACACCATGGCCAAAATCTTTTAACTCTTAAATCAAATGTAAAATGATAGTGGTGGTTTCAAAGTTTCTTCTGTTATATCTTCCAGCCCTGGTTGACAACAAACTTTGAAGTTGAAATTTTTTCCTGAAAAATGGTCAGAATGCAGCAATGCTTTCTCTGAAATCTTGAGCTTCATGGTGCTTGTATTCAATATCTCCACTGTCAGATTTCTCTTTAGATGTTGGCCATCGCTCTGCTCTTAACAGGGTCCACCTTGCCATCCAAAAAGGAGACAAGATGGCCTAGATACTTAACTTCCTTTACTTGAAGACAACATCTAGAGGACTTGGCATAAGGTTGATATTCCTCCAATAGCCAAAATACTTGATCTAAATGCTTCAGGTTCTATTTCCAAGTTTTATTAAATATAAGAATATTATCACACAAGGAAAGCACAACTTTATGAAAAAAAAACCTAACAATGTGGTACTGATACGGAATTTTTGTGTTGTGTCAATTTTAAAGCTAATGTCTATTGTTTTCCCAAGTACAAGTCACGATTAGGTCTTATCCAGTTTATTTTGTCTTCTTGTCATTGTGGTTCTTTTCTCAATGTACACAAGATCATGGAATGGAGCTCTTGAAGTCATCCATCTTGGTGAAGGGAGGTTGCTGTTAGAGGGATTAGCCAAGTTTGAAGATCAGCATGCACTGGATATAGGAGGGAGTTCAGACTTTGAGCATTGACATGTAATAGGGCATACCCTTACAACGGAAATACTCTTCCAAATTCAAGTAAAGAGTTTCCATAGAGAGGTGTGCACCTCTATGAGGAGAAATTAAAGTCATTATCAAAATTCAGAGAAGGTGGCTAAGGCATGAGGTAAGTGTGCACCTAATGAAAGGATTTAAGTTAGAAATTTAATAAGAATTTGCCATTGAAAGGTGCACATTTTGACGTAAGAGAATGTTGTTTCAAGACAAAGCCAAAATGGCTTTATGAGGTGTGCAACTAGAGTATAGCAGGTAACACTTGATAGAGAGGATTCATAGCATGGAGATCTTCATCTAAAAACTGTTGCAAGGTGTGCATGTGAACTATAGGTGCACACTTGAGAGAGACAAAGTCTAAATTTCAAAAAGCATTCATAGGTGCACCTGGAAGCATGAAGTTTGTGCTCAAACAAAGGAGTAAGTACAATTAAAGGTAAAGAGAAAACAATACAGAAGTGTGCATCTCATGAATAAGGGCACACTTCATAAAAGAAATGAAGTACATAATACAGGTGCATGCCTAGTCTGCTGGTGTGTAACTCACCAAAGCAGAAAGCAATGCCAAATGTAAAGTGTAAAGGCTATGTTCACAAGTGCGCACTTGATTTAGAGGTGCATGCCTCATACAAAAACTTTCTTATTTTCAAAATCTGTTTTGCAATACACAAGGTTATGCCTTACTAAAAACAATTTGATTTAAAACTCAACTTTCAGTTTAGTTATCAAGTGTGCATATGGGGTGTGAGTGCACACTTCACTAAAGGAATATTCAGATTCAAATCAAGTTAAAAAAACCTTTACAAGGTGTGCATGGTATTCAGAGGTGTGCACCTCAATGAAGAAACTTTCATGTTCAGAATATGTTAAGCACATGTCTGGTTGTGGGAGAAAAGGCCCATTGAGAAGTGCATACATGGGTAAAGAAAGATCAAAGTGCAAGGTCGAATCAGATTCCCATTGAGAGGTGCACGTAGCATTCAGAAGTGTGCAACTATCATAATATCGAACCTGACCAGCTTTAAGGAGATAACCAATAAATATAGGGGAGTGCACTTGTCCATCTTGAACAGAAGACTCAGAAAAATCAATAGATTAAAGGTTTATTGATAGGCGTCTAAGTGCAAAAATAGACTGAGATACATCTATAAATAAATCAAAGGTGATGCCTATCCGAGGAGTTGTAACTTTTCAAAACCAAAGATGCATCTGTTATTAATAAAGGAAAGACCTCCAAATTCAGATTAGTTCCTTAATCAGCAGATTAAAATCTCTTGAACGGTGATATTTTTGAAAAATATTTGAGCTTAAATCAATCACTTCCCTTCATCATTTTCTACAGTAGTATGCAGGGCACCAAAATTGAAGAAAAATCAGTCATAATTGCAGTCAAATCAGACATAACAGGGCTTCATTCTTCTTTTCTTATCTCTCAATTAGTTGCAAAATCTAGTCAAAATCAATCATAGGGATAGTTTTACAGCAGGGTTTGAAAGAGATTGTTTTAAGTTTTAACAACAGCTGATTTTCTTCAAATTCTTCCAATTATCAGTAAAATCAAATTAAAGCTGATTGTCATAAATTCATATTATCATCAAACCTTTTTGTTTTCACAAGGATGTTATTTAGAAATTTGAAGTTTTCGAAAAAGGTCAAATCGTAAGGGATATTCAGAAGTAGAACAATATTTGAAAGTAGGGCAGGTTGAAGGATCATTGGAAAAGGTCAGGGTTTCAGAGTGGTTTTAGAGGACCTGCCATGATCAAAGCTTCAACTTCAAAGCCACTTCTTGAAATTCTCTTTTTAGCTTGCACTAAAAATGGTCAGTGCTACTCTAGCTGTCTCAGTTTTTAAGAAGAGCATATTCTGAAAAGTTTCTATTTAGCACATGCTATTTTTAGTGATCTCTATTTTTAGCCTGGTCTGCTATTTTTAAATCATCTTTTTTCAGGAGTCTATCTTTGGATCTCTTGTCATGCAAAATATGTGACTTCTAAGTCCTAGTTTGTAATAGTTTTTACCATCAATTTAACTGGCAATTTCATGGTTTTATATTTATTTTTAATAAATAGGACATTTCTAATAAAGATTGCATTGCATGCAATCAAGTTGTTCTTAGAGTAGATGCCAATCTTAGTTTTTTATTTATTTTTATGCAATGCTTTGTAAAACTTATAAGTCTCATTTTGCACTTAGTTTCATAATAGTAATTTTCATGTTTGCATGTTACTGGAACTGCTATTCACTAGTATTCATTATTGTTAATACTAATCCATTATTCATTCAATAGAATTTAGTAATGCTTAGCTTGCTTCTAACTTGCTATTGAGATATTCTTGTCACGTGTGTTGATGGCTGAAGCAGATCGAATAACTTTTAGTGAGTTTGCAAACTTTGTATTTAGGTTTACTTGAAGTTGGAGATTATAGCTTTGTACCAATTCCTTAATGTAATTTACCAAAGTGTTTGTGTCCTTATGTGTAAACCTATTTGATTCTTATGTGTACTTGTATTGCATAGTATGCTTTTAGTTAAACAAGTAAGCTTGTAGTTATTGCAGGGATTTCTTTTAGTTGAAAAGCATAAAAATATTTTGCCGTGAGTTGAAGAGCATGCCAACCTTTTATCCTAGATGAATTAAAAAAGATACACATTTAGTTTATTTAGCATGAGTATGAATCATTCCAATAAAAGCATTGTAAAAATTGTAAATAATCAATTCCATGTTGTCTAAATTAGGGTTGTAGGTGATTTTTTGTTTGCAAGGAGATTTTGTTTCTAATTTGAAGAGTGGTTCTATTGTACATCTGTACAATTTTGTGTTGCATTGAAAGGTGCAAAATTAAAATGCTAAGAAACAATATGCAGGAATCATAAAACATTGAAAATTGTATGACCATTTAGTAAAACCAAAAATCATATTGCTAAAACTTATAATGACTTTCATATGTATGAAAGTGGTATTGGATACATATTCCTTGACTTGAAGTTGATGGTAGCTAGAATGCAAATCTTATTTAGTAAAAGACATAAATCCATGCATTTCATCAAATAGATCACTATAGGGATAGGGACAGTAGGGATGGGGGGATGCGTTTCTAGTATGTGTTTTTTTTGCTTGGCCATTTTTAGGGGATGGTAGGGAATAACTATTTAAAAATAAGGAAAATTTTAAAATATAAGGAAATTTCAAATATTCATATGACAACATTGTCGAAACATTCATCATAGACATTATAAAATCTTAATACACAACATTAGATTTGAATTGAGATTTCACATGAGAATTGACAAACAAATTAACGAAATTTAATTGTTTTCATTGTCAACATGCATATATATTATAATTGTATGATAATTACGACAAAATTCCCATAGGTTGTAAGTTTCAACTACAAAATAACAAAAACATAGAAAATATATAGCTGTCCCTAATCAACATCTGCTTTTAACAGGTTTGCATCAAAACTAGAGTCCAAGTCAAAGTCATTGCCACTCTATGAGGGGCTGCCTCATCCAATGGAACTCCAACTCAATCCCTCCTATGCCTCATCCTCATCAACTTGTATAGCATCTTCGGGGTCTATTGATTTTGTAGCCGCCAAGGCACAATGTATGGCTACCAACATCTCCGATCGTCTATAGGTAAGGTTGTTCCTTTTGATTGATTAGATAAAGCTATATGTGGACCAATTCCTCTTTGCAACAAAGGAACTGACAACTTGTGAAAGGAGCCATGTGCTGAGTATTAACAACTCTGGTGCATCCTTGCCATGCCACATCCACCATACAATAGGGTCGGCTTGAGCTATTGTAGCTCTATCCATCCTTGCCTCTAGTTTGTTGAAGGTTGAACTCCAAAGATTGATAAAAACTAGCCATTGTGTGCGAAGTATATAAGACTCCTTATTAGCATAGTTTTTTTAAAGGGCCTTAATGAACCCTACTAAAACCTCTTCATCATGAGATGGAGCTGCTCTTCTATGCTTAGCTACATACCATTTGGGATTTAGATCATAGGTTGTCATATGAAGCGGGGTGTTCATAGTGTTCCACTACTAAGACACAAAGGGCTTAATATGCTCTTCATAAAATTTCCAAAGTAGGTCCAGACTATGAATGGCTCGCTTCATCTACCCAAGCATGTTATCAAATGTCTCATAAATCTCTTCAAGGCAAGGAGAGTTAGTATCAACATATCTTATGACTTTCATAACAGGTTCAATGAAGGAGCAAACATATTTGCAACTGCAAACAAGTTACAAAAATTAAAATTGCAAAAAAATTAACAATTTAAGATTCAAATGACAAAGAGTGAATGCAATTACAAAGAATGGAAATAATTTACAAGTTCGAAACATTAATAACTACTACAAAGAATGAAAATAATTTATGAGTTAGAAATATTTATAACTATTACAAAGAATGAAAATAATTTACGAGTTAGAAACATTAGTAAATTAACTTTTTTTAAATTTAATAATAAAACCAGCAATTTCTTACTTCATTTTGGACAACCAATAATCGTCAAAGATCTTTTGTTTCACATTTATTCCTTCAAGTGTGCTTGCCTTTGGCCATCTACTCCACTCTAAATTAACCACCATAAATTTTAGAGGCTTTTGCATCCCAACCATCCTTTTTAACAAAATGAAGTAGCTAGCATATCTAGTTTCCATGAGCTTAAATAATTCTTTCCTTGAAAAAGTCTTAAACAAAGCAAGTGAAGTGTGATGGTTACAAATGAACATTTGTATGTCTCTAGCTTCTACCACCATTTCCTTCACCCAATCTATTTATATGAACAAAACATGGGGTCTAGAAAATGTGCTTGTAAGCACCCTACACCATCAAGTCAGTTAACTTACATATATGAGGTGAATTGGTCACCACTTATACAACGTTAGAGGCTCCAACCTCTTCTATGACATCCTTTAAAATCCAAAATTGGAAGCTTGCATCCTTTCTTTTCCTTGAACAATCAACATGTAATGTTCCTTGATTAGATTTACCCTAAAGTGTAAAGTATAAGTTAGGATATCTATTTTATTCTAACAACACATCAATTTATTAACATAAATTACTATGAATATTTGAATGCAACATGTATTATCAATTAAGCATATACTATTTAATTCATGATTAACTCATCATAGATTGCTCAGTTTAGAAAATAGATAGTGAGATGCATTATTGTTCAATGTGTAAATCCACGTGATAAGGTTATGACTCATTACTCTCATCCTGAGTAGATCTTTGTCCGGTATCCACTTTCCTAGCATCATTGGATGGTAGAATGACTGTGCAGAGGGCGTGTGAACAATCTCAAATGGGACTCCCTCAAGGTGTTCCACCCGTCTTGGGAACGTCCTCTGCATTACCCGCCTTTCCCTCCACAAACTCCCTATCTTTGTTGAGTGCTAGTGAACGGAATTGCTTGGCTCAGATCTATCTTTTGAGGTAACGTCATAATCTCTCACCGAGACACAATAATTGCTGCAAGCAACATTATTGTGTCTAAAAAATGATCATAGCCAGTAATTGACTTTTATTCACTGATTATCGGACTTCTCTATGCATATATATATTATACATTCTTAAAATCATTTAATCAGGCCGAAGGTTGGTTCAGGCACAGACGCCTACCTATGGCTGAGCGCGCCCTTGTCCTCTTTGTGATTTCATCTTCTCACCTCCGAGTTTCTTCGTTCTTTTCTTGGGTTGATTTTCGGCTGGTGTGTATTCCAAATGTGAGGGTCTCCACCCTATTCTCTTCGTTCGTCCCTCCCTCTCTGCTTTGTTCGGACTATTCTTAAATGTCTTTGAAAAAGACGTGTTGCTCGAGTCATGATTTGTGTCACTTCTCTCTTACCGTTTCGGCCAGGCGTTTGGAAGGAGGTTTCAATAAAATGCTTATATTCGAATTTTATCATTGATATATGTTTCGAGCCCTTTTATTTGTGATATTCATTTCTCCATTCGAAATTACTTTATGATTTTAGATTTGAAATATTTCGCATGTATTTTATAAGGGTGATATTTAGACTCTTAATATTTAGATATTCTTTTAATGGTCTATTTATTATTTTATCAACATATATATTTTCCCAATAATCTAATCTAATTATCATGTTGCCTTCGGCAATCATAATTATAATCAAATGTATTAAAATTACATATCAATTGATTTATTTATTATTATTATTTTTATAAAATAAACCAAATGTATTAAAGATTTGTTTATTATTTTTATTTTTACAAAATAAATCAAATGTATTAAAATTACACACGAATTGATTTATTTATTATTTTTGTGTCATGGTTACAGGGACATGACACAACAGCTCTAAGAAAATAATAGCCAATTGAACATGTGACAATGATATTGATGCATGGCTGATGTTTGATATTAGTCCACCCATCCATGATGATATTTGATATTGAGCTTGTTTAACTCTCAATGGCTAGGAATCAAACGCTTCACATGCACCAAGAAGTATTTTTTCTCATTTTGTGATCATAACTAGGACGAGAAGGACCTTGACTTGGTTAGATGAGCCCGACATTGAGTATCTCATAAACCATGTGTTTAGTCTCACTCTCTTCATCATGGAGGTAATAATGGTAGGGTTCTATATTTGGTGGTTAGCTTCCCATAATGAACTGAATGGCATGATCATGATCCCCAACGAAAGGAAGATCTTGGAGAATATTGAGAGGAACCCTATATTATTTGTCAGTGACTACCAATGGGTTTAGAGGAGATATTGGTTAGGGATTTGCCTCCATGAGGAATAAGTGTGTAACTGTTCTTGAGGTTGCTTTCTTAAATTTCTTCATTCAATGAGAACTAATTGGTTGAAATGGTGAATCTTGAAGTCCCTAAAGATTATAGTTTTACCATTTTGCTTGAAACCACATTAGAAGCTCCTTAAAGTTGATTTCTATCACGCCTTGAGCAATTGTATCCTAAGGCTACTTAAGCTCCACCCATAAGAATAGCAAACATGTTGCCAGTCAATAAATAATATCCAATCACAAGATTTGCCTAATGGCATTGGCCAACACACTTGATTATACATCCATTAAATCATTACTTGAAACTCTCACATTGGATGGATAAAGCAGTTGAAATTGAAACGTTTTGCCAACTCTCAATAAAGTTATGGGTGCTTCTGCTGTCAATCAACATGAATACCTTTTTCTTTTTGATATATTGCCAAGGATTGTGGCATGATGTAATCCAACAAATTAAGGACTTTATCATTGACAACTTGCTTGCTATCCTACTTGAGCTTAGTCAATGTAGAAAATTTTCTTCTCTATGCACTTATGACCCTTTCTTCATTTGCTGTCACAGTTGTAATGAAGACTTTTTTTCCATTTTCTCCTCTATTTTTTGTGGTGTCAATAGAAAGAGTGGGCTGATTTGATTGTGTTGATATTGAGCTACAAAGGGGTACTGCTTTCTATGTAAATAGAAGTGTAGAACCTTTGCCATTGCATAGTTCATGATTCAATTTCTAGGGCAGTGAGGATGGCTTTCTCCATATCCATGGGATCATGGAGATGAATGTCATGCTTGATGTTTTCCATTTTCACATATATTTTTCGTGGTGTCAATTTAGTGGGCTGATTTGATTGTGTTGATTTAGAGCTGCGAAGGAGTACTTCTCTCTATGTAAATAAAAGTGTAGAACCTTTGCCATTGCATAGTTCATGATTCCGTTTCTGGGGCAGCGAGGATAGCTTTCTCCATATCCATGGGATCATGGAGATGAATGCCATGCGTGATTATTAGAATTATGGGAAGAGACAAATGAAGCTGCAAATAATACAATTATACAACACAAAATAATATGTGCTTTATTAATTTCCATTCAATACATATTACATATATATAGGAGGATGTCTCCTATATTCTAGGCTATGTAACTGGGTTTGCCCCTGGGAAGCTGGGTTCCAGTCTTGGTTTGTCATGGGTCTGGGTCCTGGTTCGGTCCCTCTATGGGTTCGACAAGGGTTCAGGATTTTTGGGTCTGGTTTGCCCATGCAGAACCTGGGAAGAACCCAAAGCGAACTCGAGCAAACCAAAGGCGAACTGACATGTTTAGGCGCCCAAAAAGTGGTTTTTTTTGTATTTTTTTATTATTATATACAGTTTGACTTTGACCCACGCCCAAGGAAACCCTAAAAGTGACCTCTAAAACATTTTAAACACCTAAACTACCTCATTTTTATTCATTTGTTTTGCAAACACGTATTTTCATTCTGAGAGGCTGAGTTTTCATTTTTGCTTGTTGGATTGACAAAAGGAGTTGAAGATTGATCATTGAAGCTTCTACAAATGATTGCATTGCCATTCCTACAGATTTGCAAGTGTTGATTGGCTGCCACAAAGATTGTTGAAGGATATTTTTGCAAAGAGGTAAGTTTTTCTCATTTTTTTTTGAGTTTTTTCATCCATTTTTTTGTTTTACAAACTTGAAACTTTGTTTTGTTTCATTTTATGATTTATCTATGTTTTTCCTTTCCATTCTTCTATGAATGTATGCAAGATTCAAAAGAGCTAGGTTTTATAAATCAATATTTTGTTTTCAATGTTCATTCAAATTTTGAATGTGTTGTTTGCAAAACAAATTGCCATAGGAATCACAATGTCAATGGGTTCTACCTTCGGCTTTGTAGCTAAACCAAACTCAAAGTTCAAAACAAATCCTAATTCTCCTCTATGGAAGTATGTTGAAATGATAAGACCGATTCTGGGTGGTGGCGGTTATTTTTGGAAGTGCAATGGGTGTGAAGTTACATATTCTAGTTCATACCATAGGGTGAATCCACATTTGTGTGGCATAAGTGGAAAAGGCATCACGCCTTGCCTTGGAAAAGAAGGTGCACCTATTCAACTTGATACAGTTGCAGAATACATTATGGAGCAAGATGCAACAGATCAACGGGAAGCCCAAAAAGGAAATCACCCTTTGTTAAAAAAAAAAACAAAGGGAATGCAATCCCCATCTAATCCCAATATTGTGGTAGAAGATCACCCATTTATGGCCACTCCAGATCTTCAAGCACAAAATGCACAACCTATTGCAAACAAGAGAACAAAGGGGCCTTTGGAACTTGCATTTCAAAATGAGAGTAGAGCCCTTGCTGACCAATGTGTAGCAAGATGCATATATGCCAATGGATTATCTTTTAATGTTGTTCGTTCTCCATATTGGAAAGAGATGTTTAGAACGGTTAATGAAGCTCCAAAAGGGTACAAGGGCCCGGGTTATGAGAAGGTGCATGGCACTCTATTGGAAAAGGAGGTTGAGTTGGTTGAAGATGCATTCAAGCCTATAAGAGATTGATGGGTTGAGATAGGTGTGTCCATTGTTTCAAATGGTTGGAAGGACTCAAGAAATCGGCCTTTGATCAATGTCATAGCGGTGTCCCTTGAAGGGGCAATGTTTTTGAAAGCTGTGGATTGTGAGGGGCAAGTAAAAGATGGACATTTTATTGCTAATATTCTCATTGCAGCCATTGAGCAAGTGGGACCTTGCAACGTTGTTCAAGTTGTAACGGACAACGCCAAGAATTGTAGAGCTGCAGGGTTGTTGGTTGAGGAAAGATATTCACATATCTTTTGGACACCTTGTGCGGTCCATTCACTAAATCTTATGCTGCAAAAGATTGGGAATAAAATTGCATGGATCAAACAATTGTATGTTGAGGCTAAGGACATTCAGATGTTCGTCACCAACCACCACATGTCTCAAGGGATCTTTAGATCATTTTCAAAATTGGAGCTATTGAAGGTAAGTGAAGTAATATTTACATTTTTCATTTTTTGATTTTCATAATTTGATTGTGCATTCTAATTTAAATTCTTCTATAAAGTTTATTTTTAAATTTTAATTATTATTTTTAATTTGCAATAGGTTGCAGAGACCCACTTTGCCTCTAATATAATCGTCTTGAGACGACATGTGAAAGTTAGAGAGGCACTTTCTAGCATGGTGATTAGCAACAATTGGTCTATATGGAGGCAAAGCAGCACTGGAAGAGCAACAAAAATTAAGAGTATGATATTAGATGACTCATGGTGGGATCGTGTGGAGTATCTCCTTAGCTTCACCGAGCCCATTTTGAGTATGGTTCACTATATTGACATGGACAAGCCATGCATTGGAGAGATATATGATGGTATAGACTCAATGCTTGAGAAGATCAAGTGCACCATAAATACAAGAGAGCAAGACCCTGACGAGACTTTCTTCAAACAAGTGCAAACAATTGTTGAAGAAAGATGGAACAAAATGACAACTCCATTACACCTTCTTTCCTTTGCATTGACTCCAAAATAATACAGTAGTCAACTTCTTTCACAGCCAAGAAGGCTTCCTCCATATAGAGATTTAGAAGTGGCTGAAGGGTACAA
Source organism: Sequoiadendron giganteum (assembly GCA_007115665.2). Lineage (NCBI taxonomy): Eukaryota > Viridiplantae > Streptophyta > Pinopsida > Cupressales > Cupressaceae > Sequoiadendron > Sequoiadendron giganteum. The sequence continues at coordinate 74,900,404 of CM021110.1, forward strand.
GGCAACATTTGTGAGACTCTTCCCTGACCAAGATTTGCAAAGTGTAGTCACGAATGAGTTCACTGATTTTGTGCACTCAAATTATCTAGATGTTGATGTTGTTTGTGATAGGTTCTTAAAGGATGCTCATAGTTGGTGGTACTTCCATGGACAATACTTCCAAAATTTGCAGCCCCTTGCAATAAAAGTTTTATCACAATTAAATTTAATAAATTTTCATATTTTAGTTTTAAAAGTTTCATAATTTCATTTATAATTTTTTAATTGTTTACTTTGTCTTCATAGGTTGCTAGTTCATCCGCATTTGAGAGGAATTGGAGCACATATTCTTTCTTCCACTCTGTGAAGCGTAGTAAATTGCTCTCAAAAAGAGCGGAGGACTTAGTATATGTGCATTCCAACTTGTGTCTCCTTTCACACAAACAACGTGACTACAAGAATGGGGAGACGAAGTTGTGGGATATAGGGCTAGAGGATACTGACTTGGATGCTTCCACTTGCCACCATATTGCATATGAGGAGTCTGATATCCAACAAGAGCATGTGCACAATACTAGTGCTAGTGATAGTACCATTGGCACTACTTGTGATTTATCTAGTCTTCCTACTTCATCTAATGTCAATGTTGAAATTGATATGGATGATTTAGAGAATCCATTTGCTGATTAAAACTTAAAAGTGTTGTAATATTGCACTTGAAGTTTGAATGATGAATATTTATCATGCATGTTTAAAAAATTAAATGTTTTAACTTTTAAATGATATTCAAGTTTATGGTGGTTTTGTTGTTTATATGATGTTCTAATCCTAATTCATGCTTCTAGGCTGCATATATATATATATATATATATTTATTTTTACATGTTTTTTGTACTTACTAACTGAACCCCCAAACCGGTAACTTAGATTCTAGGATATTAGCTCAACCGAAATATCCTCCAAGCCTATTATAAAAACAATACGTTAATCATATTGTTATGCTAACTATATGCTAATTCTATTATATAAGTTTTTTATAACAAATCATTTACATCCTCACACTAATGTAATATTATAAATATTACATTTACACATAATAATTACTAGAACAATGTGAAGCACTAATGATATTTCCTAACATTCCCCCCCCTTAGTGCGAACATGGTAGAAAAACATTCAGACACTCCTTTGCAGTATGCTCACCCTTGTGGCATGTCCAACTATGTGACTCATGACCTTGATCTAAAAGAAAGGCTCTCTCCTTCCATGGTTTTAAATAGGCTTACCACAAACCCTGATGTGATAGGAACCCATCAACTATCCACCTCGTGTGGTTTTTTGGATCCTCCCACAAACCCTTTCAAGATCCATGAACTGACTTACTTTGGTGCTTTTGTTCGCCACTATCCTTGTACATTAGGGAAATATATAGCAATCAACATACATATCATAAATATGAAAAACTCACACTGGAAAAGTTTTCACATTACATTCTATAAGAACATAGTGTTCTTAATTGTGGTCACTGTTATCGATCGCTGCCACTCAATATCGAACAACATAGACAACCGCCATTGCCATTGGAAGCTACCCTTGACTTTAGCCGTTTTGGCGGAGAATGGGAATGGAACATTGGTTATTATTCCCCCCCACAATGTGAAATTCCATTTATTCACACAACCAGGAACACTGAAAAACGAATCATATCATGCTGCATACTACTATTTGGATCTTGCTATCTAGATCTTGCTACACATGATCACTATTGCCAATGAACGTATTCGTCAACTGATCATCTTCCAACGAAGTACGGTAGTCAGAGGATCATTGCAGATAGAGGATCTCTGCAGTTATCTGCCATCCTATACAATTGCTCTTCCAGTATCCACCACACAAAGCAACATGAACACTGCAAATAGGTACACACCACACTACACACAAAAAAAATGCCACCATAGCTCTATGCGGCCTCATCATTGGTGATTGACGAGAGGTCGCTAATTGACCTCCAACCTCCTGTGCCTCCGTCCTCCAATAGATTTGCTACTTAGCAAATTTGAATTCGAAGCTCAATTTTGGAAATGCCCCCCCTTAATATGGATGTCACGTACAAACAATAATGCATCCAGTTACAATTGAGGCAACTTTATCCTTTATCATTTTTGACATTTTGATACAAAACATTTAATGACTCATGAAATGAACCCTCTACTGAAAGAACAATACACCTTCGATTTGAAAACATACTATATTTTTAATAAACTTTTAGACTTTAGCAGAAATAACATTCTGCCATTACAAAATTTCTCTTCATTAAAAGCTATCATAAGATGTAGACTCTAAAAACTATTCTAAATGATCGACTCAACTCAAAGATTTAATTTCTAATATATTTACAAGCTAATAAAATTGATAGCTTGATACCTATGCATTGAAGATGGACTATTGGAAAATCTTGTAGAAATATTGAAGGGAAAGTCATACAAGAATCCACTAGTCTAAAAGAACAATTCACGGCTTATTAGATGTTTGTGGCTTATCAAACGAACTCACCACACTTCTGCAATGAAAAGATGAGGATATGTGATCATGGAATCTCTATAACATTGTCTCCCACTATCATTGGGTTTTCAATGACTTATACCAAATCTTCACAAGCGTTCTGATCACATCAAATCTGCTTTGATTGCTCGAATTGGTGTATGCTCTTTCTCTAGAGCTCACTCAATGCCAAACATAGGTGAATAGCTTAAAATTCTCCTTTTTCTATCAAAATAGGCTTGATAATAAGCTCAAAGGATCCTTTTAACACACTAAGAAGAGGCAACTGATGATTCGATGAGCTCGATTAGACTTTGCTGTCTGTCAATTAGATGCCAATTGAATGTAAAGCACGTCATACAACCAAATCATTAAACTCTTTCACAAATATTAATTATCTATCTTGGTGGATGTCTTTCGCTAATAAACTGCTCCAATAACATGATATTTTTATTGTAGTTGATGGAGTTCAAAAATGAGTTATCATGTCAAAAATTGCAGCCACTATTTTCTGCTCCAAACTGCTCACTTAGTACAAAATTTGGCTAAGAAATGACAAAGATATTGCCATTTTACTGCAACTGCGTTAAACTGATATAAAGAAACGCCATTTAAAATTTAGCACAATTTACCCAAAAAAAATGGTGCTGCACTACTCACGGTTATAGGAAGGATAAATGCTCTGATATCTCCAGCCAAAATAAATGTTTCTTCATTCCATCTACACAGGCACAAGATGAGAATGCTCTGATACCATATTAGAATTATGGGAAGAGACAAATAAAGCTGCAAATAATACAGCACAAAATAATACGCGATTCATTAATTCCCATTCAATACATATTACATATATATAGGAGGATGTCTCCTATATTCTAGGATATTAGCTCAACCGAAATATTCTCCAAGCCTATTATAATAACAATACATTAATCATATTGTTATGCTAACTATATGCTAATTCTATTATATGAGTTGTTTATAACAACTCATTTACATCCTCACACTAATGTAATATTATAAATATTACATTTACACTTAATAATTACTACTACAATGTGAAGCACTAATGATATTTCCTAACAGTGATGCATCTCTTTAAATCATGCAATGAATAAGTGTCATACATGAGCCATACTGATGGCATATGCTGAATGAGAGACTTTCAAGCTCCTCAATGCATTCAACTATTGATTCTATTTGCTTGAGATGCGTTAGTTGATTGAAGAATGATTTATCCTTCCTTCTTTGATAATGCATGTTTAGCTTGATGGATATGTTGCATTATTTTGTTTTCTCTATGCTTGAGTATTCACTAGTACCATCCGTATTTAGGATTTTTCATGTGTAGTTCATTATTCTGTTTCTAGAGCAGCAAGGATAGCTTTCTTCATATTCATGGGATCATAGAGATGAATGCCGTTCTCAATGTGTCTCTTTAAACCATGCAATGAATAAGTCTCATACACGAGCCTTCTTGATGACATATACTGAAAGACAGATTTTCAAGCTCCTCATGTATTCAACTATTGATTCTATTTGCTTGAGATGCGCTAGTTGGTTTAAGAATAATTTATCCTTCCTTCTCTGATAATGCATGTTTAGCTTGATGGATATGTTGCATTATTTTGTTTTCTCTATGCTTGAACATTCACTAGTACCCTGTGTTTAGGTTTTTGCCTGTGCAACAAAGCTAGTGGCACCCTTTAAGATAATGGAATCTATTTAATTGCAAAATATTGCTTCAATAGACAAATCCAAGATAGCGGATGTGTGCCATAAAACTTGTGAATATTCAACTTGATTGTGTTGATTTTGAGCTACAAAGGAGTACTTCTCTCTATGTAAATAGAAGCGTAGAACCTTTTCCATTGCATAGTTCATGATTCTGTTTCTAGGGAAGCAAGGATAGCTTTCTCCATATCCATGGGATCATGGAGATGAATGCTGTTCTCAATGTGTCTCTTTAAACCATGCAATAAATAAGTCTCATACACGAGCCTTCTTGATGACATATACTGAAAGACAGATTTTCAAGCTCCTCAATGCATTCAACCATAGCAGCAAAAATCGTTTGGGGAAAAAATCGGCAAACCAAAAGTTCAGGATTGTTTGAAAAAATCGGAAAAAAATCGGCAAAAAAGTGGGTTTGAAAAAAATAGTATATTAATATAATAATTATATATTGATATATAATTCTATTAGTATATATTTTGAAAAAAAATACGGGATTTTCACGATTTTCTGTTCAGTCAATGGATTTCAAAAAATCGTGATTTTTTCAGAGAAAAAATTGGGAAGAGTGACGATTTTTTAAAAATCGCGATTTTGGCAATTTTTTGCCGATTTATGCTTCTATGCATTCAACTATTGATTCTATTTTCTTGAGATGTGCTAGTTGATTGAAGAATGATTTATCCTTCCTTCTCTGATAATGCATGTTTAGCTTGATGGATATGTTGCATTTTTATTTTGTTTATGCTTGAGCATTCACAAGTACCATCCGTGTTTAGGATTTTTCTGTGCAACAAAGCAATGGCACCGTTTTAGATAATGGAATCTATTTAATTGCAAAATATTGCTTCAATTGACAAATCCAAGATGGCGGATGTGTGCCATAACACTTGTAAATGTTCAACTTCCATAGATATTGAGGCTTTAATTGTAGAGAGGAACTTTTTCTTTGAGCATCGTCTTGGAAAGAGGAAATGGCCCCTTTGTCCTCCTAGAGTCATCTTGGGAAGAGAAAATGGGTTTTCTGTTCATTTGGAATTATCTCGAGAAGATGAAGTTGTCTAATGAGCAGAAAGGAAATTGGTCAAACTCTGAAACAATACTTCTACACTATTGAGCATAGTTTGGAGCTTTGCCACAGCTTTACTTTCCACGGTATTCTTGAGCATTGCTAGATCTCCCTTTACCTACCATACTTTTTAGCTTTGTTGACAATCTTTAGTCTAGCATATGTATCTTGGGACCCATGATGGAGGATATTCTATCCTAGAGTAGTAGTTCTTGTTCCTCTATCACTATCCCAAAATTACTGCACAAGTGCCACCTCCTTGACCTAGATACCCTAGCTTAATTCTTGGATGATGTTACCCATATTATACTTTGGAAGTGGCCAACTTGTCACTTGAGTCATGTTTTGTGAATCTTGGGAGTAGTTTTCTGTATCTCAATTGGGGGTGGACTGGAGGTTCAGGTGGGCTATTCTGGATCTGAGATGGATAATGATATTATCTTTAGTTGGGATTCTGTGAGGAGTTTTATTTATCCCTTGAGGAGCTTTTTAGGAAGGTATTGTGGTTATATGTATAGATGTGATCAAAACAAGAAGGAGAATGCAATGGGTTTAAGTCCTATATTGGGTTTTTCTGGATACAATAGATACAGGAATGGAAAAGTAGGGGCTGAAAAAATAGGAGGCGACAAATAGGGGAGAAGGGCTGAAGAAATAAGAGGCAGAAAAAGTGTGGCCCTATAAAGTAAAGCAAAAAATAGGTCTTAAATGTAGGATGGAAGGAAATAGGGGATGAAAAAGTAGGGCTCAAAATTAGGGTGTGGAAAATTAGGACAAGAACATTATGACTGGAAAAGTAGGGAGAAGAAAACAGGGGCAAACAAATATGGGAAAAATTTCACAAGATATTTCTCATAAGCGTGTTGCTGCTGCTTAAGTTTCAATTGTCTTTGCCTTGACTTCACACCACATAATCTCTTCTCAAATCACTGCTCTTATACCACTTGTTAGGATGCTAACACAAGAAATGTCAAATACAGCGGATCCATAGAACTAAAGAAGTAACACTACAAATGCATGTTAGTTCTTTTTCACATTGGATTACTATTAAGTATTAAGCATCCATACCATAAGTCTAGTCATTTATATGTTGTATTCAGTTATCTTTTTGATCAGGAACTAATTAAAATTTAAAAATACTCAATATCTTCATTATGTTGGGAGACTGAACTTAATTTGTGAACAGATATTTATGCAATCAGATGTTCGAGAAGTGGCAGTTGACATGAGACAATATTTTGACAGCCAGTATGATTCATTACAGCCAATTGATAAACATCATCCTAATTTATGTGATGATGAAGGATGGCTCTTAGAGAATCCTATGCATATAAGGACTGAAAGAGAGATCCATGCTCACTCTGAAGGTGCAAAAATCTATCGAAGACTTTATGAAAAGCGATGAATGATGAAACTATGAAAAGTCTTCTTAACATTGTCCAAGCATGGATTTCTGGTATCAATGGCAAGACCTGGTGCTTTACAGTGAATCATGTGCCTTGAGGTAACTGAAATTTACTGGCACATGGCAGGATGCTGCTTCTTCCCCTTGATAAAATGGTCTCATTCAAGTGGTCAGGCTTTCTATAGGGGCAGCACTGGAAAAAGTAGAATATCAAAATACACAGTGTTGAGCAAAATAAACACCATATTTAATTTGACCAGTAGTTGTCATTACATCATTTATGTTGTATTTGTAAGGAATGGCAAGGTCAAGAAGTTAAAAAAGGTTGAACAATCAATATGTTTATGTCTGCAAACCTATTATCAGAAAGCCTTCTGAAATAAAAATCTATGTATCTTACCCAGCTACATTAATAATTTGCAGTTCTTTGTAGCTTTTTTGGGTGCACCCATTATGCTTGACAGCAGAATTTGGAGGGTGTATTTTCACTCAGTTGTGAGGAATTGTATACGTACTTACAAAAGTTGTTCTTTCTGCAACAGCGGTTTAATCTGTCCACAACATTAGTGCAAATTTAGTCATTTCAGTTTCATTGTTATCTTCTCTTTGCTGTTCTTGATAGTATGTGCAATATTGTGGTAGAGATTTTCCATGGGTATATGGAAGTATACCTCTTGAAAATATGAAAGTATCTTTCCCTCTATATTTTCTTGAAATTATGAAAGTATCTTGCTCTTTGTATTTTAGCCGATTGAATGTTGCCATTGTTAAAAGTTCATTTTCTAGCAAATGAAAAATGTTGCTAGATGTTGAATTGTATGCAAAAGTCATTACAACATTTTATGGCCAAAAAAATAAATTCAGAGAGAAACCCATTTAAAAAGCATTGGAGAGATTCATGTTTCTGATAACTAAAATGGTTTGTCAGTTGATTGTTATGACTGGTTGTTCATCATTGCCTCAGTTGCCAATTGACGAGCATCAAAATTTTACCATATATACTACAAGTGAAACGGTCACAAGCAAGCAATTTTATTTCTAGGTGAAATGACAGTCATGTTAATCTTTGCTGGTTTAGCGCACAGCAGGAAGAGTACCAGAGATGAATATATAATACCGAGAGCAAACGTGTTAGTTGATTGTTATGCCTCTACATGTTCATTGTTGTATCAGTTAAAGATTGTTCAGAGCATCAAAGTTTCACCATGTATACTAGAAGTGAAATGGTTGCAAGCAAATAATTTTATATCTAGGTGAAAGGATAGTAATCTCAATCTTTGTAGGTTTAGCACACATCATAAATAGTTCTAGAATTTTTCTTACATGTATTAAGTATGGCCTTTAATTAAGAATAGACAGTGAAAATCACAAGAAACCACATAGAACAAATAAACAAAAATGATAAAATTAGAAATCCAAATCCATAACACTAGCATCCCTACTAGTGAGGATGGTAGCACTACATCTAGATGACAAGTCATGTTCAATTGTTTGCAAAAGTTGGGTGAGAGCTCCTTCGATGGGCAAGGTGGATAACTTCCAACCCAATTAGCTCCATGATGTGATTGACGATTGCAGCTACCTAGGACATGAGAATTGATGTTCTAGAGATCTTGATCGATGCCATCAAGAGGATGAACAATATCAGCAAATTACTCTAAAGAAGAGAGAATTCCAGTTGTTGCAACTCTCATAAAAGCCTCAAATTGAAGTGCTTCTTGAATTTATGAAGTTGTTAATCCATAGGATTGAATTTGTAGTCAATATGCTTTCCAAGTTTGATTAATTGATAGATTGAAGTAGTACCTTCATGCAAAATAAGGCATAGGGTGATAGCTATTATATAGATGTTGCATTCTGAGTTGCTGGAAGGGTGCAAGGAAAATAAAGTGTTGGATGAAGGTGTGAGTGCTAGGACAAAGCATAAAAGGATCCAAGATCAAGATGACCAAGGTAAGAAAGTAGTGCACAAAGGGCACACACAAGGGTGAGAAGTAGTTTGGGAGAGGAACAACAATGGTTGAGTGCAAGGACCATTGGGTCCAATGTTAGATCATCAAACTGAGGTAATCTAATTGAAGCACCAATTATAAGGTAGACAACTATGTTGAATTAGAGGTAGTTAGGTAGATTGTTGAACAAGTAAATAAGGGTTTGCATAGAAGCAATGATAGGGAAATGTGTGAGAAGGAAGGATGTGTGCACCAAGAGCAAGCAAAAGTGCAAAATCAAGGACATAATTAGGAAGTTGAAGGAGTGTGCAAAGGAAAGAGAAGCAATGCAAGGATGCATGAAAGAGAGCGAGCGAGGCAACAAAAGGAACCAAAGGGGATGAATGCCAACAACATGACATGAATGTGCATGAAGTAGCCAACAAGGCTAGAGAGGGAGGAATGCACAATGGGGAAATGTGTAGAAGCAGGGATATTTGGCAAGGATGGATGCATAGGTGACCAATGACCTCAAACCTAGAGTTGATAAATGGATTGACAATGTTAGAGATTCAATTAACCTATGGACTTGGTAAGGCATTTGAAGACATCCAAGGTATTATGAGTTGCCATAATAGGGGAGGTACGAGTCGTGGTGTAAGGATTGTAATTAGGCATCAAAAGGATATTTTGATATCCCATGGGAAACACCTATAAAACAAGATGAAAGTAATAGAGAAAGAGATTTTGTTTAGAGAAAGGCCTTCAAGAAAAAAGGGTCTTTGGCTAGGAAACTAGAATGGGTGAAGTTGAACAAACTGATTGGAAAGGTGCTTGGGTTGACTAGGAGATAGTTGCAATTATGTCAATGTGTTATTACTAAGGTAGTGAATCAGGGTTTCAATTGCTAGAGGATGGGTTGACCAACCAAAGAGCCATGCTAGTAGTAGATGGTACAAGCTAGGGGGCACCCATGAGGTGCAAAGCAAGGGTAAGAGGAATCAAATCTTCAAGGGGTGATAAGTAAGGGATGGTGGTGAGGCAAATGGCCACCTACAAGTCGACCATAGAATAGGAGCTCACATAAAAGTGTTTAATAGGGCATGGTACCATGCAATGTAACCTAATGAATCCTTCCAAAAGTTAATAAATAAAATAAGTGCTTTAGCCACTATTTGTGTCTCTAGCTTTTGCTAAATATGTGTTGGTGTGCAAATGTGGGTATGTGTCAATATGCTACAAGATTAGGCATCTCTTAACTAGAACCCCTGGCCTCAATGACTGCATCATTAATGGTATTAGAGCAAGTTCCCATGACCTACAAGGGAGAGATAGTTCCCTTGGTTTCAATCAAGAAGAACAATCAAAGAGGTTCTTGTTCCTTGTGGTGAGGAGTATGGTAGAAGAATGTAGGCATCTTCTAGAGTTGTGGTTGTTGGGTAGGTGTAAGAGGGAAGAAGAAATGTAAGACCAAGAAAGGTAGAATATAGTGGAGGTTAGAGTAGAGGTAGAAGGTGGTACAAGGAGGAAGTGAGGCCTTGGTGAGAACCTAATGGGAGAAAATTTGACAAGATTGTTGATGGGAGGAGGGAATTGAAGGGGATGGCAAGAGGTACAGATAAGGGTTGATAGATTCTTTGAACTTGGAGATAGTCTAATAAACTTGTTGAACCCAAGGCAATTGAATGTAAGTGTTAGCAATTTAGCAATTCAACCAAGCATTGAACTTGAGGCAATTGGATATATTTGTTGGACTATGTGGTAGTTGAGCATAAGCATAAGGGAATGCATCTTCCAATGAGTGTTTGGTAGAAGGTGCAAGATTGTGTGAAGAGCTTGCTCTCCATCAAGACATGATGGGTAGAAAATGAGGCAAAGAAAGGTGCAAGGATAAGCAAGGCATAAAGCAGAGTGACCATGCATTGAGAGGAGCTCAAGGACTTGTAGAAAGAAGAGTTGGGGAAGAAGAAATTGTGTGAGGACATAATGAAAAATAGAGGATATTGAGGAATGGCCAAAAGGACTAAAAAAGTTGGAGGCTTGACAATGTAGAGATTCACAATTGACATTGGAGGCTTGATTTGAATTTTATTTTTAATTTTATTCACATAACCTTAAAAGTATACTCCTTGGTGAGTCCTAAACATCTATATATACACTTGTTCTAGAGCACTTAATGTCCTAAAGGGTTTTAGAACATTCATGAGGCATGTTGATATATTACAAATCTTCACCTAACATCTTATTTAGCTTTCATTACCCATGGTCATCAAGTTTGGAATTTGTAAGGTTCTTAGATGCTATTAGTCATTTTAAATATAAAAAATTAATATTTTCAAAATATGATTATTCTCATTAACATGTTTACATATTTAATTATTTGTCAATTCTATTTGTACATATAATTAAATAAAAATAATAATAAATTTTGTAAATAAAAAATAGTTTAAAGAAACTAAAATATATATACATCACATTAAAATACAAATATTAATAAATCCTATAATTATAAAAAATAAATTATAAGAAATAAAAACTCTTATAAATTAAGGAGTTTAGAAATTAATTGGTAAACTCTTAAAGACTAAATGTTTTAGCTTGGATATTTAAAGATGTTAGGCTCTATGTGTGTGTGTGGATTATTTTTTATGTATATTTTTTTTTTTTTTTAAGTGTGTGTGTGTGTGTGTGTGTGTGTTTAATATACAATTAAACTCATAATACTTAAAAACTAATTAATCATTGTAATTAAATAAAAATATTTTATAAATTAAGTAGACAAGAGAATGTTTTTATATTCATATCGTTTTGATTAATTTTTAATGTTTTCATATTATTTTTTATTAAGGGTAAATGAGTTTTATCAGGTAGAATAACACAAAAGATAAAGCTAATGGTTACCAAGCATTTTAACAACATAACTATAACCAAGTTGCCTTTTGAAAACAACTCTAACTTACAATACTAACCCGTTCCTTGCAATCCATACCCACTTAACTTGAGGATGGGATTTTGAAATAGATTTAGGAAGACCTTTCTTTCTTCTTTGAACAATCATCTAGGACACAACATTATCTAATTTGTCCAAGTGTGGAGAGAGAAGGGAATCCTCCATTGACACCTCAACCAAAGGCACCTCATGGAAACAAAGGTCCAACTAAAGAAGTTGCATACATCCTAGAATTCATAGATTGCATAGGAGCGAGACTCCCCTTGTAGCCCATCGCTACTGCACTGGGGTCAAATGCAAGAGGAGTCTAATCCAATTTAGAAGGTGAAGTCCTAACCAACATAACCTAAACCACACCCTCCCTAGGGGACACCACCTCAAGAGGTACCACCAAAGTCATATCAAGGTCCACCTACAGGGGAGCAAACTCACCCTCCAAAGAGTTTGAAACAACATAAGCATTCACAATCAAATGATTAAGGAGGGAATTCCTCCAAGTAGCAAAGCTCACATTCTTATGGTGAGACCAAGAGCATTAAGAAGCAAGATGTCTTATAGTAAAGTAATTTCTATCCTAAAGTAATGGTTTCCTATTGTTATTGATTTTATATTTGATATGAATTGTTTTAGTTCACAATAAAAAGAGTAGATCTCAAGTAAATTCTATCAATGTAAAAACAATTATATATATATATATATATATATATATATATATATATATATATATATATATATATGTGTATATATATATATATATATACACATACACACATACATACATACATACATATGTGTGTGTGTGTGTGTGTGTGTGTATGTGTGTATAGATCCTTATTTTAAGGTAGCATACAAAGTGATCATTTTTCTTTTCTTTTCTAAATTTTATATAAGCAACAACAAAAATAATATACTTGGGAACAAACAACAACAAATGGCACTACCATCCTCTAGCTCAAGCATTTCAAAAAACCAACTCCCGCATGTTAATAGTCAACCATTGCAATTCTCTGTCATTGGGAGGTCGTGGGTCCTCTATATGTGACATTTCGTGGCGTGTCTCTCTCTAACGTAAGCTTCTCTTGCTAGCCCTGATTTCAACCTTGGCTCTGGTGTTATAGGTGTTGCTATTGTGATTCCCTATAGGGTTGATTTGCCTTCTACAAGGGTTGGCATTGGTGTTGGTCATGCCCCTCCTCTAGTGCCTACTATTCTTTTGTTGTTTTTGAAATGGTAAGCAACATTTACAGGGTCAAAACATAATTTGAACTATAGGAACAAACAAAAATAGCTGACAGACAGCTGTGGAAAAACAAAGAAGTTAAGCAACCCCAAACACAGAGGGGTCAAAGCTAGCTCCACGAACTCGAGTCCGAGAAGCAGACAAATTTTTTCTTTCGAAGAACAATCAACCAGGGAGGCTCGAAATCAAGAAACGAAGAGAAAGGTGAGGAGAGCGGCTCCACCCTAGCCACCACAGGAGAAGAGCCACCAAGCAGCGAGGGAGTCGACAACGAGCCAACTACGATCGAATCAACCAACGGAGCAAAAGAGGCTCCCAACAAAGGGCGAACAGGGTTTGACAAAGTAGCGACAACAGGGGGGTCAAGCACAACAGTGTCAGTAGAACGGCCCAAAGGTGGATCCACGGAAGAGAGGTCCGGGAGAGGAGCAACAACAAGAGGGTTGACCTCCTCAGAAGAAACATACGAAGAAGAACCCACCGTGAGGTGATCCAGAAGAGCATCCTTCCACCAAGTCGCAACACCCTTGCGACGGGCATGAGGACAAGCAGAGGCCAAATGACCCACCGAAAAGCATCTCCTACACCGAAAGGGGAGACCCTCATAGTCCTAAGAGTTGCTTCCAAGGTTTGTCCTCTACCAGCAAAACAACATCCCCAGGAAGAGGTTTAGAGATGTCCAGATCAACTAACAACCTAGCGACCGTAGTATGCCCAAACTCCCTAGTTGTGGAATCCACCATTAAGAAGCGACCAATGGTATTGCTAATGGCCTCGAAACATGATTCCTCCCAGAATTGAAGAGGACGATTTGGCAGACAAACCCATATAGGTCTGGTGTTCAATGGCTTCATAAGGGGGCTGAAAGATCGAGACTAGGGCCTGATGGACAGAGAATGAATACCCCACATCCATCCCCTATCCAGGACGCAGTTCCGTTCAAGAGGGGAGGCAAACGTAGCAATAAAGAAGCCTCTTGCATTGGGGTAGAGCTCGATTTCCCCAGCGACCAGAGGCTTCCAAGAACCCGAAACCCAATCATGGAGATCAGGGAGGGAGGGCCACAGACCATTGAATCTGCAAACCACACCAGTTTTCGAATAATAGTCCTCATTCTCCATGATCTTCGGACCACAAACAACCATAGGAGAATCCCGGGCACAGGGTAGAGACCAACAAATAGGACGAGCACCCACCCTCGCAGCATCTAAGAAGGATCTCACCTTTCCCGAAGTACCCCCAGCAACAGGCAACCGAGGGGCTGGAACATGCCCAACCACATAATCCCCCAAAGCAGTTGCACCCATAGAGGTCTTACATGCAGTCCCTCCAACCAGCCCAACCACTATTGACATAGACACATTGCTGTGTGTGCACGAAGCAGGGGAAGTAGGAACGACGGAGCCCAAACACCCGGCCACAACAAACACAGCCGAAGTAGACAGAGGAGGAGGATCCGTCAGAGCGGTTGCAGAAACCACAAAGGCCTTCCTGCGCGCGCATGGAGCAGGGAGAGGAGAATCAATGGAGCCCCCAACGGGGGGGACCCCGTAGGACACCGCACCAAACCCAGCAGGCAGCAGATCTGTTGCAAGAGTAGCCGATGGAGCCTTCGGGGCCAAAGGAGGAGCCGTTGCAAAGCTCATTTCAAAATAATTAAAGTACTCTATTGTGTCTTCTTTTGTTGTTAGTGGCTAGAGCTTTGCAAATTTTGTCGACACTGGTGTTGCACGCCCTTTGAGGGAGAAAATTTGTCCCATCCATTGTGTGAAATCCTCCTCGATGGTTGTTTGTGGCTCGTATGTGGAAAATGAGGACTTTTATCAACCTTTGGTGTGTAGATTCTACAACCTTTGACCTTCTATGCCTAACCTTCACAAATGGGTGTTGGATTCCTAGAGGCCTCTTGTGGCAGGTTAGATTGAGCTCTTCCCCTATGCTAAAGTTATCTTCATTGCTTCTTTTGCCTCTTTATAGGATAGAGATTTGGTGTTGGATGACAAGTTGTGATCTTAGAGAGAGCACTTTCTCTCCATAAATCCTTGGTCAACTTCTTTTAACCCTCTTACTAAGTCTCTAAATGTGCATCTGATGTAGGTTGGATTTCTAAATCCCGCCCTATAGTTTTGGGAGGATTCGTGTTATGAGGCCATAGGCAACTTTATTGGTCACTTCTTGAAGGTTGACAATTCCACTTCCTACATGCGGCACTATTTTTTCTCACATTTTGGTGGACATTGTCATCTCCAAGCCTCTTCATGGGGATGTTGTTTTGAGGTTAGAGGAAAGGCCTTGGAATCAACCTCTTAATTATGAGGGTTTCCCTTTTAGATGCAAATGATGCTTCTCCACTAATCACTTGGCTATAGATTGTCCTCTCTCAACATGAGGGAACTACCACTTGGGTGGAAGAATGCTAACAAAGATCAATTGACTATCCATGCCCTTAATTCTCCATCGAATGGCTCCTCATAGGATGACGATGATTGCTTAGCTTCTACTACAACTCTTACATGCCCTTCAAACCCTATTGGGGAACCTTCTGCCCTAATCTCACAACTCGATTTCCCTTTGGCTTCAAATCAACTTCAAATTACTCATGTAGTGAAAGATCACCTTTCACCTCGTTGTTTTATTGTTATTTCTTCACACATTGATGGGATCTCTGTGGGGGAATCCCCACTTCCCCTGCTTCACCTTGTTCTAATAATTTGGAAGATAATATCTCCTAGACTATTATTAGGAGGAAGAGAGGTCTTCCTAAGTCATTATCCCAAACTCATGCTAGAGTGTTGAGTGAGAGGCCAATTTTACAAGGCCTAGTATTGTCTAAGTGGGACCCTAGGGATCCTAGCTCTATCATTTGTTTGTAGTTGTTTCCAACAGCTTGGCTGCAATTATACCTCATTATTTTGGTCGTGTTGTTATTTTTCAATTTCTCACTAGCTTGAGCCTATTTTGTCTTGTCTTATGGTAGCTTTTGTAAAGGGTCGGGGCCCTTGTTTTCCTACGTAATCTAATTAAAAAACAATAAGGTGTGAGTTTAGATAGGATTGAGCTTGGCATTGTCTAGGTTGGGTCCTAGAGAAGTTGTGCTTGGCAGCTTGGCCACAATTGTGTCTCGCTTTGATTTGATTTGATGGGTTGTTTTGTTTTTCCCATATCTCATTGTACTTGCTCCATTTGTTTATTGGTTGTTTCATTTACAAGGGTTTGGACCCTTTTAAAACTTGTTTTTATCAATATAAAAAACAAAAGAAATAATATAGAAATACCAATAATTACACAAAATACAAAATAAATTTGAGATTATTTAGACATCACAACAAGACATTTAGAGGCCAAACCCACATTTGTATTAAAGCGTGTGATATCTTTTTTCTTTAAAAAGATTAAATTATGTTACATTAGAATTAGTTTTGAATTATTATCTTTACTTCATTATTTTCTAATTTTTTGAAGATGTTATATATTCATTGATACAATGTAAAATATGCAAAACTAAATTATATAATTTTTTATAATGCATTATTTCTTTTGAATTATGTTTAAATTTTTCGAGACATTTTCTTTGTTTTATTTCTTGTAACCATTTTTGTTGGTAAATTGAAGTTATAAAGAGACCTCGCCTATAAAAAGGGATATTAAATTTAAATTTATTTTTAAAAAGTGGAAAATTCCATTGTGAATAAAGTTATCACCTTTTCCTATATGCATTCACACAACTTAATTATAAAGTAAGGGAGATGTATTTTATTATTAAAATTGATTTTACATAACCTTTTGTTGAAAACATCTATAAGAAAGAAAGAAAAGTCTATATAAAAGAGTCTATTTGTCACATGTCATCCACACATTCACATAACTTAATTATTGTAGCGTAGAAAAATGCATACCTTTGCATTTTCACATTTAATTTGGACCTATTTTTAGCATCCCTTGCATTAAATTTCCTTTAGGTCACTTATTATGGGCCCCTAAGTCCCCTTTTTTGTGCATCTCGAGGTATATTTCAACTGTAAACCCAACCAAATCCACAAACCTTTAATCTTGGCAACCCACCTTTTAAAATGGCAAAATAAGCCTTGTGGGACCAAGACACCCTTGGTGGCTTCTTAGTCCCCCTTAGTGGGACCAAGATGCCACCTAGGGCGTCTTAGTCTCGAGGGCTTTATTTTCGGGAATTAAGAGCGGGAAATAAAAATATTTGATTTAATTTGGCATTTTGTCGGCCTTTGGGATCTAATAATTAGGTTATTAGATAGGAATGCCTATAAAAGTAAGATTCACACCCATTTTCACCTAAGTTTTAAAAGAAGATCTAGAGAAAGCTAAGAAGGTTAGGAAGTTTTCATAAGAGCAAGAAGGAGAGTTTCAAGAAGCAAGGAATTGAAGTCTTGGAGCAACCTTCTAATGTTTTTGCAAGTTTTTCATGTCTATTTTCAAGTCAAGATCTAGCATTGCCAAAGACTAATGATGGATGCCTATGGAGGATCATGAGAGATTCTAGGTTGGGAGATGCAACTAGCCATACTTCCAAGCCTAAGGACTTGTTTCTTGAGTGATTCCATCTTCCATTGTTGTTCTACTTTTTACCTAAGGAAGGTACATTTCATGCTTATGGCTTATTAGGGTGATTTGAGATCTCCTTTGTAGGTCATTTTCATTTGCATATTAGGGTTTCTATTCTAACTGAATAGGGTTTCTCCATGTTCTAGCTTGCATAATCTTAGACACACTTAAGATTAGGGCTCACCCACATTTCTATTTTCAAATTTATGCTTTTTCATTAAGGTTTAATCACCAAACAAGGGGTTTGACCAAGGTAAATCCCCATTTACTAACAAATCAACAAGTTTTTTCTCTGCAAATGTGCGTGGGCGGGAGGAAGAACGTGAGCACTTTTGCTCTGCAATGGTCTGTTGGGAAGTTTGTGGCTGTGGGTGCGGTGGTTATCTCGGCTGGGGATTGCATGCTTTCGGTTGGGGGCGTGGTTGGGGATTACTCTCCTCCTAGTGGCGATGACGAATTTGCTTCCAGTCTGGGTGGTGTCTCCAGTGGCGTTCCATGCTCTGCAACGGCTTCATGCCCTGCTTTCGCTCACCCTGCTTCGATTTCGGCCTCTTCGGCGCCCCTGGTTACCTCTCTGCTTTGTGGTGTCCCCAGTCTCTCTCCTGTTGGGGGCTCCGATCCTTCCCTTGCCTCGGCGTTGGTGGCCGGTCCTGTTGACGGGATTGGGGGCTCTGCTCCTACCTCTCGTCCTGCTGTTGCGGGGTGTTCTGCGGGGAAGGTAAAATCCTTTTCTGATGCTGCTCGGGTGGGTGTTCGGCCCCCTTTCTCACATATCTCTACCCTGTTCCCGGGACTCCCCTGTGGTGGTTTGTGGTCCAGAGATCATAGAAAATGAAGAGTATTATTTGAAAACGGGGGTGGTCTGCAGATTCAATGGCCTGTGGCCATCCCTCTCGGATCTCCACGATTGGGTGGCGGCTTCTTAGAAGCCCTTGGTTGCTAGGGAAATTGAACTCTACCCTAGCGCTAGGGGCTTCTTTATTGCTACCTTTGGCTCTCCACTTGAGCGAAACTGTGTTCTGGACAGAGGGTGGATGTGGAGTATTCATTCATTGGCCATCAAGACTTGGTCTCGTTCTTTCAACCCCCTTACGGAGCCGTTGAACACCAAACCTGTCTGGGTCTGTCTGCCAAACCTTCCTCTCCAGTTTTGGGAGGAATCATGCTTCGAGGCCATTGGCAATACCATTGGTCGATTTCTAATGGTGGATTCTACAACTAGGGAGTTTGGGCATACCACAGTCGCTTGGTTGTTAGTTGATTTTGACATTTCCAAGCCTCTCCATGGGGATGTTGTTTTGCTAGTAGAGGACAGACCGTGGAAGCAGCTCCTTGACTATGAGGGTCTCCCCTTTCGGTGTCAAAGGTGTTTTTCGATGGGTCATCTGGCCTCTGCCTGTGCTCATGTCCGCCACAAGGGCGCTGCGACTTGGTGGAAGAATTCTCTCTTGGATCACCTCACGATGGGCTCTTCTACAGATGCTTCTTTGGTGGGGGGTGATGAACATACTTCTGATCCTCTCCTGGACTTCCCTTCCGTGGATCCTCTTTTGGAGCGTTCTGTTGAAGCTGGTAAGATTGTGCCTGTCCGTTCCGCTGATGCTGCTGTCTCTGTCCGCCCTCTGTTGAACGCCTCTTCTGTTCCTTTGGATGATCCGTTATCTACTGCTCCGCTTCTGTTGCTTGGTGGATACTCTCTTGTGGTGCCTGGGGTGGAGTCGCTCCTCTCTCCTTCCCCGATGGTTGTTGACTCCGGGCCTCCCTGGTCGATTGTCCTTCAGAAGAAGGGACCCCCCCTTTCTGTTGCTGCTTCTTGGCCCAGGTCTCGTGGAGTCAGCCTGGAGCCCTCTGGTTCTAGGCTTGTTTAATGTCCTTGTTTTTCGACAGTTGTCTGTTAGTTGTTTCTGGTTGTGCCTATAGTTCAAGTTTTGTTTGAACTATGTTTTCCTTTGGCCTTTTCGGTCCTTTGTGAAGGGTACGACACCCTGTAAATGTTGCTTAACTTTTCAAAAACAAGTTTTTTCTCTCTTCTATGTTTGTGTTTGCAGATTTAGGTTGAAGACTTGAAGATCATTTGAAGTGCAAAGTTGTCATCTTCACGGAAAGTCACCTACAAGCCAGATTTGGAAGTTTTAGGACCTGAGATCTGAGAAGAAGGATGTGCAGACCTTGGACCTCAGGATCACATTATGAAATTGCAGAAATTCAAATTGGGACTAAGAAGATAGTTGCTTCTTAGTCCTCCTGGAGGTATTTCGTAGTGATTCTTTTGGATTCTATTCCGACATCCGAAGATTTCATGTTTGCCCTTAAAAATATTAGCGGGACTAAGAAGACAGTAAGGGCATCTTAGTCCTCCCTAGCATATTTTGACAACATTTTTGCATTTCCAAAATCCTTATCACATTTCCAGACTTCCCAGGTACATACATCCTAACTACTTGTTACTTATTTTTTTTCATTTGCACTCATTGTTTGGCTTGCATTACTAGGTATTGTGAGTTGAATATCAAGTTGTCTTTTCCAAGCTTTTGCTTGGTGTTGAACCCTTTGAAGCCTAAGGAATCTTCCTAGGTCTCCCTTGTTGAGAATTGACTCGCCTTTGTGTTGATAGTCAATCCAATTTGGGATCCTAGGTTTCCTTGAATAAACCATCCCCCAACAATAACAAGGAAAATTAAGGATTAGGGATTCCTTTCTTGTATTGTGAGTCACTTTTCCCCACATTTTCCCCATGGTTGAATTATAATCTTTTTTACATTATAATCTTTTGTCAAAAACTTTTACAAGAAATAAAAGATGAGTTTCATATAGAAGGTAGCCTATTTGTTACTTGCCATGCACACTCTTTGTCTATCCAAATTGAAACCTTTTCACCTTAAAATTTCATATAAAATAAATGGTATGAACTTCCATATAATAATAAGAGATATGGGAGAGAGAGCAACGAATTATTATTTCTCTAACTTGAAATTTTTTACATAATAATTATCTTATTTCACATATACTTTCTTGCCTTCCAATTTATTTTTTTGGTTAATAAAACTAGGTTAGACACCCAAGGGCCACAAAAAACAAATGTTAAGCCTAGATTCTAGTAACAATGGGTATTAGATCCATCTAAAAAAATAGTACTTCACTCAATTGTAATGCCCACAATTCTAATATGAGAAGCTTTGTTCTTCACTAGTTGAGGGTTGCGAACACAAATATTGTAAAAATTACTTTTCACCCATAAAGAGAAACCAATTTTTTAAAAATATTCCCAATTTCCCAACATAGAAAATCATGCCAATAGAGAGCACCATTATACAAACTATGCTACTTTCCATTGCTTCATTATATATTGTCCTTTATTATTGTCCAATTCTAGTTCAACCAGTCATATACCATAAAAAGTATTATGTATGACAAAAGGAAGGGAAAACTACTTTAGCCCTCCTTGCACCTAAGCCTTCATAGTATTATAAACACATAGAACAATTTGGGAGAGACAAATTGTGCAAGCCCCTTCACAACCTTAGGAACACGTTTACATACCTTCCAACCAAAAATTGAATATGCATACATTTTGAGTCTATTACCACCCTAGAGACCAAAAAATTACAATTAAATGTTCTTCAAAAGTAATAAAAAAAAACCATTGATTGCATCAAAGAATACTACACTTTCATAACACAAAAATACACAATAGGCACAAATAAAACATGAAGCTAAAGGCACAATGCCCAAACATTATCAAGTAGAGAAGAAATTACATATGATGCTCCATTTTCAAAAGCATTTGTTCCTTTCATTCAAGGTTGATTGGTAGCCACTTGCAAAATATTATAATTTGGTATAAGCATTGCATGCCTCTTTATGGGGGAAGCCTCTCTCGAGAAAAAAATCAATACAAAGTATGATTCCAAGATAATCTTCTCTTCATGTCAACACCAATATATAAGCATCACAAAAAATGACTTATGAGGCACAATCCATGTAAGATAAATCCACATACTTTATTTGAACTCATCACACTATTACAAAATCATGTGATACATTTGGGATAATTCCACAAAATTTAATATCAACGAAATAACTAGAGTATTTTTATTACAATGGTCATAATAATTGAAAATTAAGATATAGGGGGTCTTAACATTGATAAAGGTAAAGGCCTTTAAATCCCTTATAATTTTTAACTCCATAGAAGGGGAGGAAGATTGGGGAAAAAGTGCCCATATATCCTTTTGATAATGTCCAATTATTTTCCAACGATTTTTCATTCCTAAATCCAAACACAAACTTTGATCCTTTCATGGATTTTTCTTTATGGGTTGTATGATGACTTTAGCTACTTGAGGACTAGAGATGTAGAAGAGTTTGACACACCTTATAGACCATCCATATTTCATACTATTAGGTCCTTGACTTGTTAGATAAATTCTATGTCACAACACCTAATAGACCCCAATTTTTCATAAAGTAATTGAATTTATTTAATTGCCCCCATCACCTCTTCTTGAACACAAGGTTTCTCCTATTCCCCATCTACTTACCTCTTCCAATAGATGTAGTTGTCTTCTAGCTGAATTCTATCCAAAATATATTTATAGAGCTCTTACTAATTTTGTGCTTTCTATTTGCACATGAATACATCAAACATCTAATATCAACATTTTAATTTGATTTAACTTGATTACATGATGATGATGTTATAATTAGTTCATTTGCTATCATCACAAAATCCATGTATCTTTGCATTTGCACATGTTAAGTTAGATGCTAATTAGTTAATTTACACTTAATTAAGCACTTAGGGTTAGTTTATGAATTCACTTAAGGGTTGTGTTGTAATTGAGCATTAGTTATAGCATGCTTAGTGTTCTTAGTGTCACACATGCACCCATTCACATTAAAATAGAGCAAATTAATTCTACTTTAGAGCACTTCTTTCGCATTGTTTTCATCCACACTAGATTGTATTTAGCAAAGTTACATATTGATCTTACGTATTTAATTTAGTATTTTAAGCATTCTACTCTAAACAGAAAAAATAATAGCCATGGTACTTTTGAGTTAGATTTTGAAAATCACATTCAGATGAAGATTTTGTGGGATTTTGTTTTGTCCTAATCACTTGCATTGAATGAAAGATTAGCATTGAGAATTAACTTTTTTTCTATTAATAAAGCTAAAAGGGTTGGATAAGTCCAAGCTCCGTAAAAAACATCTCCAATATGTAGACAAACATTTTAATATAATTTCAAACTAGCTAAAAGGAACCTATAACAATCGTCTTTGGAACCCTCTTTTAATCTCAAAGGATTAATTGCTTGAACTTACTAATTTGTCACAACACCAATGTACCTTTCTTGTCATTCCTATACTCTGGATGGGGGTTGGGTCCTAGTGATTAGTTAAATCTAGTAGAAGTCAACAATCGGGTCTAACTTGAGGCATGATAACCATCCAATTCAATGTTGGGTTGTGCGATTCATCTCTAGACCATGGATAACCTCCTCACAAGACACAACTACTTTTGCTATCATTATGCCAATCACACTAGAGTGCAACTCTTAACCATTGTTTAATTAGTTCATATGCACTTACCTTCCTATATTACATTGCATTTCTATTTAGTTGAAAATAACACCATACTCACATGTTTCACACACATTCCTTCATCCCAAGAGCTACTTCAACTATTTTTATAATAATTGCAAATCATAGCCAATGCCTAGCTCCCTTGCCAAAATTTTGCTTTGAACTCCTTGCTTTTAGAGTGTTCAGTGTTTGAACTTTGAAGCTTTTTAAGACGGTACAACATAATAGGAGCACTAAAATTTATGCTTAGTACCTAGATTCTTGTATAAGGTTCTCCATAAACATTAATTGTATACAAGGTCTTAATGAAAAATAATGGCACACAAATTACTTTAAGCAACTTAATAGCCATCATAAGTTTTCTTAGCATGAAAGAAGTGGGAAAAATTAGTTAACTTATCTCGTATGCACCCAAGTATATGATATTATAGGTGATAGATATACCAACATGCGACACACATCCTCATTAGTTAGTTATATTCAAGCATATGAGTAACATGTAATAATTATATTGTAATAGTCATCTTATGTTGGCATTGGTGGTTTTCCTCTTTATTGGTATTAATGGGAGGTCTATATATAGAAGCTGAATAGATAGTTGTGGGTCAATTATTGGGGAGTATTCTATTTAGTTAGGATTTCATAGCAAAGATATTGCATTGATTGATTTCTTACTTACAAAATTTTATGTATGGTGGTACCCCACCTTAAAGGTAATTGTTTTCTTCAAGTATATTGAATGTTAGGGCATCTTTACCACCACAAATATCTTGGATTGAAAGATCTTGATTTTATTTTACATTTTTTATTATTTGTATATTGAATTCTAGGGCATCTTTACCACACACCTCTTGGATTGTATGATCTTGATTTTACTTTACATCTTGTCATTATTTGGCATTTTTTTTTAATGTGTGTGAATCTTATAAAGTAGTATCAAAGCAATGATTTGGGGAAAGTGGGAGAAGCCTTCTCAATAGATTGAATGATTGTTCCTAATTCTTTTAAAGAAAAAATAACCTACATTGTCCTCACATTGGCATTTGATTGAGGTTTTCTGGTATTGCTGTAAAATATGTTTTGAGTAATCTTCAAAAAGTGGTTACAATAAGGATTTGAAGTGCTATCAAGGGCCATATGTGCACTAATGTTAACCCAATAAATGTGAATTTTGGATTTTTTTGACATGAAATTAATGCAAAGATGCAATACTTAAAGCTTTAATTCTTCATACAATATTTTTCTTATTTGAACAATTCAAGTTCCACCACAAAATATCTTTTAAGAGCTTTTTGAGGAACAATTACAATAAGGATTTGAAGTAGCATTGAGGGAATTGTGTTAGTCTAAAGTTGACACTATAAATCTATTTTTTGATTAAAATTTTCAATGCAAAATTCTAGTAAAAGCAACCAACTTCAAAGGCTTTGTTTTCCTTGAATTTTTTGTGATTCAAACGATGCTTATGCCATCAAAAATATTTTTTTCAAGAGTTTTCTAAAGAGTTGTCACATTAAGGATTAAAAATGATTTTACAAGTGGTGAAATCTAAATTAGATTTTTTTTTTAAAGATCCAACTCTATATCTATATATATCTTGTAATTTGGATAAGCAAATGGAATTCAATTTTTCCAATTAAAATGAAATTGTTATATCTACCTTGCAACATATTTATATCCTCAAATATATGGTAGAAAAGATCAGCCATTGAATGCAAGTATTCATGAAAATACCTAAGTTCAATGGGAAAAGTATTGTTGGCACTAGAGAAAAGTGGTTCCAATGTAAAAAGATGCATTCTATACTCTCTGTTTTTTTTTGGATTTTCCTTAATATTTAAGTGAGCAATAGTATCTTTCAATGGTTATTTGTATGCACAAATTCTTTTGAGAAGAATTGAAAATGAGTTTTATTAGTGAAATGGGCCACAAAATAAAATGATGGTGATGGAAAGGATGAAGATGCTAAACAATGAAAAAGAAGAAAATAATGAATAGGTAGATAGTAAAATATCAAACAATTTAGTTCCAAAGAAGAAAGCTTCAATATTTTAGTTTCATTGATGCTTTCAAAAGAAGAATGACATTGTATCCATAAACCCTAATAGTAGATATTGATTCACCAACATGGACTTAGCCAAGAAACTATTATACATGCAAAGAACATCAAGGAGACTCACGTAGACAAAATTTAAAGCCCGCCATGGACACATATTTTACAATCAATTTTTATATTATGTTTATGGAAGGTTTGGATATTAATCTTGGATATCCTTGGTCAAAGAATTTGGGTATAATTAATATTATATGTGCAAAAGAAGTTTATGAAGCTCTGGTAGATGACAAAGAAAGTAACCTAGAAAAAAATTACAAATAATAAGGAACAAAGAAAGGCTAAGGTAAAGGATGTAGATAAATATAAAGAATAGTATAAGGAAGAGTCAAATGAAGAACATGGTGGAAATAACACACTTGTGCTCAAGAGTTAAAATAATAAGAAAAAAATAAAGAATAGTAGAAGAAATGTTTCAAGAGTTGAAAGAAAAGAGACTCAATGTGTGACATAGACACGTCTACATTCTTGTGAGAGGTATCAATCATAGAGGTATGGTTCAATGAATTAACGGAGAAATAACTATGGAAATATATGAAATTAGTGGAGAGATTATTATGGTTATACATTGAATCAAGCAAATAACTACAAAAATATAAGGAACTAAATGAAAAATCACAATCATTCTACACCAAATTAAAGGAGCAATAGCTATGGCCATGCATGGAATTAGAGGAGAAATAAACATGCAATACATGGAAGCAAAGGAAGAATAAATATGGATGTGAATGGAATTAAATTAATGTAAAAAAATATTGAACAAGGTTTAGAATTGGATATAATCACAAGCACTACCACCCACCAAGGCCGCATATGGATGGGTGAATGATAGAGCATGGTGTCATGTCTAATGTTTGCAAACGCCTCATTAAGTAGGTTCTTCTCATGTTTCAAGAACAAAACATGTGAAGAAGGTATCTAATGTTTTGTACCTAAGCTTATGATATTAGTAGGTGATAGATATGCGAACACGTGGCATGCATCATTGTTAATTGCTATATTGTGTCATACGGTAACTTGCGTAAATAATTATGTTGGGTATGAATTGTTCTATGTTGGGATTAAATGTTCCCCCCTTTATTAGAATTAGTGAGAGGTCTATATATATGAGGTAAGTATCATTGTGATTCAAGTTTATAGATAGCAATTTTGTTTGGTTGGCATCTCAAATTAGAGATCTAGCATGACCCACAAGCATCTTTTGTGTTGTGTGATCACTACTTTATTCTCCACATTGTTGCTATGATTTGTGTATGCGCACACACACATACATACATACATACATATTGTGTGTGTATGTAAGTGTGTATGTATGTATATATGTATGTATGGGTATGTGTATGCATGTATGCATGTATGTGTGTGTATGCATGTATTTATGTATGTGTGTGTGTATGTATGTTTGTGTGTGTAATGGTGAAAATTTCTACTTAAAGAAAATAATACTATAAATAACAAATCTTCACATTGCATTCAAATGATATAAATCAATCTATTGCACTTAATGCAATTGAAAAGGACTCACTAAAAAGTAAAACAAACATTATTAATGTTAAAAGAATGATAATATTCATTACTAACTAGAGGCAAAGACCAAGATATATCGAAACTTGGAGTAAATAAAAATCTAACTATTATTGAAAACAAAAGTATAAGCAAAGAGGAACCTAGCACTAAATGGAGAGACTCCCAGCCTTAGATGTCAGTGCTTAGCATAGACTATAATGTGCAGTGCTATCATCCTAACACAATAGATCTAACGACTCCCAAAACACTCGTTTATAATGTTGCGGTATGCTAAAACCTACACACATGAAGAACAAACAAATTGTTGGTGGTTGTTTAGGGGCTTGCCTTAGTCAAACCCCCATTTTGGTCTTTCAACCTCCACAGACAACTAGAGATAAAAGATGATAAAAAAAAAACAAGAGATTACTTTTAAATCCTAGTGATATTAGGAATGTAAAAGAAGATATAAAGATAAAACATAGATATGATGTCAACCTTGGTCTATGGGGAAGACCACCATGAGATTTGATAAATGATAAATAAAGAATAACAAATAAATGATAAAGAGATTCAAATATTATTCTACCAACGTAGACTAACAGATAAATAGAGAGTATTACCACAACTTCGACCCTCCTCTCTTAAGATTTTTTGATTGATTTAACAATGTGAGACCAATGGAAGAATCTTGAGTTGTAATATGCAATGATATCATGATAGCTTGAGAGCTTGTTGTAGAAAAGTTGCAATAGCTAGAAATATTTTAGGAAAGTTTTTCTTTAAACAAAGAGCTTGATAGTTTTCTTGCTTCCCACACACACACACACATGTAGATACATACATACACACATACACAAATACAGACAAATATATATATATACACATACATACACACACATACATATAAACACACACACGCACACAAATACACACATACATACATGCACACACACATACACATGCATACATGCATACACACACATACACATACACACACATACATAGAATACACATACATATACACATACATGCATGCAATCATACACACACACCATGTATACATATACACACACACACATACATACACACACACATACATACATACATACACACTACACAGACAAAAACACATGCATACACATACACATACACATACACATACACATACACATACACACACACACACATACACATACACATACACATAACACACATAACACACAAAAAAACATGCATACATACATACACACACACATACATACATACATACATGTTGTAGTGTCAAAAATTGCACACTAGTTCAATTCCACACTCACATAGCACACCTATCAAGATTTGAGGATTAATTATAAAACTTTATATCTAGATTTCAAATATTTAATCTCACAATTGATAAAGACAAGATTATTATCAACTTATAATTTGAAAATCAGCAAAATTCTCTTGGACTACAGTGCTACACACGAATGTCCATGCAACACACTAACGTCCAACAAATATTCAAGATTTAAAATCATATTTTTTGTGTGGCTTGTTTATGATGTGTGTTGTAACACTCAAATGGGAAAGTAATGGCCTCTCCCATCTGCTCGACCAAAGAAAACTCTCCTCATTTGAGAAGAAGATTTTTACTTTTGGAAGTAAGACAACTATCAAGCTCTTTGTTTAAGGAAAAACTTTGCTGAAATATTTCTAGATATTGAACCTCTTCTACAACAAGCTCTCAAGCTATCATGATATTGTTGCATATTGCAACTCAAGCCTCCTCTATTGGTTTCACTTTGTTAAATCAATTGAAAATATTAAGGGAGGAGGGCCAAAGTTATGATACTCTCTATTTATATTTTATTTTACATTGGTAGAATAATCCTCGAATCTCTTTATATCAGTTTTATCATGTTTATTATCCATCAAAGCTCATGGCGATCTTCCTCGTAAACCAGGGTTGACACCATATCTATGTTTTATCTTTATATTTTTGCTCTTAAAATCCTAATATTGCTAGGATTTAAAAGTAATCTCTTGTTATTTTTATCATCTTTTATCTCTAGTTGTTCATGGAGGTGAAAACACCAAAATGAGGGTTTGATTGAGACAAGCCCCTAAAATATCTCCAACAATTTTTTTGTTCTTTATGTGTGCAGATTTTATTGGACTGCAACATCATAAACAAGCATTTTGAGAGTCTTTGGATCTACTATGTTAGGAAAACAACACATTGTGTTGTAGTGCACACTAAGCATTGACATTTGAGGTCGAGAGTCTCTCGATTCAGTGTCAAGTTCCCCTTTGCTTGTACTTTCATTTTCAATAATAGTTAGATTTTTATTTGCTTTAAGTTTGGATATATCTTGGTCTTTGCCTCTAGTTAGTAATGAATATTATCGTTCTTTTAGTGTATATCATTTATGTTTTACTTTCTAGTAAGTCCTTTTCAATTTTGCTTTAAGTACAACAATTTGATTTATATCATTTGAATGTAATGTCAAGATTTTTTTTTAAGTCCTAATTTATAATTTTCACCATTACATTTTGATGAACCCACTTCTTTACACAATTCTTTGTTGTTATGGTTAACTTTGACTACAATAAACCTCACTTTATACAAGCTCATCAATACTTTTAGCTTATAATTTCTTTCATTTATTTCCTATTCTTAATATTCATTTGGCAGATGTTTGTTATCCAACAATGTTGGATCTCTTCCTCCAAACCTTTAGTGCTTTTGATAATGCATTTTCTGAGGAATATTTTGATATGTTAGATGATGTGTTTAATGACTTTTCCAAGTTATATATTTC
Organism: Sequoiadendron giganteum; assembly: GCA_007115665.2. Classification (NCBI taxonomy): domain Eukaryota; kingdom Viridiplantae; phylum Streptophyta; class Pinopsida; order Cupressales; family Cupressaceae; genus Sequoiadendron; species Sequoiadendron giganteum. The sequence continues at coordinate 74,929,837 of CM021110.1, forward strand.
TAAACAATCTAGTTCTTCAACATATTTTTCTACTATTCCTTCTGAAAGGGCTAATAAATCTATTAATGTAATTATTGTCTCTGGTATTCCTAATAAAACCAAGAGACAAATAATTTACAAATAATTTAAGTTAATGGAGAAAATCCCAAACCAAAGAAAGTAATAGTTGTTTGTGGCAATTCTTCAATAGTACGCCCTTTGAGTTATTACTTACATCTTGCTCAATCTATTACTTCTAAAGTGCATGTGACTATTGATTATAAAACAACAACCCACACTTATGATACCCTAAGAAATAAACATAATATTGACATTCCAATATCTCTTCCATCTTCTCAACCTATGCTTCCTTCAACACCTACACCAACTTCAAAGTCTTCCAATGATTATGATCTTATAGAGCAACTTCGTGTTAGTCCAACTAAGATCTTTGTTTGGGATCTTCTTCAGACTTCTTCAGTTTATCATGGAATGCTTTAGGAAGCCCTCCAAAAAATTCTATTACTTGCTTCTATTAGACCAAAGGATGTTAATGCTTTGGAAGAATATATTCGCTTTGATTCACCAAATACTACATTTTATCTGCACGAGCTTCCTTCCCTAAAACGTACAACACCAAGTTGATTCGTTAATGATAATTAAATTTATCAATGGTATGAGTATTAGACACACTCTCATTGATATCGATTCCACCCTCAATGTTTGTAGCAATGATCTCTTACCTAAACTTAACATTGATACTAATTCCCTTGTCGCTACATCTTTATCCATTTGTAGATTTGACAATGTAGGTCAACAAGCTCTAGGTATAATAATACTACCTTTGCAGATTGGGCTAATCACTTTACCTACCCTGGTCTATGTAATGCCAAGTTCTTTACCATACAACCTTCTTCTAGGAAGATCGTGGATTCATGCTATGGATGCAATCCCATCTACCTTACATCAATTTGTTAAAAATTAATATAATAATCAAGTAGTTACAATCAAGGCCGACCCTTATGCCCTTTATTATTGTCAATTGTTTGAAGCAAACCAGTCTTCAAATTCTACTACTTTTACAGATCTAATTCTTTCTTATAATAATGTAATATCATCCTCTAATACTTTTTCTAAGGATGATCTTACTCATTCTTTTCCTAATGATAATGCATGTCCTGGTGATGATTGGGGCTCTTTAGACTTTACACCGTCCTTTATTGGAGAATATAAAGTCAATCTTGTTGGAAATATTGTTGTCATTGATGTCAAAGGAGAGTTAAACATGATCATTGCCATCATATTAAAGGATGAATATAGATAATATATTTGCCTTGATTTATGTGCATCTTGGCCAACCTCCATGGTGGTTTAATGTTATGTCTTTGAATCCCATATTGTTGATTTCCCCTAATGGATTTTGGCACTCACATCCTATGAAAGTTAAAAATAAAATTATCATTTTTGAGGCCCCTTTTTAGGACCAAGCATTGTGGTTCACGCCTTTGGGGGGAATTAAAATTAATTTTGTTACATTTAAATGGGTCGACCTCCTTAGCATGATCGCCCCTCTTGGGGAAACAAGATAAATTTACTTATTCTCATATGTGGCCAACCCCTTTTGATGAGTCACCTCTCTTGGGTGAAGAGGTATTTGATGAGGTATAAAACAAGATAAGTTGGAGATGTGAGAGGAAAGAAATAAATGTAATATCCTTCCACTTCTTAAAGCATAAATATATACTTAATCAACAAATTCATGGACCTTATTTGAAGAAGGTTATAATAAGATTTATGATAATTATGATATTTCTATCATGATTCAACCATGTAGTTTCGAGTCAAACTCATTGATCCATATTCCATGAGTAGTGGTTCACAAGAACCCATCTCTCATGATAATGAATAGTCCACTTAGCACTCATTGCATCTAGGTGATGCTCACAAAGGTGAAGCATTGGGCCTTCCTGAGAGGTCACCCATCCCAGTACTACTCTAGCTCAAGCACACTTAACCACTGAGTTTTTCTCCAAGGTTAAGCCCACTTAGCTTGCAACCCCATTTGCAAAACCTTCAGCAAGTGTTGTGCCTTATGAACCATTCATTATAAAGCCCCTTTAGCTCATCAATTGATAAGTAGGAGGTATTTTCCACAGTGTGTCAAATTATGATATTGCTATTAGGATTCAACCATGTAGTTTCAAGTCAAACTCATTAACCCATATTCCATGAGTAGTGGTTCACAAGAACCCATCTCTCATGATAATGAATGGTCCACTTAGAACTCATTGCATCTTTCAAGAAAGCAATGAGTGCTATCACAAAATTTATGATAGATTTTCAAGAAAAGTTGTAGAAGATTTATAGCATACTTTTAAGGAGATTTACGGTAGATCTATAGCAGAATTTTAAGGAAATTTATAGAAAATTTATAATAAGATTTATAAGTAGACTTACAAGTAGATCTTATGAAGGAGATTCACATGAAAAACATTCTTTGAAGAAGCAATATTCAAGAAGACGAAATTGTTGTTCATTTGGAGGTTGGTGCCTCCTAATAGAAGAGATCAATGTCTCTTGCTAAGTTGGTGCTTAGTGTTAGGGATTGGTGTCTCTAGTGGGTTGGTGCCTACAAAGATTTGTGAACAGAATTACTGTAATACCCCTCCGTTTTGCTCTTTTGATCGAACAATGTTCTGTTTTGTTATGCCTTATTTTCTGTTAGTACTTGGTTACTATAGTATCGCTATACGTAAAACGATGTGAATGTTATATTTTGATGTGATGGTATTTTATTCTGATGTTATCATTATGACATGCTTTGGATTAGCTTTGTAGATATGTGAATTAATGATGCTTTATGCTTTTGATTATATTATTGATGTTAGATTCGTCAGCTAGTAATACTGTATTGGTGAAGGGGACGGAAGTGCACCACTCGCTTGCGAGCGCCCTGCGATTCCGCGATTTCCTCTTCACAGTGTGTTTTAATTATGATATATATGTGCACGTGGATATACTCTTTATTCGCAGGTTGAAGGGTATAGGACACTAACTCCACTTGGTTTCACAGGTTTGAGTGTGTCCATTGGCCAATGGTATTCGATTGGGAGATAGTAGCTAGATTTTCCATGCCAAGTCATCACCCTGGTCATAGTGTGTCGTCGGGTTTTAGTTTGGTTTAGGTGTTGTAATGTTATTCTATTTCACCTTGTTATTATTTAATTTCAAGTTAAAAAGGCAAATAAATGGATTATGTAGTTAATTTGTTTATTAAATATATTTGGTTTTATGTTATAAATGTTATTTAATTTAATTAATAAATAATTTAATCTTGGATTAGATTTATTTTATTGATTAATTAAATTAAGTTATTCATTTTGAAATTTTTAGATATATTATTTGAAATTGGAAAATTGAAAAGATTAAATTGGAAAATTAAAGAAAAAGGTTTAAATTTCATTTTAGAAAATTTTCAATGCAAAAAAAATGAAAAAATGTAGATATTTGCTATTCTGTTTTTTGAAAATTTATGAGGGTGGTTGATGAGATATTTTTTTATTATTATGGATTTTCATGGAGTTTTTGAGAGGATGAAAAATTGAAATTAAGGGAAGGAAGAAAAGAATTGTTGTTTTGTGGATTTGGATTTGGATTCTTGGAAAAAGCTCAGTTGGTTTGTTGGGAAGGAGCTTGCATCTGAGGAGAAGACTTTGCACCAATTTATCAACCTCTGAAGCTTTTGGAACCAGGTTCTTTCTGTTAAATTAGTTTTCATTTTGAAAGGTTTCACAAATTTTATTCTGTTGTTTGAAAATATAGAAACCCTGTATGATTTGCAAAATAAACCCATTTTAAATTCTGGTTTCAAAACTGTGAAAACTCAGTTTGGAATAAAATTTTTAAAAACAAAAAAAATGTGTTCTTGACTGTAAATGATTATTTTCAATATTATTTGTTCAATTTATTTTACAAATCTTGTGTGGAGATATTTAAATTTATACATATATATATAAATATATGCATATATTTTTCTTTGGGGGGGTTATGCTGTTAAGTTTTGTAAAAAAATATCATCTTGGCAAGAGGCGCGGATTTCAAAATCCGCGGGTTTTGAGACAGTTTTTTTTTTTTAATAATTAAAAAAAATCTGAATTTGTCGGGGTTGTTGGGGGCTCACCCCACCGCACGCGCCATGGGAGGCATAGTGGGGGAGCTGCACCCAGCGCGCCGCCACGCGGTCGCCCATAGTGGGTGGGACAACTGTGTTAAACACAACCGCCACCCATAGTAGTGGGTTCGGCTGTGGTTAACACAGCCGCCGCCCAGTGTAAGGGTCGGTTGTGTTAAACACAGTTGCGCCCAAGAATGGGGTCGGCTGTGGTTAACACAACCGCCGCCCAATGTAAGGGTCGGTTGTGTTAAACACAGTCGCACCCAAGAATGGGGTCGGCTGTGGTTAACACAACCGCCCAACCCTAAACCGGTGCGCATCCCCATAAAAATGCGCCCGATTTCGTGCCGTTGACCTTTTTCTCAAAAAAATAAAATAATAAAATATATTTTTAATATTTAATATTATATATAATTAAAATATTAATATATATAAATCATTAAAATATATATTTAATATTTAATATTATATGTATATAATATTAAAATATTAATATATTGTATGTATATAATATTAAAACATTAATCTATATTAATAATAGAATATATATATATATTAATTTAAATGGTGGAATGATTTAAATATAAGTGTGAAATTTTAAATTAATGAATAATAGTCAAATTAATGGATTGATTTTTTAAAAATAATATATTTTGATGAAAGAGTATTTTTTATTTTTATATAACATGTTTATTAAGATGAGTTAATTATTTTTAAAATGATTATGTTGAGTAGAAAAGTATTTTTTATTTTTAAATAACATGTTTATTAAGATGAGTTAATTATTTTTAAAATGATTATGTTGAGTAGAAAAAACAGTATTTATTTTAAAGCGATATGTTTTGAATCATAGAAGTATATATTTATTATGATTTAAGAGTAATTAGGGAATTAAATATCTGGTTAAATATTATCCTTTGTCTGAAAGAGACATAACTTAATTAGTTTTATTGAGGCATTAAACTATTGAATTTTATTAAAAAATATGGATTTAGGAAATCCAAAGCAGATTTCATTCTTGTTAAATTGCTTGTTTAAATGTATTTTCTTTTGTTATCACTTTTGGGGAAATTGATCAGAAGGGTTGTTAAGTCTTCTAGATGGGGTTTTCATTTAATTGGGGTTGTCATTTTATGTTAGTCAACCTTTGGATTGCCTTGGGTAGTGCATCTAAATGTATCTAGTTCGTTACCAGTTATCACGAACGGTTGTGTTGACTTTATGTGTTGGATAGGGATTTAATATCCTTAGGTCGCACTTGTGTACCCTTGGGTTGTGGAGTTGTTCCACGTGTTGTCTTAGACGAGTGGCTTGCAATGAGGGTCGTCACACAAAGTGGTGTCAGGATAACTCATTGTGGGTTAGTTAATCCAGTGATAACGTAAATAAACTTATTAGAGGAATAGGTAGTATCAAACACTTAACAAAGATAATTGTGTCTCGCTCATGGACGTAAGGGATTGTATAGACTTGGGATGAGACGAGAAGGCCTGGAATGGTAAGATCGTTATCTCATCTTTACGAGAGATAATTGATTCCGCAATGGTTTGCATGAGGGGCCGAAAGTCGTTAGAGGTTTCCAAGAGAACCCGAGATGGGGGCCAGGACCTAGGAAGACTTACCAGGATAACCCATGTAACGTTGTGATGACACTTCTCCTAAGTCAACAGTATGTTTGTATCAGTGATGCAATTGTTTAATTAACTCTGGAAGCAATGTAACCTTGGTGTTAGTGATGTGTTTGTACTTGATTCATTTCAGTTATGTTTTAGCCTGTGTCTAGAAGTAGATGGTCTTGTCTAGGAATCATTGTTACTATCTCCTAGCACGGGAGGTGGGCCTTTGGGTACCACTTGGTTGGGTGGAACGTGCACCTTACTCCATTGGGATTTCTTCTTGTTCATGTTGATGATATTTCCAGTTGGAGAGCTCGTGGGATCCAATTTATTTTCATGCTTTATTCATTTTAGTTGATCTTGTAATTTATTACCCTTCATTTGTTATCGAGGTGGAAAGTTATAATTTGTAATCATGCTTATTGGATTTACCTCATTCGGGGAATGAGAGATGTAATCTTATTGTTTAATTACTGTTAAATGAAATCACATGGTATCTCTTATTCTTTAATGTAATTTATCATGTATGGAATGTATGTGTTTCTAATTTATTAAGTAAATGAATGTTATGGATTCAATTCATGTTTTTTGTTGGGGTTTTAAATTAACCTCAGTTTCGTAACCTTAGAGGTTGTTGGCAATGGATAGTGAACTTGTATGTTAATTATTTTTAAACAAACAAAAAAAATTAGTTTGTCTTGTGTAGTTAATTGCAACTTCCTCTAGGGTTGTGTGGCGAGGCGTTACACATGGTATCGGAGCCTAGGTTTAAACACTGGGTACTCTAGGATTATGATGAACCCATTAAGTTTTTAGTGGTGAAGATTTTAAGTTGTGTACCTTGCCTAATACCTTGATGTGTCTATGCAGGATTATGCCTCCCAGACGCAGAAGAGGTAGAGGGCATGGACGTGGTCGTGTAGGCGGTCACGATGGGAGTCAACATGACTCTCCTCCTCTTGTTCCACTTATTCCAGATCAGGAAGAACATTAGGCATCGCAAAATGCCCCAAAGGTCAATGATCAACAACAGAATCCTCCAGGGACTGAGGTTGCACGCAGAGCACTAGAGGAGGCATTGGCACTCCTTGGTAAGAGGCCGACCGAGGTTCAGGGTAATCCTGTTGTGAGGGAAGTCTCATCTCAGTCAGAAGCGCATATGAGAGATTTTCTCAAGGCACATCCACCCATGTATGATGGAGCAAACACTGGGTTAGAGGTCGAGACTTGGCTTATAGACCTTGATAGGTGTTTTGCTATGCACCCGTATGACAGTAATACTAAAGCGCGGTGCGCTATCATGCATCTGCGAGGGTTCACATCCACATGGTGGAGGCTAGAAGAGCAAAAGCTCCATATTGATATTCACTCAGTGTCTTGGGAGATTTTCCTAGAGCGATTCAGACCTTGTTTCCTATCCGAGCATTGGCGTCAATGTAGAGGCGATGAGTTTCACGCTTTGCGTCAATTAGCCTTGTCAGTTGAGCAGTATGAGCGATGCTTCTACGAGCTCAAGCAGTTTGCAGGGATAGGAGACGATGAGAGTATGTTGGTTCACCACTTTGTTAAGGGCTTAAATGCTCGTCTTAGCGGAGGTGTCAGGGTTTTCGAACCCAAAACCATGGAGACAACAGTGGAGAAAGCACGTCTAGTAGAGGATAATTTGACCATGGCACTAGGAGGTCACATAGGTGTTCAGATTGGCAGTAGTTCAACAACAAGGTCTGGTGCTCGAGGAGGTCAGCCTTAGGGAGGTGCACCTTCTAGGTCTCAGCAGGGACCGTCGCAGAGTGGCCAGCAGCAGCAGGTTTCTCAAGGGAAACGTAAAGGTTTCCAGCAAAGGCAGGGGACAGGAACTGGAGGCGTGTGAAACGCTTTAGCTTTGATAAGCTAGCGCAAAGTTCTCAGTCCACTTTCAGGGGTAGTGCGCAATAGTCTAGCACACCACTTGGAGGTAGGGGCTATGGTAGAGGTACTAGGTGTTTTGCATGTGGCCAGCAGGGTCACATAGCTAGAATGTGTCCTAACAGGGGCACATCTGGATTTTCACAAGGACCAGCGACATCTGAGCCAACAGTTGGTGATGTAGGCAGAGGGCATCATGTATTCGTAGCGGTTGATAACCGCTAGGCAAAGCATCAAGGTACCGTGGTCGAGACATATGGTATGTTGTTGGGTAGCCCAGTTACTATTTTGTTTGATTTTGGAGCGCCAGACTCCTTCATTTCTTCTTCCGTCGTGATGCAATGTAGACTGGGTGCGATAAGGCGGGATGATAGGTGGCAGGTTGAGTTAGCCTCGGGTGCGAAAGTCCCATCCCATTCCCTTGTACCAGAGTGTAGATTGGAGGTTGGACCTATCCATACTACAATGGACCTCCGAGTTATTCCATTGGGTTCTTATGATGTTGTCATAGGGATGGATTGGTTAGAGGCGCATAGTGCGGTCATAGATTGTTGACGTAAGTCGATTCGATGCATTGATGCATCTGGCAGAGGAGTAGAGATAGTGGGAGTTTAGAGACCGATTTCTTTGAGAGTCATCTCAACTATGCAGTTGAGAAGGTGTGTGCGTCAGGGTTGCCAGTTATTCATTGTTATAGTGAATGATTTGGATTTAGGAGGTGGAGAAGAGAAAGTTTCTCTCGATAGTCACCCCATTCTTCACGAGTATTCTGATGTCTTTCCAGACGAGATTCTAGGGATGCCACCTCAAAGGGACATAGATTTCAAGATAGACCTTGTACTTGAATCGAAACCCATTTCACGAGCTCCTTATCGTATGACCACCCAGGAGTTGAAAGAGCTTCGTTTGCAGCTGGAAGAGTTGTTAGAAAAGGGATTCATTCACCCTAGTGTTTCTCCATGGGGAGCACCAATTATCTTCATGAAGAAGAAGGATGGTTCACTTCGGTTATGTATTGATTATTGACAGTTGAATAAAGTGACCATCAAGAATCGATATCTGCTTCCTAGGATTGATGATCTATTCGATCAGGTTAAGGGTGCCACAACCTTTTCGAAGATTGATCTTAAGTCAGGATATCATCATCTTCGTATCTTCGACTCAGACATCCATAAGACGACATTTCAAACGCAGTAGAGTCACTATTAGTTCATAGTAGTACCATTCAGGTTGACGAATGCACCCTCTATGTTCATGAGTCTGATGAACGGGGTATTTTGTACGTACCTAGACAGGATTGTCCTTGTGTTCCTTAATGACATTTTGATATACTCCAGGATAGTGGTAGAGCATGTGAAACATTTGCGGTAGGTATTACAGTGCTTACGGGATAATCAGCTTTATGCTAACCTGTCGAAGTGTGAATTCTTCAAGACTGAGGTCCAGTACCTTGGTCATGTGATTTCAAGGGAAGGTATTTTAGTGGATCCTGCAAAGATCCAAGCAATCTCAGATTGGCCTGCGCCCACAAATGTGGTAAAAATATGTAGCTTTATGGGGCTAGTAGGTTATTATAAGCGTTTTGTGCAGGGATTCTCAAGTATAGGGTATCCTATCACCTCCCTTCAGAGGAAAGGGAAGAGGTTTGAGTGGTCAGAGAAGTGTGAGGCACTGTTTTAGAATCTCAAGGAGAAGCTGACTAGTGCACCAATATTTGTGATACCTGATCCGACTGGGGACTTTGTAGTTTGTACAGATGCGTCCTTGGAAGGATTGGGTGCAGTGTTGATGTAGAAAAGTCGAGTCATTGCATATGAGTTACAGAAGCTCAAGGATCATGAGTTGAACTACCCTACACGTGATCTTGAGTTGGTGGCAGTTGTTCATGCATTGACTAGATGGAGGCATTTCCTTCTTGGCCATAGGTTTGAGTTGCACAGTGATCACAGAAGCCTTCAGTATATTTTCATGCAGCCTAACCTTAATGCTAGGTAGAGGCGTTGGATGGAGTTTCTCTGTGAATATGACTTCGAAGTGAAGTATATGCAAGGAAAGGAGAATCTTCTAGCGGATGCATTCATTAGACGGAGACATGAGATATCTGAGTTGACTCTCGTTGTAGATTTACGGAGTTAGATTCTTTTTGCCCTTCTAGCAGATAATTCGAATCAAGAGGTTAGGACAAAAATAGAGGCAAACAAACCTCTTGAGGGCAGGCATTCAAGATATTCTCTGGATCCGGATGAGATATTGAGGCACATGGGACGCATATACGTTCCTTCATCAGTTGATCTTCGCACCTTGGTCATGACTGAGGCACATCGTACACCTTATTCAGTCCATCCAGGGGTGAAGAAGATGCATGCAGATTTGCGTCAGTTGTATTTCTGGCCAGGGATGAAGCGCAATATTGCAAATTTTGTGTCGAGATGTCTAGAGTGTCAACGAGTTAAGACTGAACACCAGCATCTAGTAGGGATTTTGCAACCGCATTTAGTACTTGAGTGGAAGTGGGATATAATCTCATTGGATTTCATTGTTGGTTTACCCAACTCTTCGAGACAACATGATGCGATTATGGTGACAGTTGATAGGATGACGAAGGTGACACACTTCTCACCTATTCGCTCTTCCTATACTGCATCATCCATAGCTAGAGTGTTCATGGAGGACATAGTGAGGTTACATGGTATCCCGCGTTGGATTATTTCTGACACGGATCCAGTGTTCACCTTAACTCTTTGGACTTCATTACAACATGTGATGGGGACACAGTTGAACTTCAGTTCAGCTTACCACCCAGAGACAGATGGACAGACTGAGAGGGTCAATCAGATCCTTGAGGATATGTTACGTATGTATGTGATGGACCAACAAACGTGATGGGAAGATTATCTCTATTTGGTAGAGTTCGCTTATAATAACGGTTTCCATAGTTCTATTGGCATGCCTCAATTCCAGGCATTGTATGGGAGACCATGTTGCACTCCCTTGAGTTGGGATCGACTGGAGGATAGAGTAGTTTTGGGTCTTGAGATGTTGCAAGATATGGAGCAGCAGGTGGATAGGATTAGAGAGCACTTGGTGGCAGCGCAGGATGGGTAGAAGAAGTATGCGGATGGGCATAGAGTGGATCGTCAGTTTTTTGTAGGCGATAGAGTCTTCTTGCGAGTGTGTCCGCGAAGGAGTCCCATCTGTTATGGGAAGGGCTCTAAGTTGGCACCTCGCTTTGTCAGACCCTTCGAGATACTTGAGAAGATTGGTCCAATTGCTTACCATCTCGCTTTACCACCCAGTCTCTCGCGTATTCATGATGTATTTCATGTTTTAGTTCTTCGACCGTACCATCTAGACATTTTTCATGTCCTTGATTGGAATGTATTACAGGTAGAGGATGAGCAGCTGGCTTTGGAGCCCGTGGCCGTAATGGAGCGCAAAATGCTCGCTCTTCGAGGGAGAGATATTGATCAGGTTAGGATTCAGTGGGATCTTAGGGATGATACATCATCCACTTGGGAAGATGCAGCTAGGATGAGGGAGCTCTATTCCTATTTGTTTGCAGGCTTCCAGGAGTAAGCCCGACCCTAGGGGGGAGGATATAATACCCCTTCGTTTTTCTCTTTTGATCGAACAGTGTTCTATTTTGTTATGCCTTATTTTCTGTTAGTACTTTGACTATGGTACTTGGTTACTATTTGATCGCTATTTGTAAAGCGATGTGAATGTTATATTTTGATGTGATAGTATTTTATTCTAATGTCATCATTATGACATGCTTTGGATTAGCTTTGCAAATATGTGAATTAATGATGCTTTATGCTTTTGATTATATTATTGATGTTAGATTCGTCAATTAGTAATATTGTATTGGTGAAGGGGACGAAAGTGCACCACTTGCTTGCGAGCACCCTGCGATTCAGGGATTTCCTCTTCATGGTGTGTTTTAATTATGATATATATATGCATGTGGATATACTCTTTGTTCGCAGGTTGACAAGTACTAGACATCGACTCCACCTGGTTTCATAGGTTTGAGTGTGTCCATTGGCCATAGGTATTCGATTGGGAGATAGTAGCTAGGTTTTCCATGCCAAGTCATCACCCTAGTCATAGTGTGTCATTGGGTTTTAGTCTGGTTTGGGTGTTGTAATGTTATTCTATTTCACCTTGTTATTATTTAATTTCAAGTTTAAAGGGTAAATAAATGGCTTATGTAGTTAAGTTGTTTATTAAATATATCTGGTTTTATGTTAGAAATGTTATTTAATTTATTAATTAATTTAATTTAATTAATAAAATAATTTAATCTTGGATTAGATTTATTTTATTGATTAATTAAATTAATTGTGTTGAATTAAATTACGTTATTCATTTTGAAATTTTTAGATATATTATTTGAAATTGGAAAATTGAAAAGATTAAATTGGAAAATTAAAGAAAAAGGTTTAAATTTCATTTTAGAAAATTTTCAATGCAAAAAAAATGAAAAAATGGAGATATTTGCTATTCCGTTTTTTGAAAATTTATGAGGGTGGTCGATGAGATATTTTTTCATTTTTTTTATTATTATGGATTTTCATGGAGTTTTTGAGAGAGGATGAAAAATTGAAATTAAGGGAGGGAAGGAAGAAAAGAATTGTTGTTTTGTGGGTTTGGATTTAGATTCTTCGAAAAAGCTCAGTTGGTTTGCTGGGAAGGAGCTTGCATCTGAGGAGAAGACTTTGCATCAATTTATCAACCTCTGAAGCTTTTGGAACCAAGTTCTTTCTGTTAAATTAGTTTTCATTTTGAAAGGTTTCACAAATTTTATTGTGCTGTTTGAAAATATAGAAACCATTTATGATTTGCAAAATAAACCCATTTTAAATTATGGTTTCAAAACTGTGAAAACTCGGTTTGGAAATGAAATTTCTCAAAGCAAAAAAAATGTGTTCTTGACTGTAAATGATTATTTTCAATATTATTTGCTCAATTTATTTTTCAATTCTTGTGTGGAGTATATATATATATATATTGGTTAGGGGGGTTATGCTGTTATTTTTTTTTTTTAAATATCATCCTGGCAAGAGGCGTGGATTTCAAAATCTGCAAGTTTTGAGACTGCGTTTTTATTTATTTTATTTTTTTAATTAAAAAAAATCCAAATTTGTGGGGGTTGTTGGGGGCTCACCCCACTGCGCCCCCCATGGGAGGCATTGTGGGGGAGCCGCGCCCAGCTCGCCCCCACGCGACCGCCCACAGTGGGTGGGACGACTGTGTTAAACACACCGCCACCCACAGTAGTGGGTTCAGTTGTGGTTAACACAGCCGCCGCCCACTGTAAGGGTCGATTGTGTTAAACAGCCACGCCCAAGAATGGGGTCGGCTGTGGTTAACACAACCGCCCAACCCTAAACCGACGCACATCCCCATAAAAACACGCCCGATTTCGTGTCGTTGACCTTTTTCTCAAAAATAAAAAATAATAAAAAATATTTTTAATATTTAATATTATATATATAATATTAAAATATTAATATATATAAATCATTAAAAAATATATATAATATTTATATTATATGTATATAATATTAAAATATTAATATATATTAATAATAGAATATATATATAAATGATATATATGTATATATATAATGTGAGGTTATATTATATGTATATATGTATGTATATTATTTTATATATATATATAGTTGAGTTATATTAAAATATTAATTTAAATGGTGGAATGATTTAAATATAAGTGTGAAATTTTAAATTAATGAATAATAGTCAAATTAATGGATTGATTTTTTAAAAATAATATATTTTGATGAAAGAGTATTTTTGATTTTTAAATAACATGTTTATTAAGATGAGTTAATTATTTTTAATATGATTATGTTGAGTAGAAGAAATAGTATTTATTTTAAAGCGATATGTTTTGAATCATAGAAGTACATGTTTATTATGATTTAAGAGCAATTAGGGAATTAAATATCTGGTTAAATATTATCCTTTGTTTGAAAGAGATATAACTTAATTAGTTTTATTGAGGCATTAAACTATTGAATTTTATTAAAGGAAGTGGATTTAGGAAATCCAAAGAAGATTTAATTCCTATTAAATTGCTTGTTTAAATGTAATTTTTTCTGTTATCGCTTTGGGGGAAATTGATCAGAAGGGTTGTTAAGTCTTCCACATGGGGTTTTCGTTTAATTGAGGTTGTCGTTTTATGTTAGTCAACCTTTGGATTGCCTTGGGTAGTGCATCTAAATGTATCTAGTTAGTTACCGGTTATCACGAACGGTTGTGTTGACTGTGTTGGATAGGGATTTAATATCCTTAGGTCGCACTTGTGTACCCATGGGTTGTGGAGTTGTTCCACATGTTGCCTTAGAGGAGTGGCTTACAATGAGGGCCGACACACATAGCGGTGCCAGGATAACTCATTGTGGGTTAGTTAATCCATTGATAACGTAAATAAACTTATTAGAGGAATAGGTAGTATAAAACACTTAGCAAAGATAATTGTGCCTCGCTCATGGACGCAAGGGTTTGTATAGACTTGGAATGAGACAAGAAGGCCTGGAATGACAAGATCGACATCTCGTCTTTACGAGAAATAACTGATTCCGCAATGGTTTGCATGAGGGGCCGAAAGTCATTGGAGGTTTTCAGGAGAACTCGAGATGGGGGTCGGGACCTAGGAAGACTTACCAGGATAACCCGTGTAACATTGTGATGACACTTCTCCTAAGTCAGCAGTATGTTTGTATCAGTGATGCAATTGTTTAATTAACTCTGGAAGCAATGCGACCTTGGTGTTAGTGATGTGTTTGTACTTGATTCGTTTCAGTTATGTTTTAGCCTATGTCTAGAGGTAGATGGTCTTGTCTAGGAATCCTTGGTACTATCTCCTAGCATGGGTGGTGGGCCTTCGGGTACCACTTGGTTGGGTGGAACATGCACCTTGCTCTGTTGGGCTTTCTTTTTGTTCGTGTTGACGAGATTTCCAATTGGAGAGCTTGTGGGATCCAGTTTCTTTTCATGTTTTATTCATTTTAGTTTATCTTGTAATTTATTACCCCTCATTTGTTATCGAGGTGGAAAGTTGTAATTTGTAATCATGCTTATTGGATTTACCTCATTCGGGGAATGAGAGATGTAATCTTATTGTTTAATTATTGTTAAATGAAATCACATGGTATCTCTTATTCTTTGATGTAATTTATCATGTATGGAATGTATGTGTTTCTAATTTATTAATTAAATGAATGTTATGGATTCAATTCATGTTTTTTGTTGGGGTATTAAATTAATCTCAGTCTCGTAACCTTAGAGGTTGTTGGCAATGGTTAGTGAACTTGCATGTTAATTATTCTTAAGCAAAAAAAAAAAAAATTAGTTTGTTTGTGTAGTTAATTGCAACTTCCTCTAGGGTTGCGTGGCGGGGCGTTACAATTACATTGTTGGTTGGATTTGGACAGTTAATCCAATTAGTCTTTTCTCTATGGTTTTTATCTCGAAAAGGTTTCCACGTAAATCTTGCGTCTCTTAGTTGGTAGATCTTATATGATTGCTATTTTCATGGTTATTGGGTTTAAATAAACAAAAAAGTTTTATCTTATATTGATTCACCCCCCTCTCAATATAAGTGTGTGTGCTCATCAAATCCCGCTCACTTTGACATTCCAAAAACATGATTCACACATGTTGTTGAAGATGATACACCTAAATCGAGGGATAGTGTGGATGATACTTGTAATTGCACTTATCATATTGAATATGTCACTAACGTTGATCGTCCCCTTTTGAAGAGTTGCAATAATTTTATGGTTGAGGATTTAATATTCTTTCAAAAATAGGTTATAAAGGAAAAAAAATTGGATGTAAAGAGTAGGTATCAAGATTCCATTAGAGCCAAAATCCACATGGCTCCAATGTGGGCCTTAGATACTGCCCTTCCACTTTTAAATCAAAATTGTGGTTGAATGTGAGTATGATTTCTTTAGATTCTTCTTGGTTAAATCTTATTCATGTCCAGAACTTATCTCAAATAGTGATGAGCCTACTGTAACTCCTCTAGATGTTTTCTATTTTGAGGAAGCTCTTGTAGAGTTTTTAGGAGCATATTTTAATTTACCATCTTATCATCATGACCGTTGATTCCCATATTGCTTGAATTCTTAACCTTATTTTGGTGAATATGTTATGGCCATAAATAATAAATTTCTTTCAAATACCAATAAAGTCTCTACTTTCCTTGATCCTTCAGACCATAGTACACTCCTGGTAAGCGATACTATTGATGTTCATATGAATCCCACTTCCTTTGAGAAAGTAATCAAGATTGGCAAGTGCTTGTCTTTTGAAGAATGTAAATCACATTCCAATCTTCTACATTCTTATCTTGATATTTTCTCTTGGTCATATGCAGGTATGCCCAATATTGACCCCTCTATTGCCATCCATAATATCATATTATATCCTGATGCTAAGCCTATTAAGCAAAAAATTAGAAAGATGAATCCCAAGGTTCTTTAATGGTCAAGATTGAGATCAAAAAACTTTTGAAAGTTAATTTTATTCGTCTCATTAACTATTCACCTTGGATATCAAATATTGTGGTCGTTAAAATTGATGACTATTTTGGGTATGCATTGATTTTCATGAGTTAAAAAATCTTCTCTTAAAGATAAATTTCCACTTCCTAATATAAATATGATTGTGGACTCCATAGTAGGCTATGCCTTATTATCTTTCTTGGATGACTTCTCGAGATATAACTAGATCATTATTAATATGGATGATCAATTTAAAAAAAACTTTCACTACCCCTTGAGGTACTTTCTATTCTGCAATCATGCCATTTGGATCAAATAATGTTGGAGCAACTTATCAACATGCTATAACTCTTAATTTCCATGACTTCATTCATAAAATTCTAGAAGATTATGTCGATGATATCTTGGTTGTCTATAACTCACCAAGATCACATCAATAATGTGTCTTATCTTTGATCACCTTTGACTCTATAAGATGAGACTAAATCTCTTAAGTGTGTCTTTTGTATTAGCACAAACAAAATTTTAGGATTTATTGTTTCTCATCATGGAATTGAAGTCGATACTAATAAGATAGATGCAATTACAAACTTTCCTCCACCTAAAAACATCTCAACTTCGTAGTCTTGAAGGAAAGATTTAGGCAATTCAAAGATTTATTTCTCAATTGGTTGATCATACCCTTCCTTTCACACATGTAAAGAAAATATACACTTTTAATAGAATCAAAATTGTCAAACTACTTTTGATTCAATTAAGAGCTACTTGGTGAATCCTCCCATTTTGATGTCAGTTGTACAAAATCGACATTTTCTGCGATATACTTCTGCATCATCTCATGCTTTGACAACCCTATTACATGAACATGATGATGATAGTAAAGAGAGAGCAATATATTATAGAAGTCCTTTCTTTCTTGATTACGAAACTAGATACTTTGTATTAGAAAAGCATTGTCTTCTTGTTGTCTTTGCAACTCGTAATGTAAGACATTATCTTCTCCCCACAAAAACTCATGTCATGGTCAAGTTTGATCCTCTTAAGCATCTATTCTCTAAAACTAATCTCTCGAGAAGATTAGTTAAATGGGTGATGTTGCTTTCCTAGTTTGATCTTAAATTAATCTCTCAAAAAACAATCAAAGGAAAAGTCACGGTTGACCAATTAGTTGACGCACCTACAACTTATTATTTTCCTAACTTAGATGCCTTTCTCGATGAACATATAGTTTCTACAGAGGATGATTCTACATGGAAATTATATTTCAAAGGATCAAGTTGTCAAATTGGTTCCAGATTGGGAGTAGTTTTACTTTTGCACTCCAACAAATCAATTCCCTTTCCTTTCGTCTACAATTTATTTGTACAAACAACATTGTTGAGTACAAAGCCCTCATTGTTGGTTTACGTACCATGTTATCACTAAACATAACACATTCAAATTTATACTAATTCTATATTAATTGTAAATCAAATCATAGGAACTTATCAGGCTAAACAAGATAAATTGTCTAAATATTGTGATTTGGCCTTATCTTTACTACATAATTTCTCATCATTCATTATTGATATTATTCCAAGAAAATATAATCATCATATAGATGCAATGGCAAGTACTCCTTCCCTTGTACCCTTTGACATTACAATAAACAAATATCACTTTGTGATCCAATTGCTTTCTTCTCCTACTATCATTAATTCCTTAGACTCTAATAGTTTATTTTGTGTAAGTGTAGAATTGGTGAATGGTATTCTCACATTTACAACTATCTAAAGGATGGGAATTTTTGAGATAATGTTACTAAAAAACACTTTCATTTGTATTTGAAAGCTTGTAACGAGTTACATTATTCTTTCAAACATTCTTTATGGAAAATATTACAATAGTATTTTGCTTTGATGTTTGACTAAGTTTGAAATACCCCTTGCCCTTCAAGAAGCTCATTCAAGCTCTGATAGTGGGCATTTTGGTGGTGAACCCTTAGTTAAAAAATGATTGAGAATGGGATACTATTAGCAAACAATGGAACAAGATTCATTTGTCTTTGTCAAGAAATATCGTCGGTGTCAACAAAATCATAGCAATCTAATCCAAACTCTCGCCTAGGAACTTCGTGCCTAGGTACCTCCTTGGTCATTTTCAATGTGGACTTGGATATCACAAGAAAAATTTCACCACCTTCTTTAAGGGATATACATTTATAATTGCAACTACAGACTACTTTACAAATTGGGTGGATGCTATTCCATTTCGATTGACTACCGTTGAAGCAATCTGTAGATTCTTCTTAGAAAACATAATTTCTCATTTTGGATTGCCTTTTACTTTTGTTTCAAACAATCATACATCATTTAAGAACAAAGAAGTGAAGCATTTTTTACAAAATTTTCATATTCAACATCGTTTTTCTACTCATTATCTTCAATCTAATGGTCAGGTTGAGGCTTCTAATAAAACTTCATAACAAATTCTTCATAAAATTGTCAACAAACATGGTAAAGATTGACACAATTAACATATGCATTGTGGGCCTATCACACAAGTATTTGTATGACTACCACTACTACTCAGTATAATCTTGTGTCTAGTGTTGATGTCATTGTGCCTTTAGAGTTGAAACTTACATCATTGCAATTTTCCTTAAATGACTTATTGATGATGATATTTATCATGCTTAACATTTAAATCGGCTTGAATTGCTCAATGAGCATTGATTAAATGCTCTCGAACACCTTCAAGATTTTCTTTATCTTGTCAATATAATCAAAATGTTATTTCTCATTCTTTTAAAGTGGGTGATTTGGTTCTCTATGATAATCAACGAAATGTAATGCACCACCAAGAGAAAAAGGGAAATTCAACTCTAAATGGTTGGGTGCTTACGTTATCACTTATGTTTATGGTTTCGGTGCTTACAACCTATCTACGTTGGATGCTAAGCCTTTGAAAAAACCTATCAATACAATGCATCTTCATCATTATTACATATAAAGCATTTTATGAGATATTTGGATAACACTCGATCCTTAAGGGATTGATTTTGTTTGCCTCATTCCATTCAATCATTAACACGTATTCTTTGTGTTATGGTAAATGCATGCATAGTGTATTTATCCATGTTATATAATTCAAGTGCATTCATAGATTGATTATATTGTGATTATTTTTTGATGTGCTTTGTATTTGATTAGTGAATTATAAGAACATTGTTTTTGATTAAGGTAAAAGCAGGTTTTGAAGGGACCTGAAACCCTTTACATCCAAAAACAAAGCTCCAAAAAGAACAACTTGCAACCAGCCAAAAGCCAGCCCACAAACAAGACCTGTCAAGATTTACATTTTGAACTACTCTTGTGGGAACGAAGAGTCATGTCAAAAGAAGGCCTAGATAATTTAGCTTCCTTTCCCTTAATAGTAATCCAACCTTCCTCCACTTGCGTTGCCTTATCATGCCAAGTTAGCTCACAATTTTCCTGAAGATGAATGCCTGCAACCACTGTCTCGAAGATTTCATCATTATTCCTTCGTGCAAGCAACGACTTATCAAAAAAGCCACCAGAAACGATAGTCAGAGCGCTATCACCAGAAATGGCAACTTGAGACCCAATATCTCGCTTTTTAGGGGTTTCAACATGGTAATCTTGAACAACATCAACAACCCCACCATTTGAGACATCCAGAGGGGATACCTCAAGACCTTGTGAATCTGACGCAATCACCTTTGAAAAACTCTTGTGTTGTTCAAATTTCTTCTCTACCGTATAATGTTGTTTAGAGGCACCTTTCCACCATGTAGTCGTCATAATTTTTTTTATCAAATCCACATTGTGCAGCAGCATGACCAGTTTTAAAACATCTTCTACAACGGAAGGGAATCCCCTCATAGTCCAAAGATTGTACCCAAGACCCCTTAGAAGATTTAAGTATAAGAGCATTGTTGTTTTACTTTATTTCTTTAAAAGCATTATAATTCATTTCAATGTCTCAAATTTGTTTAATGATTATTTTGATTTTTCATATCTCCTCAAGTATTGAATTCCTCTCTAAGATTCTTTTTTCACTCATGTGCCACTCCAAGATCATCTATGAGTTGTTGCACTCGAGGATGATTGAGATCAGTGGCCACAATGGTTTGAACTCGCTATAAATCTGCTTGAAGCTTCTTGACTTGGCTTTGATGAGTGTCACTATTAGAGTGCATGGAGATAAACAAAAAACATAACACATCAAATAAATTAACACAAATACATAGAAACACAATAATTTTCCCAACACATCAATTCAGATAAACACAAACACAACAATTCTCCCAACGTGCTACTGCACACAAACTATATTTTTATTGTTTCATCAAATCAAACTCATTTCATTATTCTAATCGATTGAAAATGACTATAGAACCATTGCTTAAATAGATACATAGAAATTGTAAGCAATGACAGTGAAAGGAAACTACTATTCGTAACTGCAAACTAAGGAGGAAACAACTAAATTAACATATCAGTTCAGTTTGACAGATTCTAATAGAAACTAGAAGACTGCGGAAGAAATTACTTTCCAACACTCCCCCTTAATTTCGACCACATGCTTCAGCATTTTCATTCTTCAAAATTTTCACCCTCTCGTGGTTGCACCAAAGTCTTCAATTTTTGTGTAAGTCCTTCAAAGTTTGACATTCAACATGCCAATATTTAGGCTTATACATCCTTTTAAACATACCTATAACTTTCCTCCAACTGGATCCATTAATCCATCCATAATTTATCTGCATACAATATTTCATAGATTGTCCATTCTATTCTTTGTTCCAACAAGTTTTTTTAGAGTGATTCTTCAACCCACAAATTTTACAAGGATGAAGATCCCAACATTTATCTTTTCTATGTCCTTCCCTATTACAATGAGAACACAACATACATTCCATTCTTTGAACTGGTTTGCAACCTGTAACACTTACATCATCGTTTTATTTCTCTCACCATATCCTAGGCCTTCATTTCTTGGCCTCACAATTGGCTGAATGGATTCTCTCATTCCTTGCCCATGTTTTCCCAAACCTTTACCTGTATATCCCATTTTTTGCATAATTTTAAACCAACATTTCTCTCATTGCCATTTGCATTATCATCTTTATGTTTACATTCCTCATTTATAAGAACTTCAACTTTATCACATAAATCATTTGATTTATCAACTAAACAATACAAATCTTCAGTACCACAAGCAACTTCACTTACCAATGGCTTTGTCCTTAAACATTTATTTTCTTCTTTCAACTTTGATAATTCTTCCTTTTGTAAACAATTTTCTTCTTTTAACAATTTTATCTTTTCTCCAAAATCTTCTTTCATTTTCTTGATCTCATCAAACAACTTTATTTTTACTTCTAGCTCTTCATTCTTTCTTTTAACATTACTCAATTCCTTTTCAAGATTCTCAATTTCACATAAAAATTCATATTTCTCCTTTATTAACTCTTTTATTTTTCTTACAAATTCAGAATTATCATTTTAAACTTCGGTCAGTTCTTCCTCCAAAATTTTATTTTCTTTCTTAGCACGTTTACCAACTTTACCCATTGAAAATGATTAAAATTTACCTTCTTAAAAACTGCAAATAATAGTAATTTTGCCACAATTTTATCACCTTTCTTTGACAGCTTTGTATGTCTTCAAGCCTTCAATCTCTTTTTTGACTCTGATGGCTCACCAATTTCCTTGTTTACAAAGATCTCTTGATCTTCTCCTCCTTGTCAACAATCTAATGATATCCTCTTGCCTCAAATCTTTTGCTTTGACATGCTCTGCTTCTAACAATAAATTTCAAGCTGCAATCTCTTTTCTTTCAAATTATTTCTTCTACAATTTGCAAACCCTTCAAACTTGATTTTTTAAACAAACCATTTTTTGTGTAACAAAACAACTCACCTCATCCAATACCTTATGACTGGCACGTCTTTCCTTTAATGCCTTAGCATGAACACTGGCTGCTATGATGTCTTCAAACTACCTACAACATTTTAATTTATGTTGTCCCTTTAACAGTCGCGTCTACATTCCTCACTACAATCTCTTTGGGTGCATCAACCATTTACTTCATCAAATCGTTAGCATCTAATCATATCCACGATCTGCAAATTCTTTTATTGTCTTTTGGATTTCACACCATTTGCAACAACTTGGTTAATATTCAAACTGCACATTTATGATCTATTTCATTTTTCCTTTAACCTGCTTCTCCTTGATCAACTAGCTCTGATACCATATGTTAGAGTGGATGGAGATAAACAAAAAACATAGCACATCAAATACATTAACACAAATACATAGAAACACAAAAATTTTCCCAACACATCAATTTAGATCAACACAAACACAACAATTCTCCCAATGTGTTGTTGCACACAAACTATATTTTTATTGCTTCATCAAATCAAACTATTTCTTTATTCTGATCGATGCAAAATGACTATAGCACCATTGCTTAAATAGATACATAGAAATTGTCAACAATGACAGTGAAAGGAAACTACTATTTGTAACTCCAAACTAAGAAGAAAATAACTAAATTAACATATTAGTTCAGTTTGGCAGATTCTAATAGAAACTGCAGGACTGTGGGAGAAATTACTTTCCAACAGTCACGTGTTGTCTCAACACTTTTCTCTCGTCATTACCATGCATGTCTTCGCAATCAAAGCTTGTGCCTCAACCATTCATTGATCATGATCTCCCATTATCATTGCCAACTTTGCTACTTGTTGAACCTCGTGCGCCCTAGTCTCCTCATATGCAGTTCTCAGCTACACAATGGGCTCAAAAACCTGGATGTGGCAACTGAATGTCAACTATGGCCTATAGGAGTCTAAAACTAGGCCATCGAGTTGTACAATTGGAAACATCGTTGCAATGACTTGATTGATAAAGTCAAGCCATTCTCATGTCTACACGACAAAAGCCAAAATATAACAATCATCAGTAACACAACATATAAATAAACCACATACAATAACGTCTACATCATATCTTTTTTTATTATGCATATATGAAAAACATAAGCATAAACTCACTTGGGTCTTCAAGATGCTAGTGCGGGTCTTGAGACAAAGTTGCCCTATTGGAGGTGATGATAGGGTTGGTGACAACTGTCGATGGTAGTCTCACAACAATGCTTGCATCGCTTGACTCACCTTGTTGCATATGCCTTGAAGGTGTTGTAAGAGAGGGGGACCAACCACTACAAGGCCCCAGGGCACGAAAGGCCAAGAGCAGTATGGCTGACCTAACTTACCTCAGTTTAAAGGAAGGTTACGATAGGCAGGATGAGAATGATGAGGACTATAAGGTCCTTCAATCACTCTACAAACCCGAGAGTCAAGGGGAGCCCAGACAAGTCGATCTTTAAAGTCAACTTTGTGTCTCAGGTAGCTCTCTATCGAAGGACAAAAGCACAGTTTTGGGACGACGACACGACGTGCTGGCGTCTCACATGTGCGCTGGCATTTGTACGGCCAGAAAACCAGAGAGATGAGGCTAGACTCTGAAAAAGGGACTATCAACCTAGTTTAAGAGTTTCAGGAAGTGAAGAATAAGACTAAGAAGAGTGAGACATAAAGACAAAACTGATAAAGGAAATAGATTACCGCAAGGGTGATGAAGATGATTTCGCACAACAATCTTCTTGCCAACTTGCTCCAAAATCTCTCCACCTGCACACAGAAAAGCAGGAAAATGTTGGGGGGCTGTATAGGGGTCTGCCTCAGTCAATCCCCCGTTTTGGTGTTTCCACTTCCATGGAGAACCAAGTTTGCAACGATAGGGAAAATATGATAAAGAAGAGAATACAAGCTATGTAAACAAAAGACACTACAAAACAGTACGTGCTTACTCAACCAAAACGATAGAGAAGATAAGAGGAGCTTACCACCTCTGTCCAAAGCGCTCAAGGCTAGTGGAGGAGAAGATGAGAGGAACTCAAGCCTTTGTTGCAATGGTGTTTGTCCTACGCTTGCACTATTGAAGTGATGAAATGGTAGATTGCTGCTATGAAGTGTGAAGTGTTGCTACAAAGCTTGAAGTGAATGCTCAAAAGTGTGGATAGATGACCAAAAAGATGAATATGAAAGAATGGAGGGAGAATATGAAGGAAGAGGTCAAGAAATGGCCATATTCGGGTTGGCCAACCGAAGAAAGGCATTACACTTCGACTCCCAATGGGAAGTGTAACGTTTCTGCAATCTCCAACCACAGGAATTTGTCAAGGACGTAAGCGTGCCACGCGGATGTCTGCGCATCGTGCGGGCGTCCCTGATAGAAACACCCCCACTGACACACAAAACAGGCACCAAGTGTGATGTGAGCAGCAGGCGCCAAGTGGAATTAATCCTCTGCCTTAGGTTTTCTAAAGTGTAAGGGGGTAAAGGGAAATTTGTGCTAGGGGTGCAAATTCACGCCTATATAGGTGCTATAATTGGGGTTGACACTCCTATAGGTGTTGCAACTGGAGGAACTACCCTCCATCATACTTGGGGCCTCTCCTCCTATCTTTCCTCCTCTACATCCTTCTCATCATTGCTACTCTTTGAATCCTCCACTCTAGGATCCCCTCCGAGGGTATCCTTTGGAAAAATGGGTCGAGGAGAAAAATCCTACCACCAACGGATAAACCCTTGTATGACTCCTACATCATACACATCAAGTGTTGGGCACTCATCCCTGCCCTTGCTATCTGGGTCACTAAGTGCAACCTCGACAATAATGGGACAAGGTTGATCTCATGCCCTAATTGTGCTCTTATACGACTGAACATATGTGGCACGACTGGGAGCACTTGCTAGACTAAGCTAAACTATTGGCATGATAATGTGGTCATAAGAGTTGATTATAAGATGATCTTGTTGCATATGAGCCATATGTCTCACCATACCATGTCATACTCATGCCTTTATAGGGTTGTCATACTATATGTGCACTTCGTAATCAATCAAGAGTCTATCTCCAAAATATTACATTGAATCTCCAGTCTTGGACAAGTGGGTATGCTTGTGCTCCCGACACATCCAAGGAGATCAACATTGGGTATCTAGTAGGTCTTGTGCACGTAATGTGCTCAAAGACCTAGACCTGTAGAAACGTGCACGTGATGTGCTAGAAGACCTAGACCTGTAGCAATGCGCACATTATGAGGCTCATACCCTCATGATGCATGAATCAAATGAGATCATGATATAAATGGGTGAGCATACTCTGCCCCAAGAAAAACAATCTCTCTCTACTCCATGGCCTTCATAGTATGAACGAGGCCCCATGAAGGTGTGTGTCTTGACCATCTATTTCCACTTTGATGGACATAGCGGCGAATCAATATTTGCTTGACTAAAGGGATGGGCACTAATCCTTGCTCGAGCCATCACATGTATATGTACTCAGTAGTGTTCACCATGATGACTTGAACCAATGCATAACATCGTGGCTCTTGCACTGCAACCAGTGGTTGGTTCCCCTCAATCATGATTCTCTCTTTGTGAATAGGCAATCTTAAAATTTGATATGCATCTATCAATGTAATTGTCATCTCCCTTGTTGGGAGATGGAAAGTAGATGTATTGGTATCTCACCTCTCCATAAGCGCCATCAACATGACGAGGTGGAACCGCATCTCAGGTAAAAGAAATATCCACCACAAACCTACTCGTATGAGGAAAGTCTCCTCTGCTATTGTGATAGTCTCATGTCAACTCCGCAGTCAAGAAAGCATGGCTCCTCCACCATGCTTGCACATAGTGGGAAAAGTTTGTAAAATATTTAAAAAAAAACATTTCTATTATTCTACTCTAAGCATTTTAAAGCATTCTATGATTCTAGAAACATAAAAATATCATTTTTGTTAGGATGCTAGCACCCCAGATGGACGAAAGTGTGTCATCTAAATGCTAGTGTGGTTTAGATGCTTGCATGAGGTTGCACAACCATGCACTAGCTAGACACTAGCACACTTGTTGGACATTGACACATGTCATGGGGCCCATATAGCCCTAAAACTAGTGAAAAACAACAAAAACTTAAAATATTTTTACATACCTCTTGTTGTGTGATACCTTGCTCAACATTTACTCTCACCTCGTCGATCTTAGGTGGCCAAAAGTCTCATTTGCAAGGCATTTTCACTAGATCATTGCAAACTCTGCGAAAATTCCCTCGCTAAATAGTAAAAATAATTAGGGGAGAGGGGCTAGTAGTTGTGCGGGGTCCAATAGTTGTGCAGTCAATTATGATTATAATACCCAGTCTTACTGCATATTTGTACTATATATTGTAAATAAATAGTTCAAATGTAAATAAAAAATAACCAAATGTTGATCAAAAGTGGACCCATACTTGAACACATGAGAACCTCTAAATGTTAATAAAAAAAACATAAATACATTCATGAAGAAGTGAAATAAGTATTTTTTTGTCTCAAATAAAATATCATAACTATCCACTATAAGTGTATCATTTAAAAAATAAAATTCTCATTTAATAAAATGAGACACTCATTTAAACAAGTATTGTTATCATAGTGAAAAAATATTGCTCTTATGTGTACAACTATTGGGGTAGCAATGTACAAACATTGGAGTATTTTATATTTATAGTTTGTCCTATCACAAATATAAAAGGTGAGCACAATAAATAACATGTATTTTCCTATTAAATGTGAAGGATTTTCAAAAAGTTTTAGTGCTCAACTATTGGTCCATTTTTGTTTGATATAAGTTGTATTTTAAATAGTTATGTGTTGTTTTTATAACAACAAATAGTTTTTTTGTGTTCAACTATTGGTCCATATGTGTTGAATATAAAAGCTAGAGATATCAAAGATTTATGGTTATCAATAGGTATTTGGTCCATTTAGGTTGTATATTAATTTTATTTTAAATAAAAATATGATATTCTACAAACAACAAATGATATTTTTTTGTTCAACTATTGGAGATTCCATGATTAAGTTTTGGTTGAACCTTTAAAAAGTTAAATTTTAGACACTTCTCAATAGATGTGTTGGTGTGGCGAGTTGCATGATGAGTCACACCTCCAAACCTTAGTTATAGATAAATAAGAGACCAGTCTACATTTCAAAAAAAAAAGGAAGGTTCTATGATATTCCAGTCAATCGCTACATGCTGACAAAGTTAGCCTAGACACTAATTTCTATATAATATCAAAAAAAACAACTCATCATAATTTCTGGCATGGGTGAATTAACCATTTTGTTTTTGCTCCTACAAGAGGCAACAAAAATATAAGGGATAATGTATATTCATCCTTTGTCAATTTTTCTTATGAAAATATATCTCGTATCATTCATCTATTTGTGGTAGTTTCTTCCAATTTTGGAAAAACTAACACATTCAAATTTTGCAAGATATATTTTTAAACATATAAAACCTTGCAAGATCTTGCATCAAATATTGTGGAGCTTTTCCGAACTCAAACCTGGGGGCATCATCAATCCACTTGGTTGACTTTTGCATCCTCTACAATATCCTTTTTTTTAGTAAATATTCTTTGTAAATTTTACTATCTACTTAAGCATAGCTTATTCCTTTGCATAATCAACTTGCTAAAGTGGGGGAAAAATGTAGTATCGAAAATTGTATATTAGTGCAATTTCACACACATAGCACACATGTCCATATTTGAGGATTAATGATAAAACTTCATATTTGGATTTCAAATATTTAATCTCACGACTAATAAAGACAAGATTATTACTAGCTTATAATTTGAAAATTAGCAAAATTCTTTTGGACTACAATGTTATGCACGAACGTTTGTGTGTCGTGCTAGCGTCCAACGAATTTTCAAGATTCAAAAGTGTCTTTTATGCGTTTCTTGTTTATGATGTGTGTTGTAACACCTAAATGGAAAACTAATGGCCTCTCCCACTAGTTCGACCAAACAAAAGTCTCCTTCTCATTTAAGAAGATGATTTTCACTCTGGGAAGCAAGAAAACTATCAAGTCCTTTGTTTAAGGAAAAACTTTGCTAAAATATTTCCAACTATTGCAACTCTTCTACAACAAGCTCTCAAGCTATCGTGATGTCATTGCATATTGTAACTCAAGCTTCCTCCATTGGTTTCACATTGTTAAATCAATCAAAAATATTAAGGGAGGAAGGTTGAAGCTATGGTAATACTCTCTATTTATTTGTTAATCTAGGTTGGTAGAATAATCTTTGAATCTCTTTATATTAGTTTTATCATTTATCATTTATCAAATCTCATGGTGGTCTTCCCCATAGACCAAGGTTGACACCATGTATCTATGTTTTATATTTCTATCTTTGCTTTTAAATTCCTAATATCGCTAGGATTTAAAAGTAATATCTTGTTTTTTTTATCATCTTTTATCTCTGGTTGTTCATGGAGGTCAGAAGACTACAATGGGGGTTTGACTAAGGCAAGCCCCTAAATAGCCCCCAACAATTTTTGTGTTCTTCATGTGTAGAGGTTTTAGTGGACTACAACATCATAAATAAGTGTTTTGGGAGTCTTTGGATCTACTATGTTAGGACAACACTGCACATTGTAGTTTGTGCTAAGCACTAACATCCAAGGCCAAGAGTCTCTCCATTCAGTGTCAAGTTCCTCTTGCTTATACTTTTGTTTTCAATAATAGTTAGATTCTTATCTGCTTTAAGTTTCAATATATCTTGGTCTTTGCCTCTAGTTAGTAATGAATATTATCGTTCTTTTAACGTAAATCATTTCTTGTTTTACTTTCTAGTGAGTCCTTTTTAGTTTTGCATTAAGTACAACAGATTGATTTATACCATTTGAATGTAATGTGAAGATTTGTTATTTACAATATTATTTTCTTTAAGTGGCAATTTTCACCATTACACATACACACATACACACATGCATGCATGCATACATACATACGCATACACATACACACACACATACATACACACAGTGTGTGTGCATCTTACCATTATCAACCACATTAAAATTTAGCATAGAAATAAGATGGCATTCATAACCCAAGAATGAAAGAAATGAAAATAACGTCTCACTTCCAATATCATATAGCATAAGGATGGAACAAGCCTTCTAGATGTTGATGCTCAATCTTGAACCATTGGCACTTCAAGTATCTAGCAATAATTTTTTTGATGTCTTGCCTCAGAAGTGTCAAAAGGCCTACGTGCATCTTTTTGACTCTCATATGGACAAAATATCATGCCTTACATGACTCAAAACATCACAAGACTCCTCAAGTCCACTATGTTAGGCATGTAGCCACCTATTGTAGAGAAAACCATTACCTTCTATCACGTAGCCCATGTAGTTGCCCTTTAAGGTCACTCCTAAATTTTAAACTGCTAAAAACAATATTTATTAAGGTTTTTCCAAGATCCTACTTTCAAACATGTCCCTTTATTAGTTGCAAGGTACATGTACTAGTGTTGATTCTAGGGCATCCCCAAGCTTGTTATCCTTTACATTTGCTATCTAAGCAATGTTGAAAACATACACTTACACAAAAAAATCCATCTAATGTTACAAACAAGCATTAGGTTTGGTATGAGTGAAGATATATTTCAAGCTTAAATGGTATATCCTCAACTCAAATCATCTCCCAAAAGAAAATGTCATCATGTTTTCAAAGCATGCATAATCATTGCTAGCTCCAACTCATGAGTTGAAATTTCAGCTCATAATCCTTGAGCTTTGGTGAGTTACTGTCAACTACATGTCATCCACCAATACCCTAATTATACCCTCAATTAAAATATATATGCAAACTACAATATACCTATTAGGATAACACAATTAAATGGTGTACTAATGAGTAGCTCCTTCGACATTTGAAAATGTTGTCTCACTTCTCTATGCAAAAAATGTTCTTCCCCTCCCTCTACAAGGAAGTGGTGGGGTTGGTGATGCACAAAAAAGTAAACAAAAACCTCATCTAAGAATGAACCAATCCCATTAAACTCCATATGTAAGTTATTTTAATGGATGTAACTTGTCAATCTATATGTGATTTGATATTAGAAGGATCTATAAATATATCTTACCGCATATAATTACAAAGGAATAAAAGGAACCCAAAGGTTATATGCCTTCTACATTTATGCTAATCTAAGATAAATAAATGATTGACAAAAACTCAAATACCAAACTGAAGTAAATGAGCTAAGACAAATACACAAGCAATTGCTTTACTAAAGTTAGTGATAACTTAGCTCCTACACTGGGGTTCACGTGTCATGTTGTGATATGTCTATTGTTGCACTTTTGCAACTAGATTTGACTGCACACTTCAAATGTTTTTGACTAAATCTATCTTCAAGCCCTACAAATCAATTATACAAATTCATTATTGGAATCCCTTTCAAAAGTTGAGGTCATGTCCCAATTTTGCAACCCTATCTAAAAATTACACTCTTGTATGTGTATGTCACCTACTCTAAATTTCACTCATTTCATTTAGAACTTGTGTTAGGTCAAGGCAATGTTAAGGAACACCTTTAGGCATTTGTTTTGCTAGGGTTAAGGTTCTTCACTTCCTTTAGCCGTAGTCAAGCCCCTTTGTAATAGTTGTTCACAATGAGCAATGAAAAGACAAATAGATACTAAAATATAAGATGTTGAATGCAAGAATATTCTTGATTTGAAAGTACTCTAACTGCTCTTGATGCTTGCTCTTAATGGATTCAAATGTGTCTGTGGAGGATGTTAGCATTTCTTAAGAGTTGTCTTTAAATATACAATCCTAAGTGTTCAATTTGAAAGCTTCACACTCTTGTCAACTAGCAATGGTCACCTTTTGGAATGTAATTCACTCCAAAAGGGTGAATTTGGGCATCAAATAAGGTACATGAAACTGTACCAACAATTTTGTTTGGGGCAAGATCAGAATTGTGCTTGGACCATTGAGGATGGATTGGCGAAATAATTTTAGATTAAGGTTGGGTTTTGTTAACTTGTGTGTTGCAATACTCAAATTAGATATTAAGAAAAAAAATTGATTGATAGGGCTAAAGTAAGTGAAAGTCAATAGGGGAAAAGTGTTAATTATGCACTTCTCTACTCTATAATAACATGCCCCACATACAACTCATAATAAAAGAAAATAATAATACTTGGAGAGCTTAACTTAAAACTTCTACTCTAAAAAAATGTAACACCAGCCTTAGGATTTTCTCATACTCCCCACTTCAAGAATGTGTCATACTATCATCCACTAGTAACAAATATGAAACGATCTAAAAGTTAACAAAACACACCATTCATGGGTCCCATAAATATTGTTGGGGCATTCATTAACCCAAAATGTATCATTGTCAACTAGTAGTGTTTGTATTAACTCTTGGCATCATTAGAATATCAAAATCCTTAATGAAAAGCTTTTGGTATCCTAACCTAGAATCAATCTTAGAGAGAACACCTTGACTTCTTTCATCTAGGGAAATAAGTTGTCAGCACAATGAAAGGATTGCATGTGTTGGTATGTGGCGGCTGATCATGTTGCGTTTAATATTTTAGTGACTTTGGTAGCCGAATTTTCCCCCAAATTAATTTACGAGGGAGCGTAGGGGGGAAGCTCCCATCTTGCGGGGTCAAAGGGGATCATCCCCTCGATGGAGGCCCGAGGGCGGAGCCCATGGTGGGGTCTAGGTGCAACACCCCCAAAGCAAAAATTCCTCATTTCTAATAAAGGAGTTTTGTTATTATTTTTGCTTATAGAATTATTTTATAATCACCAAAAACAGGCTTATTTTTTGCTACGAATGTGAAAGGTGAAGAGTCAAGGGCGTGTGTAACACCCCGCTATGTGAACCCCAAAGGACAACAAAACACTACACTTTTTTTTTTTTTATAGTGAAACATTGCATAAGATGAATATGTATATTCTTAACATGAAAAACAATTATACATTTGCAA
Organism: Sequoiadendron giganteum; assembly: GCA_007115665.2. Classification (NCBI taxonomy): domain Eukaryota; kingdom Viridiplantae; phylum Streptophyta; class Pinopsida; order Cupressales; family Cupressaceae; genus Sequoiadendron; species Sequoiadendron giganteum. The sequence continues at coordinate 74,961,996 of CM021110.1, forward strand.
AGTAATCTATGTCCTCTAGGGTGCAGGAGACAGTCATTACGATTCCTAACTTTAATGATAACGTACAACCATTAATGATCAAAAGAGAGGAAAATATATTAAATTTTGTATTACATTTCAACTCATATTTTAATATTACAATTTTGGAGCATATTTCCACAGATACAACACCTCATTATTACATTAATACATTACATAACACTTCCCTTATAACAACGGAAATAGTACATCAAGTACAAGAACAATTACATCAATGAAGGATAAGGTACAAGGTGATGGAAAGTCTTCAACAACGTGAAGCTCTGGGAACTCTGCATCCGCTTCCGCATCATGAACACAACCTGGGAACCCAATGGAGTGCGTAGCACGTTCCACCTGACCATGTGGACCCGAAGGCCCACCCCCCATGCTAGGAGTTGACAAGAAAGACCCACGACCAGACAGACAAATCGAACGATCATAAGACCAAACCACAAGATCAACCAAAACATATCATACAACACTCTCAATGACCACTTACAAGGTGACTGCTTCTAGAGGCATACAAAGGAAAAGCAAGGGATTCTATGACACCAATATTCATATACTCCCAACTGAAGGGTACACAAGTACTTGGGTTCCCAAAGAAACTCACATCATGGGACTCCAAAATGACTATGTAAAATCTACAAAGGAGGCAAGTGGAGAATAAAAGTAATAATCATGACAACGATAACAATCAACCGAGCACATCTCAACTTGAAAACCAATCCAATAATTCAGCACGAACACCCAACCAAAATCTTCACACTTTTGCTAATCAACTACTTATACAGTGATAGCACTTATTCAAGCATTACAACCAATTAACAAGGCACAAACAACCAATGAAACGTGGTCGACATCCGTGACTCATAAGATATTAAAAGGAAGCTACGTAACTAACATATTCATGAAATCAACAGATCATTTGATACATGATTATAAACAAAACCACTTTTAAAAGGATAGTCCAACTAACTTCTTAAATAAACCCTTCATTTATACATTTATAGTTAATTCTAATTCATCAAATATAATCATTTATTTAAAGAGACCAAAATACTCTTTCCTAACATTTAACTACACATGCCCCTTGATTCAATAAGAGAAACACAAAATATTGTCATATAAACTTCTTCAACATTGGACTTTTCCTAAGCGGACCTAACTACTCCTCTAACAATAAATACCTGACCAATTTTATGAAATAATCAAGAAACACAAAATTTACTTTATTTACACATCCATATTGAAATCATTTAAAAAACTATGAAATCTTATAGCAATTAAGCCAATAGATCTCTCTTATTTTATGATTCCTAACATAAGTATATTTGTTTACTCAAAATAAATAAATAAATTTAACTAAGAAACACAACGAATAACCAACTATATATTTTGTACAAACTAATTTCTCTAAACTAACATATACATCTGTTTACACAAAAATAAATAAATAATTTTAATTAAGAACAACCTAATAAAATTTTGACTAAGTTTTCATATTTAATTAATCTTTAAAATATAAATTAATTTTATCCTTATAAAAATATATACTTCCCAAAGGGAATTATATAAATAATGAAATTAGTTTTAAAAGTATATAATAAGTTATCCTTGCAAAGAATAAAATATAACTACTTCTTTCTTTAAAAAGAAGAAAATACTAGCATACCTATATTTTACAAATATATGTAAAGTACGCCGAGAGATATCCTTCTCAAGGTGCCTATTTGTAATCAACTGAACTTTAACCCAAATTGAAGCATACATATATTAAATATTAAGATATATAAAATACACCTAGAGTTATCATTATTGAGGCATCTATTGCAACATAATTGAACTCTTATTCTAACCATAACTCAACACTAATTAAACGCTAATCGTAGTTGTAATTGAACTCTAGCCCTAATTAATTGTGAATTATGGTTAGGATTAGGGTTAGGGTTAGGGTTCAATTAGGGTTTCGTTAATGTTCGTTTAAGAATCATAGTTTTGTTTAGGGTTGGATATAACATTAGCATTAGGTTTGAATTTAATTAGTGCTAGTTTTAGGGTTGGGGTTATGGTTAGACTTATAATTAGTGTTAGTATTGGGATTAGATTCTATCACTTTAATAGAAATAATCTTCTATAAATTCAGTCATTTTGTTTTGAAATTATATATTTAAAATATTTTCAAACTTACCTATGTTGATATATGAGAGGTATAACAAATCGAAACTCTATATCATTTATAGTTAAATTTAAATTATATTTTATTAGATTGTTAAAAAATTTAAGTTGCTTATAAATAATTTTATGTGTTCTTATAATTAACTTGACATTGTGTATAAAACGTTTTAGTTATGAATGTTATGAAGGTTTATTTTACAATCTATATACAAATTCCCACAAATTAAAAAAAATCATTAACAAAGTAAATCAATATTTCATTTCAATGTAAATCAATTTAAGAGGTGACTATAAACTATTTCCAAATTTTTCCAAATTGTTCACTCTAATAAGCATACTTTATTAATATAACTACTTTTAAAAAAGATTATGTGGCTAGAGAAGTCATGAGGAATATAATAATTTATGATTATCTTCTAATTACAAGCGATCTTGTTGATGAATCTTAAGGTTTTTATTTAAACAAGAAATCTAACTTTCTCCAATACATTTAATTAGCAACTATAGGTAAATTATATTACCCTTTTACATTAGATTAAATGATTTAAATTTATTAAATCATAATCGACACAAAATTCTTTTAATTATATTTATATTTAAAAAAAAAATTACCATTTCAAATATAATGTTTAATAAAATATCCCTTTTAATATTTCCTTCAATACCTCTTTTTTTTGGTTCAAATATTTTGAATTTAAAGATAAACTTTATTAATAAGTGGATTATTAATCCACTATATATATTAATTTTAAAATAAACATTATTTACCATGTTTAAGTAATTATCTTCACATGATAAATAATTATCAATTATTATAATATAATTTAAACAGAGCTTTTTACTAAAGCAATTTAATTTAATTAATTTAATAATAAAACATTTACTTTTAATTAACAATTTAATTTAATCATTTATCACAAACCATATCATTTATATTTCATAAAATTAATTTAAGTAATTATTATTCTAATTTTTTCCAAATTTATTGAATTACCTTAGAAAATCAATTTTCAATTTAATTAATTAATTTAAACAAAGCCATATAAACTATTAAGTACACCAATAAGCAAACTTACTTGAAAACCAAAGACGACCGAACCAGAGGGACACTACAACATGAGTGTTTGATGGAACACGTAGCAATAGGTTATGCGGCAGATTGAGTGTGAATGTGTATGAGCATGCATCAACAAATCGTGTTGTGGGTGATTGCAATTGAGAAACTTTGTAACTTGGTATTTTGCCAGATAATAAAATCATGGTGGACGGTTGTTTTTATGGATGTAGTCCACATTGGGTGAACCACATTAAATCTATGTGTATTGTGGAATAGTGCTTTTTTAATTTCTATTATTTGCATTTATAATTGAATGTTCTTTAATTGCTCTCAGCTTGCCAATAAATCCCAACATGTTCATGGCAACAATTTTGTTTGGGCTATATATAATTAATCTAGGGACTTCATGACATGTTTATATTTTCACAAGATAATAGAGTCCCCCCTATTGAACACCCGAAATACTGAGAAAAGGGGTGAATCAATATTCTTTTAAACCACTTAAACATTTAAGCATCCAATATGAATTCAAATTGATTTGCACCATGATATCCAAAGCATCGTAAAATATGTTAGAGCCAACCAAAATGATCTGCACCATGATCTCCAAAGCAAGATGCAATGTTGACATCAATGACAACATTGTAGAACATAACTGTATATACCTTGTGCTTCTCCCACATGCTCATGTTGCCAACAACAACATCAATGACATTTCCTCATTCTTCCAGCACCCCCATCATGATATATTGGTTTAGATGTGGCCTAGATCCAAAAGCTCCAACATTTAACTCTTGGCTCCTATGACTCAAGAGTGTTCATTACAAATCTATCCTTGACACTGAATCAATATAAGTCAATCTCCCACTAGCAAGGTAGTCTTGGCTCATTGGCAAACATATATGCAAACTCTCATAAGGTTGAGTAAAAATAGAAAGTGAAACCCTCTACTCATTGTCAAAATCTTTACTAATTATGTTTGCATAAAACACACTCTTTTGAAGAATCACTTGAGATGTATAGTGGTGAAAAATAATGATGCATGCATATGAATCAAAGTGATCCTCATTGGACAATTAACAACATCCAAACATTTCATTGTCTTCATATGGTGATAATTCAATGGGTTTTATTTTAAGAACTTTCCTTAACTTGAATTACCTTGGTGTGGTATCCTTGGGATTTGTGTTGACATGGATCTACATTATGTTGTCACTAGATATGGACTTGCCTTACAATAAATAATTAAGATATAAAATATGAAGCCATCTAATCTTTATAATGTTAGGGAAGGTAACTGTCATCTATGTAATTAACGTATACCTTATTGTTCATGTAATTTGTAAAGCAAACCAATTGCTTCTTCAAAACAACCACCTTTAACACATATTAGTGTTCTTATATCTTAGTCTCTATAATAATCGTTTCTATTTAAATGAAACTTGATTTGTATATATTTCATCTTTTGCATATTCCTACACATCATCACCCCTCTAAACCAATAATTATTATTATTAAGAAAACATATTATTTAACAAAATTTTAAAAAATAACCAAAACAAATAACTAAAGCTTCAAACTCACAATCCAAATTAGCCAAAAAAATATTAGTAAACATAAATATTTTAAAAAGCTTCTAAATTTTCTAACCACAAATTTTATTTTAACTAAATACTAAATTTCACCAATAAATTCAGATTTAATGCTCTTCCCAATATATACTCCCCATTTAATAAATTTAGTGTTAAAGAAATAATTTCACTTTCTATTTAATTTTCATTGAAAAAATCTTCTTCAATATATAGAACATAAGACTTAAGTCTCTCATAGAATTATTAAAATTAAAAGTGTATTAAAAATCCACATATAAATTAGATCATATATAACTTATTGAATACACTTTTCTTTATAATATCCTAAATCATATATATATATGAACAGATTTAAAAAATGTAAAGTTTTACCTTATCTTGGTATCCATCTGCCTTATCCATAAATATGGTTTTGAAAAATGGGGAAAGGGACCTCCCTAGCCCTACAAAGAAGCAATGATGATAAGGCCGTCTCCCCTCCCCAGAGCAACAACAATAAGGTATGATACGATCACTTCAATTCTTGTTGAATTGCAACCAGTAAATAGTGCATTATTGTGCCCTAAAGTTTTGCATACCTGGAGGTGCAGCGCTCGAATCCCGACCGCTCCAAAATGCTGCAATTACGGCGCTCCGTGTGCCAGGAGACTGCTTCTTCAAGGACCCGGCCTGCTGCTGCTATCCACGACATTCTGTGGCTCAAAAAGGCCAGCCTTTGCAGAGGAAGAAGAACAAACCCTAACCGCGAAGAGACTCGAACCCGTGACCTGCGACGAGCTCGAGATTACGAAGAAGGTATATTTGGACGTGGCAATCGACGGCGAAGCGGCCGGTCGCATCGTCATAGGACTCTTCGGCAACGACGCCCCCATAGGCGCCTCGCGGTTTGCGGAGCTGGCTGCTGGAAAGCGCGGCGTAGGGTACAGGAAAAAGGAATTTGTGAAAATAACCCCCTCGTATATACAGAATGCTGGCATACGGTCCTACGGCGTAGATGCGGAGATTGCTAAGCGTAGCCTTTTGGCTGACGAGTTAGTGGAGGAGAATGTGGGGTTGGAAAAGAGATGCGAGGGCTCCAAGACTTTTGAGGGGGCAGTGAGTCTGATAGTAAGGGACCCTTCCAAACCCCCCTCACAAATAAAGTTGGTGGCCAAGGGGGGCAAACTTGAGGTACAAGAGGAAGAGGTGAAACCGGATCCTAATGGTACGGAGTTTGTGATTGCAACTAAAAGTGTTCGTGAGTTGGAGGTTAGCAATTTGCTTGTTGGAAAAGTGGTGGATGGAATGGATGTTGTCGCTAAGATTGCTAATGTTAAGGCAGTGCAAGAGAACACGAATTCACCATATTTTCAGTTAGTATACAACTATCTTTATCTTCTTGTTTTTTTTTATAATTTTTAACTAACATTTTGTTTTTTATTTTATAAAGATATTCAACTCTCCACAAAGTCTCTCTTTTATTTTTAATAACTTTGTTTTTAACATTGGTTTTGTTTTTCAAACTTTTAGAGAGCTAAGCTTCAACAAGTATATATTTGGCCTTTGTTTAATGTTAACAATTTTCTTCAACGTTCATATCTTAAACAAGTTTAAGATTTACCAAAGTGTCAATCTTCCTAAACCTTAGTTTTGTTTTTCAATAACTTTCGTTGACTTTCATCCTCAATTATGTTTTAACAACTTATTTTGACTTTGGCATTGTTCTTATAGCTTCTAACAATTTTAGGCTTCAAGATCTATCTTCTCCCATGATTTTGTTAAAATCGCTTTAAAATTATATAGTTTGTTTTCACCCTTTCTTTTGTTTGGTAGTTTTACAACCCTCAATTTTGTTTTGTTTAAATCTTGACAATTTTAAATTTCCACAAGTATAATGTTTAGAAAAAGAGTTTTGAGATCATTAGTCTATGATTCATCATCAAAATAAATTTTAAAGTAATGTAACTTTTATTGTTTGGACAAGGGAGAATAATTTGGTTCCTAATAAGTGTTTGTTGTTGAATGAGTTAGGGTAGCAAAGTTGATTGGTGATAAGAGAGCAATTGTGGCAGAAAGAGGATTCAACAGGCCCTATTCAAAAATTGTCATCACCAAATGTGGAGAGCTAGCTTAGGAGATAATGGAGAATCGCACAAAAATTGCTTTAAGAATGCTTTCATTATATGGAGTGATGTATGTGTTGGAGGTATTCTTCATAATAGACTTGTATGTATTGGAGGTATCCTTCGAAATTTGTTTATTATTGTCTAAGTTTGCATGTATAATTTATTTGAAGTTGTTAGAATCACCACATTGTAAAACTTTACATTTTTTTTGTTCAAGAATACATATTTGAATTAGAAAGATTTACTAATTATTCTTAAAAATGTGCAACCATTCTATACTTGTAAAATCATCTCCATTCATTTTTTTAATATATTTTTATTGCAATTTTAAAGAAAAACTAAAAATGACATACAAAGCTAAAATATATTTGTATTGGATATTAACTTAGGATAAAATATTGGTCAAACATAATTATTTTTCATAAAAATTATATCAACATTATTAAACTATTTTATCAAAATTCACAAAAGCATATATACTTGTAAAGGTGTTTTCTAAATGGATTCATTATAACCCCAATTAATTTATTATGTGAAGATATCTTTCATCTCCAACTATTACAAGTATTGTTGTAGAATATTTAACATTATATAATTTGTTATAGGCATCTCTTGATTTAAATGGATTTGATTTTGTTGCTTTTGGATTTGATTGTGTGCTCGTTTTTCATCAACATTTTGAATCACACTCAGTGATCCATCATTAGGATAGAGAGTTGAAGAGAATAAGAGATGAAATCAAATTACATATGGATTGTGGAAATCTAATTGCATTGACGTTAAATGGATTAATCACAAACCACTCATTATGTGAAGATGTTGTTGATTTCCAACCATTTCAAATAATGGTTTAAAATATTTTTAAATTTTACTTATTCATTTATAAACAACAATACATATTATATATTAATATTAGAAAGCTTCTATATGCATGTGATTAGAAAATACCTTTAAATGTGTTGTTCATACATGGTTTCATGAGTTGATCAAAAGTGTGTTCACATATTATCAATAATAAAAAAATAATGTGTATCTACATTATCATACTAATAAAATAGTATGTATCTTATTTGGTCATACAAAGTAAATGTAAACAAATTTGTCTTATAAACTCACCAAAAATTCAGATACCAAATTGAAGCTCTTCTTATTCATGACCTCAAGTTTTATTAAGAGCTGTTAAATTATATATTTTAAATTGATCTATTATACAAATTTTAAAAACTCAAAATTATTTTATCATTTCACCATGCTTTCATTGATTGGAAAAGATAAAACTACTATTTATTACTCATAAATTACAAAAGACCATTAATATGATTATTTATATCATTACATTTTAATTGATTGAAACTTATTTATCACACAATGAAAAATACAACCTTAACTATTAATGAATAGGGGTCATCCCACAATAATGGGTCTTAAACTTAGGAGATCCTTATTTTTTCTTGAAATCATATATTTTTTACAAAATTTAATGATTTAAGTCTTGATGGGTCCTATCTAAAGGGTTTTAATTAGAGAGGTTTAGATAAGACCCCCTTGGATAGAACTCATCTAGTCTTAAATCATACCCACAACGGAGTCTCCTTCATTCCTATCAAAATGCTGACAAAAACCACTTTTATTTATCTTTTGAGGGATCAAATAAAGTTATTTAAAAATTATGTTAAATGTAAGTATGTAGTTATTGTTAAAATCTTTCCAAAGTATAATTTTTATTATTATATTTAATTTAATTTCTTGTGGATGTAGGTTTTTCACCAAACATTAAGGTATTTATTTCACACATGTGGAAAAGTAGAAAAATAGAGAAAAAAATCTAAAAAATATGTGTGCACTAGGTGTTGATGTTCTTGTTTTAGCCAAAAAATAAATAATAATTTCAAAACATACAAAACAAGTTATGTGTGACGACATACACCTACGTCCAACTTATAATTACTCTGACTTCGAAAATCAATTTAAAAAAAAAAATGTAACACAAACTTATGAAAAAATATACATGCAGTAGATATTGATGTTACAAATATAAATTTTAAAAACTATAATTTTATCCTTTCAATAAAAAAAATTATGTGTGACGACATAAATGTCATTGTTTTAAAATGTTGTTTACTGTAAAAAAATAAGTTATTAAAAGCTACATAAAAAAATTATAATTTTTTTTTAAAAATCTATATTTAGAATCTACACACAAATCCTCACAAATAACTAGTTCACATCGTCTCCAAATTATGAATGGTTTAGTTACTATAGGTTTCATAAAGTGAAAATTTGGTGACAAATGTTCATTCCAATGTCCTACTTGACCAAAAAGTGGGACACATATTATGAGTTGACCCACAAGAAGTTACAGGAAGTTATTTAAGTTTAATGTCACTTCTAGAAAATAGCTCCTAAACTTATTGATGATATTATCAAATTAAGCCCTTGCTAGAGAGGCAATTTGTTCATGTTTGTAAATCTATACACAAAATCACAAATTCTTTAACAAATATACTCTCTAAACTTTTTTAATATTTATAAACAACATATAAATATCTATTTATTATCTTTAATGATATGTAAGTGAATGTATTGATGTTAAAAGCAAGTACATATCACAAACTTGTTAAATGAATAATACATTTTATAATGTCGAGATAAGAGGAAATGGATCAACTTTAGGGCGATCCTATATCCTTTATAATGTCCAAGCCCAAAATCTTACATCCTTTATTTTCACATCCTATTTCACTTCAAACATTTGCAGTTCTTCCACATTGCCTCCTACACCCCCAAACTCCCCAAAATGTAATGATGACCAAATTTGATCCTACAATAACCCAATCATGTCCTCTGTAATGTCCCTTTCTAGGTTTACTATAATTCTTGTCCTGATTTTCTGAAGATATCCTTTATGATGGTTTAGTGTTCAAACTATGTTCTTTTTCTCCTTTTCCTGATCAATCATAAGATAAAAACATTCATAAATTTATTCATTTTTATATCAAATAATCACAATTACTTATAAGGTTTAATAATTGCAACAATCATCATTAGTGCATAATTGTATAATACATATACATATATATAATTATTCTTTTACTTATATCCATTAGTATTCATATATATGTTTATATTATTATTATTTCCTTATTCTTATATATTCTTTATTCATTGCATATTATTCATTATAAAATTTATCTATATCTATGCAAATATACTTGTATGCCTATTAGATAATATATATATATATTAAATGACTATATTCCAATGCATAACAATCATTGGTGTTGTTGTTCTTAATTGCAGATTGTATTTATCCATGTCTTCCCCCTTCTTTATTTTCCTTCCTTCTATTTATACCATTTAAAGTAGGTGACCCATGGGGAGAATGTATTGTTTGGTGAAAGAGGCGACTTTTCATAAAATATATCCCTTTGTTAGATTTAATTGCTGCCTTTAAAGGCTTATTATCACAATAATATCTATTTTTGAAAATAATGTATTATTACTAATAATTATGATATTTCAGATTATATACTTATTTTATTATTTTATTTTGATGTTTTATTGAATATATTTTGACATTAAAGTATAATAATAAAACCAATTTTCTAATATCTTATTATTATTTTATTCTAATGTATTACAATCTTTGATGTATAATGATTATAATATTTATTTATTATTATTATTTTTGATATTAAGCTATTTAATACTAGAATGTAATAACAATAATTTGTCTATATATTATTATTATAGTTTTATATTGATATGGTACCCATTTATTTTATATTTAACATTAATATTGCTATTTATTAATTTATTAATTTATTTGTATTTTAACACTTGTTCTTTATGGTATTGCTATTTCGGGGACATGACAGTCCTCCCCGCCCAAGATTGCTTGCCCTCAAGCAATCATGATCTAAGATGTGTGATTTTACGATGTTTCTTATGGTGATGCTATTATCTTTGATAGGAGTTGGAAGTTCTAACCCAAGTGATGGTTACTCTGGTTATGAGGACAATGTATTGACTAATATTCTTAAGTTCTACTATTTCTTTATAAATTCCCAAAAGCAATGAGTTAGAGTTTGTGACTCAGTACAACTTAAAACCACATGAATCAAAAATTAAAGCAAACACTCAAGTAGCTCAAGAAAGCGGGTAACTCAAGCACACAGACAAGTAGCTCAAGCATACAAGCAACCAACTCAAATAGACAAGCAAGTAGCTCAAGCACACAAGCAACTAGTTCAGGTAGCTCAAGCATGCAAAAAAGTAGCTCAAGCGCGCAAACAAGTAGCTCAAGCATGCAAGCAACTAGCTCAAGCGAGTAGGCAACCAGCTCAAACACACAAACAACCAACTCAAACAAGTAGGAAACTAGCTCAAGTAGGCAAGCAAGTAGCTCAAGCACGCAAGCAACCAACTCAAACAAGCAGGCAACCAACTCAAGCACACAAACAACTAGCTTAAGCAAGTAGGCAACCAACTCAAGTAGACAAGTAGGTAGCTCAAGCATACAAATAACTAGCTCAAGTGGACAAGCAAGTAGTTCAAGCATGCAAGCAACTATCTCAAGTAAACAAGCAGGTAGCTCAAGCACACAAGCAACTAGCTCAAGTAGACAAGAAGGTAGCTCAAGCACATAAGCAACTAGCTCAAGTAGACAAGCAGGTAGCTCAAACAAACAACCAACCAGCTTAAGCAACTTGCCAAACAACATTTTTTATATTTTCATAGTTTTTAAGCATAAAGTAGTCATAAACACAATGACAAGTTCCAAATACATAGTGATTAGCTCTAACATTCATCACATACACAATGGCTAACTAGCACATCACAATGGCTGACACACACATATTCCTAATGCATCTCCTATCCTTGGAGGGTTCAAACATAAGAGAGTATAGGAAGCATGACTTGATGGGGAGCCTAGGATCCATCATGCCAACTCTTTCCCTTCCTCTTATAATTTAGCCTTTTGGGTTTGCTTAGTTCCCTCCCTTATAGAAAAAGTTCTCCATTATCAATCGCAATAACCACCATCAGTCGCAATGACTATCATTATCAGACACAATGTCCACCATCGGTCGCAATGATCGCCATTATTGGACGCAATCTCCGCCATCAGACGCAATGTCCGCTATCAGATGCAATGTTCACCATCAGTCACAATGACTGCCATTATCAAACGCAATGTCTACCATCAGTCGCAATGACTGCCATTATCAGACGCAATGTCCGACATCGATTGTAATGACCGCCATTATAGGACACTTGGTGCCTCAACTCCTCTAGACCCAAAGGCAATACCCTCAGATACCCCAAAGGCAAGTACCCCCTTGGCCCAAGTGGACTCATCTTGTCCCCTCCTGGGTGGCGTATCTAGAAGAGGTCTTCATTGTCTTGTTGGCTCAACTCCTCTAGACCCAAAGACAGTACCCTCAGATACCCCAGAGGCAAGTACCCCCTTGGCCCAAGTGGGCTCATCTTGTCCCCTCTTGGGTGGCATATCTAGAAGAGGTCTTCATTGTCTTTTTGGCGCAATTCCTCTAGACCCAAAGCTAGTACCCTCAGATACCCCAGAGGCAAGTACCCCCTTGGCCCAAGTGGGCTCATCTTGTCCCCTCCTGGGTGGCATATCTAGAAGAGGTCTTCATTGTCTTGTTGGCTCAACTCCTCTAGACCCAAAGACAGTACCCTCGGATACCCTAGAGGCAAGTACCCCCTTGGCCTAAGTGGGCTTGTCTTGTCCCCTCCTGGGTGGCATATCTAGAAGAGGTCTTCATTGCTATCTCCCTTTGCAATACTCTTGTAAGGTCCTTTTGACTACATTGGTGCCCTAGTTCTCATATAGTTCTTTTTCCCATTTGTCATAGGTTGTTGCTTCTTTAAATGTTTGCAATTGTTTTGAAATTCATATTACTGTGTACGACTGTGAGGAGTATCCAAAGTCTTGTATCCTCTTGTTTGACCTTTCTTCCACAGAATGGCAGGATTATGCTTTGATACCACTGTAATTTCCCTTTCTAGGTTTACCATAATTCTTGCCCTAATTTTCTGAAGATATCTTGTATGATGGTTTAGTGTTCAAACTATGTTCTTTTTCTCCTTTTCTTGATCAATCATAAGATAAAAACGTTCATAAATTTATTCATTTTTATATCAAATAATCATAATTACTTATAAGGTTTAATAATTGCAACAAGCATCATTAGTGCATAATTGTATAATACATATACATACATATATATATATATATACATATATATAATTATTCTTTTACTTATATCCATTAGTATTCATATATATGTGTTTATATAATTATTCTTTCCTTATTCATATAGATATATTCTTTATTCATTGCATATTATTCATTATAAAATTTATCTGTGTCTATGCATATATACTTGTATGTCTATTAGCTAATATATATATATATATATATAATGACTATATTCCAATGCATAACAATCACTGTTGTTGTTGTTTTTAATTGCAGATTGTATTTATCCATGTCTTCCCCCTTCTTTATTTTCCTTCCTTCTATTTATACCATTCAAGGTAGGTGACCCATGGGGAGAATGTATTGTTTGGTGAAAGAGGTAACTTTTCATAAAATATATCCCTTTGTTAGATTTAATTGCTCCCTTTAAAGGCTTATTATCACAATAATATCTATTTTTGAAAATAATGTATTATTACTAATAATTATGATATTTCAGATTATATACTTATTTTTTAATTTTATTTTGATGTGTTATTGAATATATTTTAACATTAAAGTATAATAATAAAACCAATTTTCTAATATCTTATTATTATTTTATTCTAATGTATTACAACCTTTGATGTGTAATGATTATAATATTTATTTATTATTATTATTTTTGATATTAAGTTATTTAATACTAGAATGTAATAACAATAATTTGCCTATATATTATTATTATATTTGTTATTTCATATTTATATATTTTTATATTGATATGGTACACATTTATTTTATATTTAACATTAACATTGCTATTTATTTTATTTATTAATTTATTTTTATTTTAACACTTGGTCTTTATGGTATTGTTGTTTCGGGGACATGACATCCTCCTACCCTAAAAAACATTGTTTGATCCTAAGGGTGTAGATTCACATATAAGTTTCATGATTGAGGATGAAGGTGACCATACCACCATTCATGAAGTAGGCGCTTTCAACCCTTGAGAATCTGAGCCCCATATCTTGATCATCCATCTCACATATTTTACGACGTTTGTCTTATACTACACTCAAGGGTAGTGATATCCACTTCTATGTCAAGACTCTACAAGTAAACTAAAATGAAGGTTATATACTTCCCTGTGTGCTTAAGGATGACATTAATGACATGGGAAGGATGTAGTCCAACAAAAGATAACTTCAACAAATCTCCTAGTACACGTGAAACTCACTAAAGTATAATTTTTGTACCAAAATGCATTGTTGATGATGACAAGGGTATGGGTGACCTCTATAGTTTTAGGCGGTCATGAATCTTCTCCCAAGGTTGCTCAACTATGTTGAATAATATATGTTCATAGATTATCACTTCTAAGAGAATTGAGAAAAGAGCAAGAACAAGAGGAATAGATTCCAAGTTATTAAAGTTTGTCTCTAACAAAAGGATAAAGGTATTTTTGCATTGTAACGATCTAGGTTTCATCCCATGTTTGCCATATGGTGTTGTAATCCCAAAAGAACAAATCAAGCATGTAGGCTCAACATTATTTGAAAGTCTCCATGTGTATTGTGTACATTTCAAAAGGATTCATGTTTCTTCTTAATCATATCATGTGATTTAGGTGTTAGCTATGATTGGTTGATCATATGAATGATTGTAAAATCTTTGCAAATATTTTTGTAAGGTATCTTTCCAAATTAATACAATAAATGTATGGATTTATTCATGGATCGCTAAGATTCACTTAATGTCCTACAATTTCATTTATTTTCTTATCTATATGTGTAGATCCTATAACTAGATCACATTGAACTGCCAATGTAAACAATGACAACTTACACTACTTTGGCCAAAGAATTCATCACCTAGTTACTTCGAGTGAGAATCGTCTATTCACACACCTTCCTAGCTCAATTTTTTTTGACCACTCATATTCTATGCATAGGTTATCCCCTTTCCCATGGACTATACTAACCCCAAAAATAACCTATTTCATTTCTTGATTACAATGGCATTTCAACTAAAGTAATTCAAAGAACTTCATAATCCAAACTTCAAAATTTACATAATAACTATATAAGCTTGAATTAATATAATATATATTAATAAATACTCAAACACTCATCCTATATATATAATATATGAATACAACACAATGACAGGACTTACTTGCAACTAGACTTGTCAAGTATCTTTCATACACTTATCAAGAAGAATTTAATCAAATTCATAATAGAAAAACTAAAATTTCTTTCAACTTTATTCTTTCCAAAAAAGACATAAAATCATACAATCCTTTCAACATAAAATATATAATGGAGTAGAAAACTAATATGCCTTTATATATAAAACTCCAATTGATATTTTTGGATTCCTAGCTCAGCCTTCAGAAAATCAGCTTGCAACTCATTATATATTCAACCTTTCACTATCCTCTATCTTCCCTTGACAAACTCTCACTATGCAAATACTATAACCTCTCTAAATTCTCTCTCAAAACACTTAAATCAGAAATGCAACAGAATAACCCTTAGAAAAATCAGAAAATAAGAATGTCAAAATGTATCCCATAAGATGGAGAAAGCTCCTCTATTTATACTAAAACTTGAGCACTCCATGGCTACAAATAAGCTCACATTCTGTAGCACCCCTTCATTTTGCTCATATGTTCAGACAATGTGTTTCTTTGATATGCTTATGTTTTCTAACAATACCTTTACTTTGATAGACCATGATACTATGTTATTATTTGATCGCTAACTTTGGAGCGATGTTGGTTTTTATATTATGATGTGAGAGTACACTATATGGATGTTTATTGTTTATGACATGCTTTCTGATTAGCATAGTTGTTTATTTGAGTTGATATTGTTATATGCTCATCTATATTTTATTGATGTTTTAGATTTGTCAATTTGATGTGACATTGTATTGGTGAAGGGAACGAGATTGCATCACTCGCTTGTGAGCGCCCTGTGATTCCACAATTCTCTCTTCACGGTGTGATTGATTATGATACATATACATGTTTGACATATGCTTTGATTGCAAGATTGCAAGTACAGGACATCGACTCCACTTGGATTCACAGGTTTGAGCATATCCATTGCCCAACGGTTAGTTGATTGGGAGATAGTAACTGGGTTTTCCTTGTCAAGCAACAACCCTAGTCATAGTGTGTCGTCAGTTTTAGTTGGTCATGTTTTGTTATCATGTTGCCCATTTTTGCCTTGTTGGTATTTATGTTGCAAGGTATGTTTAAGGGAAATAAAAGCTTTAAATGTTTTAGGTGATTGTTTAATTAATCTTGATTATTGTGTTAGAAGCTTTGTATTTAATTTAATTAATTTATTAATTTATTTGGTAAAATGATTTAATCTTATGATTAAATTTATTTTATTAAGTAATTAAATTAGTTAGATTTAATTTATATTAGAAAATACTATGTGATTTTGAATTATTAAAATGCATTAATATATATAAAATATCTAGAGGGATTATTTGAGTATTGATTGAGAAGATATTTGATTTTTGACATGTGTTGGGAAATTTTAATTACGATTGTTGGGAAAATTATTCAGAGAGAATATTTACTTTAATAGAGAGAGGTAAGAAGTTACTTCATGGAGGAGAAGAATATATTTTTGCAGAGGTTGTTAAAAATTAAAATTGGTTGTTGAAAAATTTGGGGAAAATACTTTGGCTTTGGATTTGTTTTGTCTTTTCTGGAAGAAGCTTTGTTTTGTGGAAGAAGCTCTACATCAATCTTCATCTCCTCAAGTGTTTGGATTCAGGTTCCTTTATTATTTAATTTAATTTAATTTTGGAAAGGCTATTAGATTGCCTGTACAAGATTAGAAGCTTTTGAGTTTTTTATAAAATTGAAAGAATGTCGTGTCTGGAACTTGCAGTGAAAGCTTCTATAGAAATTGTTTAGGTTTTTATTTGTTTTGAAATTATAAATTGTTGGGGAAGTTTTGGACATTCTTGTAGGAATTGTTTTAAACAATAGAGAATCCAAAAGAAAAACAATAGGAAACTCAAAAACCTTCGTTAGGAAGGAATTAAACTTCTTTGTAGAACTTTGTAGAAAACCTCTCGGGAATTTTCTTGTAAATGTTGTCTGTAGAAATTTATTGTTCTTCTTCTATTAGATTTGTTTATCTAGAGAAATTTGAAAATCTCTGTGTAGAAATAGTGAAATCCTTCTGTAGAAAATCTTTGTAAATTGGCTTTTCTGGTGAATTCGTGAAAACTTCCTATAGAAAACTATTTGTGAAAATTAATTGTCTGACTAGAGCAATCAATTTGATAAAAAAAAATTATATATATATATATATATATATATATATATATATATATATTCATATAATTTAAGGAATTCTCTGTAAATTTTATGGTTTGAAAACCAGATCGAAAGTAATTATTTTGAAGATCCGAAAATCCATACAACAAACCTTTATGGAATTCGCAGGTTTAAACTTTGTTTGCATGAAAGTTTTATTTAGAGTTTGTGGGGAGCGATGACTGTTTCCACAATTGCCACCCCATGGGAGGCGGACTATGGTGGTAGCCATCGTTGCCTCCCACAACTCGCGCCTTGTTGGGGGTGCGATTGTGTACAACCTCCCCCAACGTATTATCGCCGAACCTTGGAATTAAACCTCGTCCGCCGAGGGAATAAGTATTCATCTTTGTTGTATTTTGTTTAATGTTTTAACTTTGTTAAAATATAATATATATAATTTTCATATATATATATATAAGTATGTATATATTTTTTTATATATATTTATATGTATATATAAATGTGAATATTTATGAATATATATATATATATATATATATTCATTTATATTTAAATATATGTATGGTATAATGTGTTATAAAGATTAAAATAGTTTATATATATATTTAAAATATATATATATTGAATATATATTTTAGATATATATATATATATATATATATAAATTTTAATAGTTAAATGTATTTTTGTAATGGTGCATGCACATGCACAATTAGATGATTGTTAAAATGATATGTTTTAAAAGAAGAAATTGATATTTTTATTTAAAAGTAATTGAGGAATTGAAATAACAGATAGACTAGATTTCCTCTATTGTCTGTGAAAGAGATTTTATTAAATTAATTTATTTGGGCAATATATTACTATATTTCACTGAAGGGAAATTGGATTTAGGAAATCCTAATGGTAGATTTATTTCCTATCTTTATTGCCCTTTTTAAATGTGATTTCTTTTGTTCACGTTTTGGGGGAAATTAGTTAGTTGTTACTTTGTAAGTCTTCTAGGTGTGGTAGTATTATTTGGGGTTGTTGCATTTAATTGTTCACCCCTTTGATTTCCCTTGGGTAGTGCGTTTAGTTATATTCAGTGAATCACCCAGTTACCATGAACGGGGATGTAATGCCTTTTATTTTTGGATTGAGAATTATTATCCGTATGTGTGCACTAGGTTACCCTTGGGTTATGGATTAGACCCATGTGTTGTCAGTAGAAGAGTGGCTCTCGATGGGGGTCGGGGTCTAGGAAGATCTTTCGGGGTAACCCATGCTACTTTGTGATGACACTCCTCCTATGACAACAATTTGTTTGGTTCAATGATTTGCTTGATTATTTAACTCTGGAAGCAATGTAACCATTATGTTAGTGTTGTTCTTGTTATTTGACTAGATTAGTCATGTGATAGCCTATGTTTAGAGGTTGCTGATTTTGTCTAGGAAGCCTTGTTACTATCTCCTAACATGGGGGGTGGGCCTTTGGGTACCATTTGGTTGGGTGGAACGTGCACATTTCACCATTGGGTTCCCACTTTATGTTCGTGATGGCGGGTCTTCTAGATTGGAGAGCTTGTCTGTACCAATTATTATGTTCCATTCTTATGATTTATTGTATCAGTTGGACACTTTGTATTTGTATCACTCCTCAATTGTATTCGAGGAGGATTTTTGTAAATTGTAACATTATTGAATGATCTTCCTTATTTTGGAAATAATTTTGTAAATATTATTTAGAATTAATGTAATCTATGGTTCTTTTATGTACTTTTATCTTATGTGATGTATTTATTGATTTGGATGTATGATCTTTAATCCATGAGTAATAATTTATATGCTATGAATGACTTATTGTTTTATGTTATAAGATTCAGTTGTAAGCTTGGTTGCGTACCTTGGAGGATGTATGTGTTAGTGTAGTGCACTTTGCATGCCATTAATTACACTTAAAAAAAAAAATTGTTACGCTTTCGTTGTAGTTGCATCTTCCTCCAGGGTTACATGGTGAGGCGTTACACATTCTTGCCACTTCTCAAGCTAAAGAATCGTCTCAGCTAAATAAAAGAAAGGTTGTCGATTCAAAAATAGTAACTATGCAAATACTTAGCCAACTGCCTTCTCTACATGACAATAAGGTTATTCACTCAGAAAAGAAAGGTTCATGGCTTCACAAATCGAATCCTCTCAACAAGCTTTACAATTGACTCTTTCTCATATTCTATTTTTGCCTTATACGTTAGAGAAGAAATATAGAACATACTTCTAATGGTATGCAAAGTTCATATTTTGGTGCCACATAAACCCACATGCCCCTATTCATATGTTTGTTGTTTGAAAGACCAGGTCAAAGTCATTTACACATTTTATATTCCACTTTGCTTTCATAGATTTGACTAAGTCTTTGAGAATGCAATTCATAAACTTGGTTCAATCTCCACGCACTTTATCAATGTGTTGCCTTTGGCATGCTTAAACAACATTTTAAATTCTTTGTGCAATGCCATTTATAAAATCCACTAACTTATATTCACAATGATATATGTTATATCATATATATTGCGCTAAATACTATGCACTAAGTAAACATTTCCAACGTTATTCAAAATGATATATATATATATATATATATATATATATATACACATTGAGATATATATTTGTATATCAACTTATATGATTATAAAATGCATTATTCGATATTTGAATACATATACACATATTTACATATTCCACATAATAACAATGCATGCATATATATATATATTAATATATTTGTATGTACGTTTCCGTTAACGTAAAAACACACACACACAATATATATTATATATATCATTGCCTCAACATTTTAACACTTATATTCTCAATCCCATCAATTGACATATATACACAAAGTGTATATATATGTCACCTTCATCCAATTGATATTCCCATGCACATGGGTAATCCGTCCACGAGCATGCGTAGATATGTCTATCTACATATACTCATGTGTATGAGTTTATTGTAGACACACACACACATATAAACATTTTATGTATATATCTCATCAATTAAATATAAACACGTAAGGAAGAACTCACACATGACAAAGAGACTTAATCACATAACCCAAATAAAACAAATTCATAGACAAGATCATAAAGTCTTCTAAATCATGCACAAACAAGATAAAAAGTAACATACCATTTCCCAAACTATTGACTCGACTTCACTAAACTAGAGGTGAGTGTGTGAAAGCTCAGTTAGGCTCATTAAGGGTTACTAAACCAAGTTTTTCTCCTAAGTGATACTTCCCCTCTCTTTCAGAGGCTTGAATATGTTCTTGCACCCAACTTAGTACATTGCAACAATAGTTAGTTGATAACAATACAATCATGTGCATCATATATTTCATAGTCAACATCATTATAAAACATCAAATTGAATTAAATATTCATTCATCATATTTTCAAGATATATAAAGCATAAACATATACATTTAAAGCATTTTCACCCTACCAGGTAAAAGTAAATAGGTAATAACACAACAAGGTGTAACATTTATAGAGATAGCTATCAAAGATATAAAAAGATTCAATAAAAGCACAAGAGAGAAGCAATTTAGGAAAATAGTTATATTCTATCAAATGATGCAAATGCACAATGTGAGTGCATATATATGATTGATTACAATGGATTGATATTGAAATGAGAATCCTTTGGTTATATAGGTAAAAATAAGACATAGGACAATATAAGATTACAACACGTGTCTAGGAATATTATGACTTGAGACATAAGTGATAATGCCCTAAGAATATCCTAAGTAAACTTAAGTAAACTAATGCGAATAGGACATAATAAGGAAACTAGCTAGGTAATATCCTCTATTCACACCAACACTTAATGTAGAGCTCATGGTTGCAATGCCCTTGAATGGTCTCTAGTTTTTGGTTGGCTTTTAGTTTCATATATATAAGGTATTTCTCGTTGACTAGATAGCGAAAATTTTCTTTGAATTGCATTAACCATTTCTCCTCCTAAGACTTCTAATCAACTTCTTGAGGATGTGTAAAATGAATAGACAAAAGCTGTTGCCCTTGCATTAGATTACCAAGAAAATCTCGATGCTTAGAAACCAAATGAAAATGCCCTACTATCAATTCAAAGCTTTCACTACTTGATAACTTGTAGTTACATTTTCTCTTTTGATATATTATTTAAAACTATGCTTTGCATAAACTATAGGATGTGAGTTTTTTCCACTCTTTTTTAATATGATATTTTAAAAAACTTTTAAAATTTAATATAAATGTCTCTATTTCATCAAAATTAGAATAAATAAAATTTCGGCTTTTAAAAAACCGCTTACGGGACGAAAATATAGGGCTGTAAGTGACGGCCGGCAGCAAACTTTTCGGCTCAGCTCAGCTCAGCCCCAAACCTGCCATGTGACCGGAACAATGTGACTTGCAGGTGAACGTCAAACTCACAGGCCTCAACAGCCGATGGAAATTATGCCACGCATGTGGGTTGATTCGAGCTTCGAATCCTGCACGCGCCATGCCCGATCTCACCATAAATCCAGGTTTTCTTCGCTCAATTCTTCAACCTCTCATCGCTTTCTGAATTCTGAGGCGATGCGGCCTTTGTTTGCATAGCGTGAGAGGAAGTTGGTCTGAACTAGGTTAAGATTGGTTAGGGTTTCGAGAATGGTGGATTTAGAAGAAATTTTGAGTTCAGAAGAGGAGGAAGGGGAAGGAGGACGAGAAGCTCGCGTCTCCTGTTGTGGAGATGATGCTGACGACGAAGATGACCTGCTCGCGCAGTTTCTGGAGTCCGAGGTTCTCGCCGTAGACTCTGAACAGGTAACTTTTCCAAACCCTAATTCTGTGAGAAAGTCATGTAATTTTTCCCCCTTTTTTCTTACACCATCTTTTTTATTAGTTTTATTGCGTAAGTTGGGTTGATATCTCGTCTTTTTTTATTTGAAGTTGGTAAATTTCACTTTTGAAGTAACCTACAGTTTCGTTGCTATGGCATAACTATCTCCTCTGTCAAATTTACCTGTAACCCTCACCCGACCTTGCCCCATGGGTGCACCATATGAGAAGAGTTTTATGCCGTATTCAATCTAATTTTACAGACTTTAGGATGTCTCATGAGATTTTGATACGGTGGTGGTTGTGAAAAGCCCATCACTTTTACTACTTCGAGACCCGGTCTTGTCCATTGGATGTGATACTTTATTAATTGCAACACTTTACAATGTCTCCTGAGTTTTGAACTTGTGGCTCTGTTAGGGAAGCTCCAGTACTTTTACCACTTGAGCTCATCCCATTCAGAAACTATAATCTGTCATCTATTATTTCTAAGATGTTTTTTTTTTCCAGGGTTGGTTTATTACGTCTCCCTTCTGCAGAAACATCTGGCTTGCATGTCACGGCTGAGAAGTATCTCTTCCGTCGACTTCACCTTGTGGGGTTGGATTGGTAGATTTTCCTTATGGGAAAATCCTTTGGCTTAGAATCTTAGATGTCACAATACGTATCTCTTCAGTCAATTTACCCTCGGATGATTTCAAGCCAGTCTCATCTGTTCAAGGGGACTCCACTCAATGAGTTGGATGTGGTAGTTTTGGCATTTTGCTGAATATGAACACTTTTGTGTGTCTCCATTATGCAAGGTCCGATGATTTTACTTGAGCTTATGCCTTATTCCACTCGACTAACAATTTCAGTTGAATTATATGTTGCGGTTGATTTTCTCTTTAGGTTTGGACCCTAGTTTATTCCCTACAATAGGCTATTTCTGGCTAGGGTTTTGATAGGCTTGCACTGTTAATTGTACTTGCTTGTAATGACAGGGAAAATTGCCTTTCAGGGCCTTAGGAGCCTTTTTTGTGGTTGTCACCATATATTTTCATTTTATTTTAGGTACTAGTGCTTCTGTGGATAAATGCAGATAATATTTTCTTATTAATGTTTTCTTTTTTTACTTTCATCTCTATGGATGCTCAAATCCATGGTTGCCTGGAGATGTGGGAAAGGTGTGCCGTTCCAAACCAGGAATTGGCATAAATGAATAAGGAAGGGTACAGCTCTTTTATGTACAAATATAATCCCCAGAACTTGTGGGTAAGGGGCCAGGGTCCTCATGCACATACCAAAGTTTCCTAGTCTATGATTAAACCCTAATCTAGGAAAAGTTCATTTGAACCCTACACTTATAATTATATGCAACGTTAATCATTCCATTCTTATCTTTACTTGGTAAATTTTCCCTGGGATGAAACTATGCATGGATTTATTTCTTGATTCAGACCATTCTCCAGTGTATAATTTAAAGTCTTTTTCTATGGTTTGCATCTTATGAGAGTTCGTACTGCTTATTAATAAAATAACAATGTATCCACAAATTTGGCTTATGTATTGTGATAGATATGTAGATTGGATCGCCTTATAATAAAATAACAAGCTATCCACAAATTTGGCTCAGTTATTGTGGTAGGTCTGTATGGCAATGTGTGCTCAAAACCATAGAAACCAAAAGCACAAACAATATTTATGATTCTCTATTTCTTTAAGAGCTATTGAATATAAGGTTGTATGAGTGAACATGTATTAAATTTGGATCCCATACTGAAACCAAGGAAGAGGTTCTTATCATCCTAAACTCTTTTAATATTATTTTGTTACAAGTTTTGAAAGCAACTCTTTGGGTCTATGCTGCCCTCGGTCAGATCGAACTTTTGCCTTGAACGGTGTTTATTTTTCACTCAAACTGACAGACAAAAACACTGCATGTAAATTGTCACACAGACACAGGATTTAATTTAAGTGATAGACATAAAAATAGTCAATTGCTGATCATTACTGGGTTGTCTTTCATGAGAGGATTGGTATTTCTTTTTGATTCTTAAACATTCTTTTCTGTTCATACTTTCTGGCAAGGTTGCAATCCTCTGTGGGCTCTTGGAAAAAAAGAATGAACTTTGGAATTGTGAAGCACGTTCAAAAAAAGTAAATGCAAACAGTTTTTTTGTGATAAATATATGTTGGCAATTGGTATGTTCTTTGTATTTTATGTTGATTTGGTTTCTCACTTTACCTTGTTCTAGGAAGATATGACCTCGAGGCCTTCTAAAAGGCTCTGTGTGGAGGAAAACATAAAAAACAACCCAGAAATGACATTTGCACAGAAATGTTTTCATTCTGCCAGTGATGGGAATCAAATGCACACAGAAAGTGGAATCATCACAAAACTAAGGCCAACTTTGCAAAGTCAAGTAGAAGGGTGTGGAAATAATCAGGGTCCAAGAACTCAAACAAACATAGAAACTGGTGTTTTCAGCAAGATACCCACAGAACTCTTTCAAAAGATTCTTAAGTTTTTATCGTCAGAGGTAAGCATAGTGCTGCTCTAAAAATCTTTCTGATGGAAAGAATAATTCAACTTATCAATGTGGCTAATGCACATTACGCAAAAATTTAAAATAAAGCTGCAAGTCTTACTTGATGAGGGTCCTTAAATCCTTATCCAGTTAACAAACATTTAAAATTTGCTGCAGGACCTTGTTACCTGTGCATTAGTTTGTCGCTTTTTGAACTCCGCATCATCAGATGAATCTCTATGGCGTCGGCTGTAAGTAATTTTAATCTTCTTTTCAGTCGGGAATTGCTTACTTTTTCTAATATTAATATGGTTTGCTTGGATTACAAATTACAATCTCTCTCTCTCACTCTAGATATATATATACATAGACACAGACACATACATACGTATGTTAATGTATGTGTATATATACCAATGTATGTATCTGTCTGGACATCTATACATACATACGTATGTACATATGTATATCTATATATAACATCTCTCTCTGGAGAGAGAGAGAGAGAGAGAGAGAGAGAGAGAGAGAGATCTATGTATTCATGTTATGTGGTCATATGAACTTAAAGAGAGAGAGAGAGATCTATGTATGCATGTTATGTGGTCATATGAACTTAATTTCTGTTTTTATGCTAAAATATGTATTTATTTATGATTTTTATATGTCTTTTGTACAGACATACCCAAGACATATCCAAGTCCAATTTTTTTGCTATACTGGCATACCTGAATATATATATAAGTCACTTGTTTGTGTTTGCAGGTTCAGTTCATGGATTCAGTGAATTGTTTTTGGGGTTGGGTTTGTTTTTGGATCATCTGAACAAAGAACGTATAAAAACTATAAAAGACGTCTCCCTAATAAAAAAAATAAAAATAGATCCATATTTCTTATTTTAATACTCTTATATTTAAACTTCATTTGATAGTTAAAAAATAAAAAAGACATTTCAAATGAACATTGTTTGCTAAAAGTGTTTTACTATTATTGGAGCCTTTCACCAATTATGTCAAAGGTCAACACAGGGTGATAAATCATGTCATATTCAAAAGAAATGAATTGTGTCGTTAACATTTGTGATTTTATCTCCTGCTGGAATGAAAATCTTTATCTTTGTCTTTAGATATGTAATACAGTAATAGAATAGGGCTGCTTCCATTTGAACTGAAATGCCTGTGCTCGGATATTAGCTAGCATATCTGTATATTTTCATGCTTTGTGACATGACAACCCCATAACTCCTTGCTCTACCCAGGTTCAAAGTAATGAGCCTAGAATCCTATGGCACATTTTATCTATTGTGATGCGCAAAGTAATGAGCCTGGATGCTCAAAAAACAAAAATTGCATTTTTGTGAGTGGATTTGCCCCAGATTTGTTTTTCTTCGGTTGGATTCTTCTTGGATTAGCCCAGGTTCATTTCAGATGAATCCACAGTGATTCTGTCACCTCCTGGACAATTCCTTGGCTGCACCAAACTGGATCCTACACGGGGCTCTGATTGGACCTGGATTTCGTGCTTCTGGCCAACAAACCAGTAACCTATATATATGATTACCTGTTTTGTCTTTTAGTCAGGCTTCTTGTGCTTCAAAATGCTAGTTGATGCTTATGATCCTGTTTCTTGACTCATGTAGCACATGATTGCATCCATAAGTATCAAGTAGCATCCTTTCAATTAAAGATGTTAATTATCAATTTATCTCTAATTCTTTTAACTAGCAAAAATTTGCAAGTTAATTTTACCCGTTTTTTAACAGTGATGGTATCTCCATCATGGTGGCAATGTTTAAAATGAGAGCATTAAAGCATAAAGGGAATATTTTAACATCCATGTTTTGGCATTTTTTTTCTTAATTTCTATAACAAATTTCAATTCTTTGTAAGTACTAGATTTCAAAAAGATATTGGCCAGATTGCTTTAGCACTTCAGGAGATTGGATAGGATCTTGGGCCAACTGTTAGTTGATTAGAGGAAAGCCAAATCTGTATTATAGATAGAGGGAGGGAAGAAGTGAGAGAGATGTTATGTGATAGGGATAGACTGGGAGGGATTACACAGCATTCAAGGCCCTATCTGACTCTTGGCATTTGCACAACTCTAACCCCTAGATATTTCATCTTTGCCTTGGCATTTTTTTTCTTGACTTATTTAACAAATTTCAAATCTATGAAAGCATTAGATTTCACTAAAAGATATGTGGCTAGATTACTTTGGCACTTTAGGAGATGGGATAGGATCTTTACCAAGTTGATATGTCATATGAGAGATAGTGGAAGGGATGAAGAGAGATTATGTTTTCATGCTTCACGTGATGAATATAGACTTGAAGGGAAATCAAATCGCTTAAGGGTGTATCTTACTGTTGGTGTCGTCACAAGTAAAAGCTCTAGATATATCAGCATCCTACCATCTTTAGACATGATTATATGTAAAATGGATACTGGTGGGATCTTCATAAGGCCATGTTTCATAGAGCTGCTTTGATGCCGGGGGATCAATTGATCTAGTTTTGCTAACTTAGTTCATAAAAGATGTTTCCTTTGTTTTTTACACATCATGTCTGCACTGAAGTAGTCAAGCTGTTCCTCGTAATGGTGTCACAGACGTGAGGTGAAAATATCAGGTTACACACACGTATTTGGGAGTGTGGATGTGACATCCTAAACTATATTATTGTAATTAGGACTAGATATTCTATTTCCAATTCAGTGATATGAATCTTAATGTGCTTAATTATGATAGAACTGAAATATGATCTGAATTTAGTTGTTTCTCAAGTCTGATGAATACAAACAGATTTTTACATAGAAATAGACTTAAATCTATCTTTATTCGAAGGCTAGTGATAATGGGGTCACAGGGCAACTGTTACTGTCCATATTGCTCAGTTCTATTTGTAGAAATAAATTCTGGAGTCATAAGGACAATAATTTTTACTATGTTTGTAAAAAATGATTTGGGATTTTTATCAAATCTTTTTAGTATGGATTAATACTGATCATCTGCACTGGTTTAAGTTGACTTGTTGCCAAAGTGCATTTTGTTACGGGCCTACCATATTTTATTGAGAAAGTTTGCCCATCTTAATACTTAATAAAAGTTTTCACATTTTCCAGATATTGTATGCGCTGGGGATTGCCTTCACCAGCAAAACTGCAAGGAAAGCCACGTGCACGTGCATGGAAGCGACTATATATTGAGGTATTTGATAGGATTTTTCTGTAATTTAAGGCCAGAGTATGGGGGCATTGTAATCTGCTTGTATAACAACGAATGCATTTAATTGTTTTAGCTTAGATGCTGTTTGGTGGTACCTGCTTTCATTATGTCAATTCGGAGACATTGTGAGGCACAACATGCAAAATGTGACCAAATTTCTTTATCATCTCAACTCATTATATTTTTTTGCTAAGTTACTGGTCTTGGTACTGATTTGGGGGTTCAGTTCACGAGTTTGGTCAAAAATATTTTTGGGGGTGGGGTTTGTTTTGGGTTTGTCCCTACAAGAACATATAAAAATCAGAAATATATACATATTTGCAGTATTAATTAAGTTCAAAATACCACACATAGCATCATATATTGTATAATAAACAAAAATACTGTAAAAACAAAAAATATTACAATGTCAATTAGTCAAACTCGAATTTAATGATATATCTTATATATTAAAATTAAAAAATAATAATGTCAAGTGTCAACAATCAGCCATCACTAATCAAGCATGATCATTTGGGTCTTCAAAAATATCATCATCACCATGCCACCTCAAGGGTGGAATTCTCTTGGTTGGACGTTCCTGCTGCTTGGGGCCAAGGGGTGGGTTGTCTTGGTCTGACGCTCATGCTCTTGGGCTTAGCTGGGTTGAGTAGTTTTCAGGCACCCCTTTTAAGGCTTTCCTATCAAGCCGAACTATGATTGGTTGTTAGGATGGGATTCAAGGAATTGCAATCATAAGAGGGATACTAGCACTAGCTCTAGCAAATACGTAGTCAGATAAACCATAATATTGAAACAGAATAATAGGCATTGTACACTAATTACATCATCCCCCCCAAAAGAAAAAGTTGTCTTCTAGACAACAAGGAAAACAAGTAAGCATCAAGTAACATTAGGGAAGATTGTCCAATCTAATGATGATATTGTAGATGAAGACTTGTAGGCAAACTTGGAAGCATAGTTTGTGAACTCGGACATGGAGAGTACTTGGCAAATCAAATGAGTTCAATGAGGGACTAGGGGCAATGCCCTAGTGGGGTTGAGGGGCAGCACCCCTCGCGGGGTTTTTCAATAATATTTTTGTTTTGCATTCATAATATGAGAAATGAGTTTGTTTTTGTCTTTAAGATGTATTGAAACCCACATTTTAGGGTTTAGGGGAGTGTTTTGCCTTTTTGGTCAAACTTAGAAGTCAATTTAAAAAAAAATCAACCAAATTCACCATCTAGGCGTTGGTCCCCGCCCGTTGTAGGTGCGGTTCTGGTTTGTCTTGGATGGACCTGTTGGTTTTGGGCGGGGCCCTGGATGGCCCTGAGGGTGGACTGGATCGGGACCCGTACCTGAGCCAGACTGCACCTGAATCAGCAGGCCATATGCTGCGATGCGGGTAACATTGTTTTATTGTTGTTCTCAGGGTGAGCTTTGTTTGTCATTTACATGTCAAGCTCTTTTTTTTTTAAAAGAAAATTTCATAAATTGCAGTTGCACAAAACTGCATTTAGATAATCCATATTTTGCAGACAGTACTGTTTGTTTTTTTACATGCTACTTTTTGTGCATAATAATTTTGAGCACTATCAACTGCCTCTTTTGATCCATTTTTGGCAGCATGCTGTAACTATGGATTTTAGAATTTGTCACCTGACAGAGAGGTTTTTCTGTTAATGAAAGAAGATAAAGTAACATGTTTAATTAATGACACTAAGAATCATAGTCTGATACTATGACCAGAATAAAACTATCAATTCATGTTTGTGTGCCTGATGCATCAATTTTGATCCCTTGGACCAGTCATTTCATCTACCTTTTTGCATGTGTTAGTAATTTAGTACTCTACTGCATCTAATGATGCTTATGTTTATGCTTTTTGGCCTCTATTATTGCATGTGCTCTTGTTAATTAGCTAAAGTGTGTGAGCTGTAGACATCTAATGAAGCCATTTGTGCAGCGTGATGAAGAAGATATGATTGAATTTGTCCGAAATACGCCTGCTGAGTTTCGGGAGTATTACATTCAAATGCAAACTGCCAAGCGAAGCCAAGCTCCTCTTCCTTCACAGGTGACTGAAATTGCTGCACTGTTCATTTGAGCATTCATTTATTAGTAAGCTTTATATTTATTCTGCTATCCTTTGTGGTGTGATAGGTGAATGATGATATGCTTATTCTTGATAAAACAGTGGCTGAACAAATAACTCATTTGAAACATAGTCGAGGTTTGCCTGATGAATTTACAGCAGAACATGCATGCTCAGGAAGGACGTGCACCTACTCTCAAATTGGTGATTCCTTTTTATGTGAAAAAACTGGACGAGTGCATGGTATGGCATTATCTGAATTGATCTTATGTCAAGGAGCTTGTTATTCTTCTTCATTAGTGTTGGGCTTGATGTTGGTTTACTCAAATTAGTTACTTGCACATGGTTCATAATCCTAATTGATCAGTGTTCTGGTTGTTGGGAGGAAGGGGGGCTTAAACTGTTGGTGTGTTGGAGTCCATGCACTGGTTGTTTATGGTGGGATCAGGTCCCACATGTCAACCACTGCGCTGACTCCAATGAACCAGCTATTTATGGGAGCTGGTTATGGGAGCGTGTTTACTGGTTTTAGCTTTCATAATTGATGTTAGACCATTATGAATTCATTTGATTGGGCATTGATGTCTTTTTGGGGGAAGTCATTTTGTTTTCTGAAACTAGGACTTGTACATATTTGCAGTATGTGATGATACGTGCCGAGAAATTGTTTTAGATCCATCAAGTGAACTTCTGGTTTGTACAATCTCTGGACGCTGTTTTGATAGATGGCTCTCACCATCAGAAGAAGAATTGGATCCGGTATGGACCATATGAATTTTTGTTTTCTGTTCTTGTGTGAGTGCACAATAACATATGTCTTCATCTTACTCCATGCAGAAGCTTTAAAAGTAGTGAATCAAATTTGAGTATTGTTTTAGTTAATAGGTTCTTGTTGCCATTGTAGGGAGAGCAACCGGGGGATGCTAATGCAGCAGTGGATGAAGCAGAACCTTTCATGGGGTCGGCTCGCTTCGGTAAGTACCAAGAGTTCATTTAATTTTTTTGGTCTAGCTGTGTGATCAATACACATTATTCATTTTTGGTTTACATTTTATTTGTTTCATGCTTCATTTAATTTAATGTTGTCCTACTGCTGTGACGGAAGTGACCTGTATGTCAATAGCTGTTATGTATGGTGGCTGCTAGCATTTTGCTTCAACTTACATTGTTCGTGATCTCTTAATTGTTTTGCAATCACTGTTTGTGTGATCTCTTGAGGTTGTTTTGCAATCACTGTTTGCTTTGAATTAGTTGTTAATCAAATCAGAATTGTTATATTTTCATGAATCATTTCATGTGTGTTTTCTTAAATGTATTTTGTTTGGGGGAAATAATTAAATAGAAGATACTTTGCAAATGTCTTGCTATACTTCATGTTAACAGTTTCTTGTCAATCCTCCATATCAGGAAAAAATGTTGCTATGCACTTGAATGGTGCATTATAAAAGAATGTTGGATTTAAATAATACCCAACGGCATTGAGGTAACAATGCACTTGCTAATCCGATCTTGCATCAATAATCTCCCATATCAGCATGCCATTGTTCTCGATATTTTATATTTTAGACCTTGTTGCCTTTTTGGCTCTATGCATAGCCTCATAAAAATAGCCCATCGGGGGACTTGCCCCATCAACTAATTGCAATACTTTCGCCAAGGGCTATGAAATTTAATCGATCTCGTGTGTATCTGTGCCAAAAAAGTCATCAAAAATAAGGTGTCCAATGGTGATGGCATCTACGTGATTGGCAAAGCTAGACTCAACCCAATCTGATACCTACTTTCACGTTCATCTTTTGTGCATATAAATTCTATAATACAAGGAAGTGAGTGGCAAATCTAGTCACACTTGGTTGAATGAACTTTCCCTTGATAAAAGATCTCATCTTGTTGAGCACATTCGAGTGATTGTATAGGAACTTAGTGATGGATCTCACCCACTCCACTATAGAATTAGTACATAGAAGTTTGACATTGTCTTCTAGGAAAAACATGTCATGCATAGGCTTTAAAAAAATGTAGGGTGCTCCATTAAAAATTTGCGTATTGACAAATAGTTAGTTGTATTATTCATGATAAATTGGATCAGTGGCCCAGCCTTAGTGACTACCTAATCAAACATAAATAAAAATGTGTGGGTTTGTTTTGCTCTATCATATGCACCCAATGATTTGAGGAAGACTGTGCCACTCATGGAAGCTACAAAGAAGTTGATCAATGTACAATTCTTTCTTTCTGTCTATCATCTACAACATTCTAATGCAACTTGTCCTTGTTATGCTCAACAAGCACCTCACTAGCATGTTGCACATCATTTAGCATATCCATTTTAAGGCTCACATATGATGGGGCTTTGAAGCCAAGACCTTGAACAATAATAACATTAATCATTGCTCACAATTAGGGAGATTGTGCAATGTTGAACGGGATGCTAGACTAATACCATAAATTGACTATTGCCTTCTAAACCTATGCCTGAACATTCTTTCTCCATTCCATGCTCTTCAAAGATGGTTGGGCTCTAGGTGTGATATAAGGCACCAAAAAAGCATTCACATTACCCCCACCTACGGTTATGCTTTTTGAAAGAGCAAGGCATGGTAGAAATATCGGCATGAGTTTGTTCTAAAGTTCCTCATTTGAAGGTCCCTCTTCAATTGTGATGCCACTAGATGGTTTCGTGGAGCATCCAATAATAGCCCTTGCCTGCAAAGATCTCAAGAGATAATAAGTCTTGGTGGGATATCACCAAGACAATTTCTACAAGCGTTCACATTATTATACCTAAGCAACTTTGTTAAATGTCATTTAAAAATGTTGATGACCCCATCACTTTCATTTCCACAAAAAATACATTTTAGATTATATGCAAATTCAGCACGGGGTTACAATAGGTCTATGCAAGATCCTTTTCTTGTGCTATTACCAGCTGAAATCATGTATGAATGCATAAGAACCTTTAGGTTATGTTACCAAATCGGCAGGAAAATAGGCTGTTTTCAGGTACAATTTGTCTTGGAATCAGATTCTGAATTGAATGGCTTGTGGATTCGGTAGGGTTTGGTTTTTGTATTCAGAATCATTTGGAATCAGCAAGGAATGTAGCTTGGCAATTACAGGTCAGAAAAGACAATTCAAAGGCATTTCAGTCACAATTTCAGAAGCAGGTGAAGATCTTAACACATTTTAAAACTTATTAAGCATGGAAAAGCCCTAAATGACATTGTTATCACTTATCGGCTCTTGTTTATTTATTTGTGCATGTAGATCCATTTGAGTGAAGCCTTGGCTATAATAAGCAAGCACGATTTAACCAAGGTGTGGTAAACCCTATCGCTGGAGCTCCAGGCTTCCTCTAAAACATTGATGACTCAACTAATGTATGATGACAAATTTTTTTGGTTAGAGTATTGCTTCAACAACTTTGATACCATTGCTCGATATTTTTCTTCAAACGAGGCAGCTTAAGTTTAAATTGAATTTCTCAATATTAATTTTGTATTGATTAAGATCTTTATATTTAATATTTTTATTTCTAATAATTTATAGCATTTGATTAAGTATTATGATAAATATGGTTTTTATAAGGTTTTAATAAGTATTAATATTATTAATAAATTATATTTCTATGTGCATATTTATTATTTAGTTGTATATATTATTTTATAAAATAAAATAATATTAATTTATTAATATTTTAAGATATTAATATTATTTTATTTATATTGTATTATTTGAATATTATTATATATTTATGATTTTTATATGGATGTATCTAGAACATACTCACCCCCCCAAAAAACTAGTCATACTAGCATATTGCACCCACACATCTGTAGCCGTACTCAAACCCAATATTGATTTGGTGACTTAGCCTTTAGGTATAGTAAAAGAAAAAGCCTAATTCGAGCCATAAACTTAAAAAGTAGTTTAGGGTTAGGTTTAGCAAAATTCAAAGTAAAAATTCTGATGTTCTAACTTTTAACCATAACCCTAGATTAAAAAGACAAGTTTAGGGTTAGGTTTAGTAAAAACTGCTCTAACTGTAACCCTAAACTTCAAAATAGATTAGGGTTACGGTGAGTAAGTGGTGAAGTTCAAACTCTGAAATTAATTTCTTTTTAACCCTAAAGTAAAAAAGATTAGTTTAGTATTAGTACACAGGGTTTGTTAGAATGGCCTACTCGGGCATCATGTTTAACTCGAAAAATTCAAGGTTTAATGATTAAATCTTAGACCCTAATGAGTAGGGTTTAACTGGAACATTTACAGTTTAATTTACATCTAAACTTAGACTATAGCCATCAGGGTTAAAGTTTTGATTTTTAAACTATGACCCAACAAAGTTAACACGGAACTTGGACAAAGAAAATGTCTTATGGGCTTTACCTCTTTGTGTGGTAGCCTCAAGGTTATAAGGAATGTGGAAGGCTAATTGCTAAAATAACAATGCATAAGGTGTGCTCTAATTTGCTGCTGATGTCAACAATCCTTTAAAGACTCTGATCACTTGTTCACCTGTGCTCTGAAGTAGTTTGATTTTGGAGTTAAAAGTTGAAAAGAGGAGTAACTGGAAAAACCATGCTTTACAGACAAAGGTTGGCAGTTTTTTGAAAAATCCATGGGGTTTTCAACAAAAAATCCAGTTCTGTGTTAAAACCAGCATGCTAGTTCAAACTGGCACAGCCTTGGGGCCAGACTGCAGTCAACCATTGTTTTCCCTGAGTATTACTTCTATTCATTAGATAACACACAACAAAAAGAAACAACTGAGACTTTCAAGAAGAGAGCATATGGGCTTGAAAAACAAAAAGCAAGGCATAATGAGATGATAGAGTTGCAAGGCAAAGATGGTCTGACAAGTTCCAACTCTGCACAGCCCCGCTCATTGTATTTCTAGGCTCGATTTTTCAATGTGCCTTACAGTCAGCAGCCCAAATGATAATTGGGGGCTTTCAAATAAGAAAAGATTAATTTCAAGATTTCCAATTTCAATGTGAATTAAATGCTTACAAACAACTTATTTGAAAAGTTTGATCTAAGAGTTAAGCATGTTCCCTAGGAGAAGGGGTTGAAGGCCATCCTAGTCTTCCAACATTGGGTCTGTTACCAAGTGGGAACTTGGTCACACCAGCATAAGCAAAAAGATTAGTTGACTTCTTGATTTCTCTAGCAATTGCTTGAAGATCACTGAATCGGATTTCTGAAGTAAATCACCACCCTCTTTGAGATTGCTCCCTAGTTTGTTTCTGCTTTTAGGGACAATGGAAATCATGAAAAGGGTGAGTTTTAACCACTTTACAAGATCAATAGCCTCAACTTCATTGTTTGTATCTCCAGGAATGAAGAAGGATGCAGTTACTTTAAATGTACTGTTGTGGTTTTGTAATAGGCATCCAGCACAGGTCTTTCTAGATTTACTTTCTAAGCTCCATAATTCATTTTGGCAAAGCAAAAAGAAAGAGAGGACCATTAAGCCAATTTATGAATAGACTTGTTTCTTATCCCTTTAACAGTTGGGTGGCAGTTATAACTTACTAGTATTAACTATTATCATCATAATCACCATCGTTATCATGTACTTGTTTCAATATTTTTATCATTATGTCACTCTTTTGATTGCACAAAGGCAAAGTGAACTGTAACTTGGTTTCAAATGTCTAGGTACTGGACTTAAAAATTTAGAATATTCCAAAAGGTTGAGTGGTAAAAATTATAAATGTTCAATGAGCGTCGCTTATCATATTTTATCAGTGCACTCATATCAATTAGTGTATTCTTAAAATTAGAGACATAAGATTTCCACATTACATAGTAATTGGCGTATGCCATTTCTGGATTGAACTGTAAGATTTATTTTGCAAACATTTTGGGTCACACTCCGTGATCCATCAGCAGGATAAAGAGCTGGAGGTACGATTTTTCTCCTCTAGCTCTTTATCCTGATGATGGATCATGGAGTGTGATCCAAAACATTTGCAAAACAAATCTTACATAGTTGAATCCAGAAATGACATGCGCTAAGTATTCTTGAAAGTTGATCTTACCCTGTGCAAAGGTTCTCTGCCTTATTAATATATTATATTAGTTATAACAACAATACCTCATTATAGTGTGTAATGCTCGATTTAAGTATAATCCAGCCTTGAGCACATTAGGTAACACGTGATATTCATAAAGGGCATAAATGCATACAAAGGTATGCAAGTTTGATATATATCAGAAGATAGTGCAAATTGTGAATTTATGCAATGCCAGTTTATTTCATTAGGAATCTCATTCATTTGGAAGGATATAACTTCTAAATTCCGACCCAAATAGGGTGCCTTCTGTTCCAATGTGAAGAACAAATCAATTGATTTTTTTTGAGTGGCAATAGCCTATAGCTTTGACTCAGAATTTAGGCCCTTATCATGGTCAACTTGTCATATTTTCCATGCATGTTGCTCTTGTCTATCTTATCTTTCATGTGGTTTGCTGTACAAATATCACAAAAATTAGACCAGTTTGCTTTTCTTCTAAAAAAGGTGTTACAACCATGTGAATTATTGAACGGTTAAAGAAAGTTGATGGCTGAGGTAGAATGCCTTTCTCTAAGAGCTTATATCCTTCTTTTACTAGAATTCAGCCAATCCTATGCACTTTGAGCAATTTAGGGGCAGTATTGTACCTTGCACAGTCCATCATCTTTCATTTTGCTGTTGGACAGATTCTTCCGTAGATTGTCTTTGTTCATGTATTTACATATTCACTTATTTGGGGGGCAGTGATTGTAGCCTGCACAATCTATCATCGGTGAGCAACTAATGCCATTGGCTTTCCCTTGCAGCAAATTTGTCGACTGTAGACCATGTGGCAGCATTTTCTTTCCAGTGTGGTTTAGTATGTGTTGCCTATTCATTGATTCCAAGGTATCATGCATTAACACGAAAGACCAAAATTTTCTATATGTGGTTCGATGAGTACCTTAATGCCAAATTAGAGGCGGTTACAGGTGACACTTAACATGAAATGCTGCTTGTGGGGAAATACCAACTAAACGTTGCCTGTTTTCTTGTTGGATTTTTGAGAAAGTTAATACGGTGACTTGTTTAGTAGATCGTGTCATGAAAAAAGGTTCCCAAAAGACTAGTTTATGTAAGGTGGCAAAAATTAACATAGTGGTAATGGAGTACCCCATTACTGGAGTTGGACTACCCACATTTGCAGTCTTAACTAAAATTGTTTCTATTGACTTTGGAGAGTAGATTAGAGTCAAGTCCAGGTTTCTCCAGTACACAGCCTTGGGTGTGTGGTGAGCCTGTCCGATATGCGAGGCATAGGAATGTGAGACTTTTTTTAATATTGAAAAGGAATGTCAGGAGCTCTTGTAATGTTGGCCTATGTAAATTTATCCTTTAGGTCAAGTAGTAGGATATTTATTCTATTTGGTGTTTGTTCTTGTACTTCATTGTTTTCCTTGGACCGGGCCACACCATAACTTAATTATTTTGAACTGGCTTTTGCAGCACGGGCATATTTACTGGGTTATAACTGTGACGATGAAAAGGAGCTTGAAGCAGCGTTGGCTATTTGTTGATTGGATCCTTGGTCATCATTTACCACACTTCGACATAAAAATTGAATTGGTAAAATTTCGAAATTCTCGACTTGCGATGTATCGTGTAAACAAATCAAATACTCTTGTGGGGAACAAAGTTATTTTGTAAACAAATTGGATACTCTTGTGGGGAACAAAGTTATGTGGGGCTGTATAACAAATTGAAATTTTAATATTCAACGAGTATATCTCATTTATGCGTATTAAAGTGTTGAAAAGACATCGAAAGAAAAAAGGCACTAATGAGAGGTGAGTGAGGCATCTTTACTATGTCTTGATATTATATTTTTTATATTTTGGTAAGGATGTTCGGTATGCAACCACAAATATGTTAATTAATTAATGTTATCAATAAACACACAATTGACCTAAATAATTGAATGTTATTTTAGGAGATTAAATGTGAAGATAGGAGGCTCTTATTTGTGGGAACTACAATGAAGAATTAAATTTGATGTTGTGGGAAACTTAGTCACCAAGTCCAAAAAAATTATACCTTAGAAGTGATTGTCTAAATTTTTGTTTAACATCCTAGGTTTTACATCAATAAATTAACAAACAAAATACAGGTTAACAAATTGTGTTACAACTGCAATATGCACATGTCAGAACTCATGTTCACAAGCATGATGCTGTAGATTGAACAACAACATAATTAAAAGCACATACACAAGGTATAGCAACATCAAATATGATCACATTAATGGAAGACCAGAAGCAAGATCTCCAAGACCAAAATAGGTGCATGGCTAAGCCAATGCAACATTGAAAGGTCTAACAACAAACAAACCTTAACTCACTCTATTATCATGCTATTAAGGAAGTTTGTAACAAAGTATTTCAATTTGCTTAAGCATCATATTTAAGATTATAATTTTCACAAAAGATGGATATTTTAATTCAGGTGATTTTTGATAGTTCACATGGAAATAAACCATGACAATAATGCAACAAGGAAGCATTCAACCAAGTTTAACTCCACTAATACAAGAGACAATTTTAACAATGATCCATCGATGAATTCAATTTACTTTGAACATCACAATCAAGTATAAGCAAGATCTATAAACCAATTTTGAACATGAGTACATATTAAGCCTAAATGACATCAAATCAAGATGTACAAGTAATGTGATTTCCATTTCAATTCAAAGGATGACCTCAAATCAAATGATGATTATTACATGAATACAAAGCAATGTTCTCATCTCGAACATGGATGGAACACTCTAATATGGTGACTATCCAAATGTATGGTTTAAACAAAAGATTACAATTCCAAATATAATAAGATACAATAGTAGAAACTGCGAAGAATGAAAGACACAAAAGAGCTATAGGATTCTCACATCAACTTT
Source organism: Sequoiadendron giganteum (assembly GCA_007115665.2). NCBI lineage: Eukaryota > Viridiplantae > Streptophyta > Pinopsida > Cupressales > Cupressaceae > Sequoiadendron > Sequoiadendron giganteum. The sequence goes on from CM021110.1 coordinate 75,001,095, forward strand.
ACAATTTACTACCATGATTACAATGTGCATTTTTAATGGTGATTGACACCACCCAACTCTGTGGAGTTTTAAGGTCTATGCCTCAAAATTGAGAGATAGATGACATGGATATCAATCACGCCCATGCCATACACTCACAAGTTGGCCACAATCAAGAATACATCACACAAAGTTTCTCTATCACAAGATGGACTATACGAGTCCAAACTAATGAGAAAAACAAGGGTAGCGTAGAATGATGAGTGGTATTCACTTGACTCTCCAAGATTGATTTGGAACTAGTTAGACCCCTGATCTCAAGAGTAAGAGCCCTTACAACAAGGCTTGTCTAGTGCAATAGATTTTTTCAAATGCCCTTTTGGTAATTGCGTACTTATGTTTAATTCCTTATTAAAATGTGATATGTCCTCTTTCAAATGTATCATTTGATTAGTTTTGTGCTTATTATTGTTATACAATACTCATTTAAAGCATTATGTATTGCATACTTAGTTCTTGTGTTTCTTATTATGATGTCACACGTCTTCTTTCAAATACAACATACCACATTTAGATTGTCATGATGTTGCATGTCCTCTTTCAAACATGGCATTGCACATTTAGATTCATTAACTGTAGGTCCTAACTTCAATATCATTCCTACCACATGTTATAAGTACACTAACTTGACCAATTAGCTCTTATGAGGAAAGCACACAATTTACATATGAACATGCATCTTGAGGAAAATATACTTTGTTTCTATGGCAAAAACCTTATTTCCTTAAAATAATAACCTTCCTAAAGTTTCAAATTCCAAATCAATCTAATTTAGGATTTTTTGAAACTCAGTCAATGTCCAAGTTCCACACTTGATGAGCCTTTAGTTTTTCTTCAAAATTAAAACTCAATAATTCAAAAATTCCAAGATATCCTTTTAATGCAATTTCCAGGGGGATTATATTTTTCAAGTTACATAAGTCTTATAAGGAAATCTATGTTTTCACACAAAATTTAGAAACACATTCAATTAAATTTCTAATACTACCATTTTGATCCAATTCTACCCAACATCACAAATATGTTATCACATATTTTTAAAGACTTTCTTTTTACAAAGATTTGGGTAATAATTTATGTTTTGCCAAATTTTAAAGCCTACAAATTAAAATTTACCCGATGCAATAAAAGTGAAATCTAATATTGAATTAAAACAAACCCATTTGTATAAGAAAAACAAGTACTAATTCCTTGTATCAAGATTTCAATCCATTTATTTAATTCCTACCAAATTTAGAAATTAAACAACAAGATAAATGCCTCCAAAGAGTGATCACTAAAAATAAGTTTCAAATCTTCAACCCACCAAACAAGTGAAGCAAACTTTTTCACAATCTAAGCTTTTAAATCTTCAACCCACCAAGCAAGTGAAACAATATTTTTCACAATCCAAACTTTTAACTATAACATATGCTTTCCAATCCTTCAAGTATGTTCTCCTTTTCTACTTTTGGATCTCCCAATTTCACACAAGGGAAAGTTGCATCAAATGAAAAAAAGAATAAAATGAAAATCACTTTTAAATATAAACAAAACCTAAAACAAAAGCTACCATTTTATTTTCCCACTCAAAATTATATTTTTTCAAAAGAGATTTTACAACTCAATATGGAAATATCTCCTCAAAGACACTTTTAACTTTGCCTAATAAATGTTGGGAATTTCTGCCTCAACGTTTTTGGCTTTTCCCTTGAAGACTTGGTGTTTTCCTTCATGTTCTGGCCTTTATCGCGACGGTCTGGCTTGGTCTTGGCGGTTATCGCCTTATCGTGTGCGATGAGTTCTCTCACCGCGATGGTGCAATAAGGCCGCCAACGGTCTAGCTCGGCAGTTACTGCTAGCAGTGGTCCCTCTCTCCACGGTGTTTGCGGTGAGACTCCCAATGGTGGGCATGGCGGTTATCGCCATACCACAGGGGGTGGTTCCACACGGTTTGGCTGGCCGATACCGCTGTATCGTGGTAAGGCTCAGATGGCTTGGCGGTAGCGCGGTATGGTTGAGGGTGAGCTTGGGCGAGCTCACCACCATACCACTAGGCGACTTAGACAGGGGCGTGGTTGTCCGGTGGAGTCAGGGTGCGAGCTCGGATGGCTTACCGCCATACCGCGAGGCGAGTCAAATGGGTCAGCGGTAGCGCGGTGGTGGTCAGTGGGCCAGAGCTCAAAGGAGCTTGGATGGCTTACCGCCATACCGCAAGGCGAGACGGTTAGGGCAATAGTAGTGCGGTAGATGGCGGGGTGAGCTTGGGCGAGCTCACCGCCATACCGCGATAGGTATTGTTGAGCTCGGCGGTAACGCGATAGGAGCTCGGAACTCAGTTGACCGAGTTGGACCAGTTTGACCGATAGTCATAAGCGATAGATGAATGAGATGGCGACACATGGAAGATCCTTATGATCTGGTTGGTCGAATGGTTATTTTTGGATGTGCGATTGAGCTACATTATTATAGAAAGGTTGACAGACATGTCTGAGACCGGATTTAATGTTGCACGACTCGATGCTTGCAGATTAAGCGGTGCATGTTATTAGAATTGGAAGGCTTGCAGGTGGATAATTTATTATCCTGATGACCTTTGCTGACAAGGATGGGCTGAACAGGTATGCACACGGTATAAGGTTCGGGTGTGCAGTTCGATAGAAAAAGAGAGCTAACAAAGAGAGGTTGAGTGGGTTCGAGCGATTCAACCATGAACACTTAGTCTCTTAGATCTGTTAAGATGTGAACCTGATTGCCCAAGTAGCTGGGCTGGCCATGAGGTTGGCTGTGACAATCATTTGTAAGGAGCTGAAGGGAATCTACACACTATGTCATGAGGACATTGTAACTGTGTAAAGATTCTATTTTGTGTTGCCTGTTATCTTTCTCCAGATGAACAAGATGTAATATCCTGAAGAACATAGCTCTGTGTTTGTATTGTAACCGTTTTAGTTATTGAATAATACAAGTGAGTTGAATGTTTTGGAGGTGGGGTTTTTTACCTGAAAAAGTTTTCCCCATGTATATCTGTGTGTTCACTGTTTTGTCTTTCATGGTTGTCTGATTCAATTTCTTGAATATGTGCTTGTGTTGAATCTGCTATCTTGTTAAGCATTTACTTTTCTTAGAGGATTAATGGGGGATCAACTGTGCATGCTTCCGCTTTATGGCATAGTTGTTTAGTGTCTTTGTTGTGATTTGAATTAAAATCACTAAGGCACTGCTGTCTTAGACATGTTCAATGATGACATACTGACTCTGTATCCACAACAAGTGGTATTAGAGCTGGTTGAAGGAGGTCGAGGCTTGATGATACCAAGAAGTAGTGTTAAAGCCTTCTCCTGGTTACTGAAGTTTTGGGTATTTCTCCTGTGTTGATTTCTTAGCTTGACAAGCTTGAGGAAATCTGGAGAATTCGGTTGGTGATTGATCTTTCGATGAGTGGAAGTTGTTGCTTCTTGTGATTCGACACAGTTTTGAAAGACATTGGAGATGACTGTAGTTGATCTTATTGTGGCGATGTGGTATGAGGCTCCTGGCTCGCAACAGATGTTCCAGATGCAAAGGGTGTGAGATGTGCTTGTGGTTGCGTTGCAGCGAAGCGTGCTTTCATACTGGGTGTTTGTGTGAGAGGCTCCCTGGCGGTATGGAGTTGCTTGTGTTGTTGTTCAGCCATGAAGCTGTGCGCTTGTGCTGGGTGTTTTGACTTAGCATTGAAGGTGGTTTCTCTGTTGCTTTGATTGCATGGAGGCTATGAAGTTGATCCTGGTGGTCTGCAACTTCTAAATAGCCTGGCTCTCTTGTATGCTTGTGCATGACTGTGGTTTTTGGAACTGGTTTGAAATGGACCTGTTGTTCTTGCTTACCTGTTTCTTGCACTCGCATGGTTCAGATTCATGTCTTTGGCTTTGAAGGTTTTATGTAGATTTTCCTAAACATTCTATCATGCATTTTTTCATGTTTCTTTTCATTGTTTTGGTTAACCATGATGGTTGTGTGTAGACTCCTGAGTCATCCCTATGAGCAGTGAATATGGAGATGCGTGGGTGTTTTATAAACATTGTGGTTTTGCAGGTTTTGCATGGTCAAGTAAAACTTGTGACTTGTGGAGCTGTTGTTCTGCTATTTTCTAGACCCTGGCTTCTCGGGGTGTGACTGGATGAGATAGCTGCAGTTTGACATGGCTTAAGGAGGTGTGATGCCTTCTCTGCATGGGAGTGTTGGTATGAGTTTCTCTTTCAACATTCTTGTGGTGTGCTTGTTGGTTTCCTAGACCATGGCGCTTGAGTTGTGGACGTGACTGACAAATTGGATCTGTTGCTGATCTGGTGTTTGAGTCATGCTTATCTGCTTTGGCTGTTCTCTTTGATGATCTCAGTTCTGTAGTTTTCTAGTGGGATGATAGATTTGTAGGTTTTCATTTGGTTGCATCCACGAGTTGTGCAATGTTGTGGGTTGTCCTTACCTACATGTTTGTTGTGAGACAACTCAGAAGTGGACTGTCAATATCCATGAGGATGTAATTTTGTGGTGCAAATCTGTTAGCTGACCTTGTCTGTGGTCACTTGTGCATTGGCGTGGTGGTTTTGAGATGAGAGGAGGGATGGCGGTTGAGTACCTGAATAGTCAGTGATGGGGACTTGAAGCATGTGAATCACGATGTCATGGTGAGCTTGATACACTAGCCTGTGTAAGCTTTTGACAGTGATGGGGTGGTCGGTCATGGTGCTTGGTGAGCTTGGTGTCACATTTTTGTGGGAGCTTTAACAGTGACTGTGGATTCATCACCTGGTGGTGGATGATCTTCTTTGGTGTTGTAGATGCTTCTGGTGGGGACTCTTAGATCCTGTTGCTGCAAAAGAGTTCTTTCACATCTGCATGGTCACTATTTGAAGATGTGCAACATCTTGGAGCCATGGAGGACTTTGGTAGTCTTTGGTTGAGATGGTGGTGGTGCTTGACAGGTGATGTTGGTTTAGAGTTTGTTTGCTTTATGTCATGGTATACTCTTGCTTGTGCATTAGAGTTTTGACATGTTGCTTTGCTCTTGAGACCATGGGTTGTTCACTTGAAGCATGGTATCTCCTAATGGAGATGTGTAGATCATGGTGTCATGATAAGTTCCTGTTCAGCTAGTTTGGAGCTTTGACAATGGTCTAGGGTTTCTTGATGTTTTGAGTACTGTGCTCATATGCTGGTGGACTTCATGTTTAGTGCAGTGATGCAGTTTGGAGTTAGCATGAGATGACAGGTTGCTAGTGCTCATGGATGCATGGAGAATAAGGTGAGGCTGAAATTCTTTTGAGAATGTTGCTATTACAATTGAAAGTTTGAGTAGCCTGCACCTTGGTTGAATGCGAATTCAACAGAGACCATGAAAGAAAATGCTCTTAGGTAAGTCATGGTGGCTTGTATATCTTGGAGGAGAATCTTTTCTTTTCTTCTTGGTCTGCTCGACAGTGAGGTTCATTTGAAAGGTATTTTCCCATTATATCTTTCAGATGTGTGTTATGTTTGCTTTCATGATATGAATCTGAGTTGCTTTTCAAATTCTGGAGGATTCATAATGAAAGGTGAACAACATAGTGTATCTTGTTCTTTTTGAGGACTGATAGGAGATGGTTATATGGGTGAGTCTGATCTTCTTTGAGGGGCTTACATCCATGGTTTTGTTGGATGTTGTTAAGGATTTTCCCTTGGGGATGTGAAGATCATTCTTGACACAACTGGCATTTAGAAATGCATGTAGGAGGATGCTACATGTTTTGGTTTGCAGTTTCTCTCTAATCTGGTCTTTTCTTCCTATATGAGTGTTTTCATATGACTTTAAATGTGAGATGCTTTTGTGGAGCTGAGTTGGTCATAGTTTGTGGTCATGTGTTATCACTTGGGTGATGACACGAAGGTTCCTATGCTTCTTTTGTCAGTCAAGTATGGAGGTTTTTGGAAGAAATGTGGAAGAGAGTTGAGAGAAAATTTTCTTGCAGCAGGTGGTTGTAGGTGGTGCAGATCAGTGTGGATGTTCCTTGGAACTACATGGTTATTCGTTTCTATGTGCAGGGATTGGTGAACTTAGTATGCCTGGATCATGTGTGATGGTGCTTTGTTTACATTCATCTGGATAGTACATTTGCAGTGGGAGTACCTAGACGTGTGTGGTCTTTTGACTGTGTGACACATGGTGCTTGTGTTTGTTGTTGTTGGGTTGGTTGTGTGATGGCATGAGTTCACTAATGTTAATACCTCTAAGGTATGGTTGGTTGGATGATTCAGCACGAGCTGTGGGTGCTAGTTTCCAATCATGTGGGTTTGATCAGTTGGATGGAGGGTAGTCAGTTTTATGGTTGCTGTTCTAGCTGGTTGGTTTTTTCTTGTTCTGGTGTTTGCGTTGTGCTTTACTGCTGCTGTGATGCCTTTGTCGCCTGAAGGATCCGATGTTTGTGTTTTGGAGACTGGTGCATATACGCCTTGGCTTGTTATTTTTCTTGTGTTGGATGTTTGGAGTTGTAGCCTGAGATGGTGGACATTTCTCAAATGTCATTGTAGGGGTCTGGTTGGAGCATGGAAGCATGGTGTTGGTTTGTGTTCGAGTGTTTGGGGGAAGCCTGAAAGTCCTCGGCAAGTGGGAGACTGTTGGGAATTTCTACCTCAACGTTTCTAGCTTTTCCCTTGAAGACTTAGTGTTTTCCTTCATGTTCTGGCCTTTACCGCGGTGGTTTGGCTTGGTCTTGGCGGTTTCTGTCTAGCGGTTACCACCTTACCGCGTGCGGTGGTGTGGTAAGGCCGCCATCGGTCTGGCTTGACAGTTACCGCCATACCACTGGCAGTGGTCCCTCTCATCTCGGTGTTCACGGTGAGATTGCCAATGGTGGGCATGGTGGTTATCGCCATATCGCAGGTGGTGGTTCTTCTCACCATGGTGTCTGCGGTGAGATCGCCTGCGGTCGGCCTGGCGGTTACTGCCCTACTGTAGGGTGGCGTAGTGGCCCTCGCGGTAGCGCAGTGTGACCACCATCGGTTTGCCTGGCTGATACTGTTGTACTGTGGTAAGGATTGGATGGCTTGGCGGTAACGTGGTATGGCTGAGGGTGAGCTCAAGCGAGCTCCCCGCCATACCACGAGGTGACTCAGACATTGGCGCGATTGTGCGGTGGAGTCAGGGTGCGAGCTTGGATGGCTTACCGCCATACTGCGAGGTGAGTCGAATGGGTCAACGGTAGCGCGGTGGCTGTTAGTGGGCCAAAGCTCGAAGGAGCTCAGATGGCTTACCACCATACCACAAGGCGAGACGGTTAGGGCATCGGTAGTGCAGTAGATGGCGGGGTGAGCTCGAGCGAGCTTAACGCCATACCGTGATAGGTATTTTTGAGCTCGACGGTAACGTGGTATGAGCTCGGATGAGCTCGAAACTCGGTTGACCGAGTTGGATCGGTTTGACTGACAATCAGAAGTGATAGATAATGAGATGGCGACACGTGGAAGATCCTTATGATCTGGTTGGCCGAATGGTTATTTTCTGATGTGCGATTGATCTGCATTATTATAGAAAGGTTGACGAACATGTTTGAGACTGGATTTAATGCTACACGACTCGATGCTTATGGATTAAGCGATGCACGTTATCAGAATTGGAGGGCTTGCAGGTGGATAATTTATTATCCCGATGACCATTGCTGAGAGGGATGGGTTGAACAGGTATGCACACGACATAAGGTTCATGTGTGCAGTTCAATAGAAAAAGAGAGCTAATAGAGAGAGGCTGAGTGGGTTCAAGTGATTCAACCGTGAACACTTAGTCTCTTAGATCTGTTAAGATGTGAACCTGATTGCCCAAGTGGTTGGGTTGGTCATGAGGCTGGCTGTGACAATCATTTGTGAGGAGTTGAAGGGAATCTACACAGTATGTCACGAGGACATTGTAACTGTGTAAAAATTCTATTTTGTGTTGCCTGTTATCTTTCTCTAGATGAACAAGATGTAATATCTTGAAGAACATAGCTCTGTGTTTGTATTGTAACCATTTTAGTTACCGAATAATACAAGGGAGCTGAATGTTTTGGAGGTGGGGTTTTTTTACCTGAAAAGGATTTCCCCATGTATATCTGTGTGTTCATTTTTTTGTCTTTCATGGCTGTTTGATTCAGTTTCTTGAATTTGTGCTTGTGTTGAATCTGCTATCTTGTTAAGCATTTACTTTTCTTAGAGGATTAATGGGGGATCAACTGTGCCTGCTTCTGCTTTATGGCATAGTTGTTTAGTGTCTTTGTTGTGATTTGAATGAAAATTACTAAGGCACTGCTGTCTTAGACGTGTTCTATGATGACAGACCGACCCCGTATCCCCAACAATAAAAACATTTAACTCTTTTAGGTAATCCAAAAGCATAACATCATTATGAAAACCTATTTAATCATTTTTGCACTGTAGAGGGCGGGGGGTCGATTGTCTGAGACCCCAGGTCACAGGAGGGTCCTAAGCAACAGGGTGCCATTACCTCAAGCTTTGCTAAATGATTGAAAATGATAAGTGTTTAGGGTTGAAAAGGAAGAACAATCTAGTTTCTATTGTTCCTTTGCTAATCCAGATGTTTCAGGGGGTCGAACAAGTTGATTTCTAAAATTCAATTTGCAACTTAGACAACTCACTACCTGAGGACGATAGTGCAGGACACATGATCTAGCGTGACGTGCTTTCATCTTAGTGGGGCACTAGCGTCCGTACATATAGAGAGTGTGAGGAGCAGAGAAAAACACTAGAGTACAACAAGAATAATACTTTAACTAGATATCTTCAAATTGACAATGAAGGATAAGGAAGTGATACCGAACTTCACGCAACTTGATTCTTCGAATAGCTCCAACCGAGAGGTACAGGTACACAAAAGAACGAAAAAATGTTGGGGCTGTGTTTAGAGGATTGCCTTAGTTAGTCCCCTGCTTTGGTGTTTCTACCTCCATAAACAACTAGATAAGTTAGATAGCAACAATTGTATAGAAGGACGATAAAGAGAGTATAGAAAAGAAAATACCAAGCAATGCTCAAACAACAATATGTTGCAATAGAAATACGAAGATGCAAAGGCGAGTGAAAATGGAAGATATCACCTTCTCAACCATGTGCTCTCAAGGAAGATGGAGGAAGGAGCGAGCTTGCAAGATCTCCAAAGACAATGTTGTCGCAACAATAGAGAGGAGGGGCCAACAAAACAACAGTTTGTAGCTACAATAGAGGTGGTGATGCAACTTGAAGGAGCACAAAGTGAGTGTGTAGATGACAAGGAAACCAACACAATTATGCAATCGATGTATAATATTTCTTTGATTGATATAGGCCCAAATAATAGAGCTCTGGAGATTGATGAGTTCCAAGGGTCCATCTCCAACATTTTAAAGAAGTTGGATCAAGCGATAAATAAGGAGATAAAAGCACAAATTGTAGAATTAATTGCTTTTACTTAGCAATTAGTAACTCTGATTTAAAGTGTCCCAGGTAAGGTGATTGCTCTAGTATTATTATCAAAGGATGATGTAAACAAGATGGATCAAATGACGTCATGGATGCAAACCACTACTGAATGGATTGATAGCATTTCCACTTTCGGAGATAAAGCAATTGGTATAGTATTGAAAATGCATAATAACTTTCTAATTTTGAAAGAGGTAGACAAGGAGATTGAAGATTGTACTGCCTATTTGAATTATTATAAATTGATGTATCCTAAGTTGCACATTATTAGAATTATGTCTGTAAAAATGTTAGAGAAGGGAGATATATTTCCCAAGGATAAGATTAGGGAACCAACATTTTGGATGCATGAGCTAGATTTTTGGAGAGAGACTATAACTCAAGTTTTACTATTAATAAATGATTATTAGGAGGATTAATGAACTACTCATAGACTATGATTAATTACTAGGCGATATAGCAAAGATCCCAATTGTCGTTGAAGAAAAATTGGACGATGGGCCACTGAAATAAAATTGACATAAGGTCATACAAAAACAACCCACACAAGATTTGGATAAAGAATTTTTGAATGTTGCTACATAATTTTGGGTGCACTCTGCAGAAGTTTTCAGACATAGAAAATGTTGCATTGACTTGCACAACTAGTTAATGGAGGAGTATGAAGTTCCGGGTTATAAAATTCAAGCTACACAATCTCCTCCTAATGATAAGTTAACAACTGTCATCACTAGTTTTGTCAAATATGTTGTTAAAGAAAAGGAGGTTGGAAACAATGTAATTGATGATAAATTTCAGTAAAATTCCAGCCAACTATAGTTAGTTACATCAAAGTGTGTACACCCACCTTTTATGGGATTTTATACAATGTATTTAATATAAGTTATATTAATATGTTTTGCACTTTCCTAGGTTCCCATGTGATAGAGTTTTAAGTTGGGGATGATTTTACAAATATTTAATGCACCCCAAATATTTAATGCAAATGTAATCTTGGCCATTGGTGTTGAGTTAACCTCCACCATTCATTTTGTAAACCTTCTCTATAAAAGGCAACACCCTCTCATTTGTAAGGGGTTGATTTAAAATTATTGTGACTAAATTTTGAAAGTAATACAAATAGAGGCCTTGAAGTGTTTTTGAATTTACTTGTTATTTCTGAATGCATGCATGGTTCCTTCTTCCAACTTTTTTCTTCATTTTAGATTCAGTTCAATTATGATGATGGCAAAGTGTTAAGGAATTTGATCAATCTCCTACTCATACCATTTGTGGTTTTCTAATTGCAAATTGTTATGTATGGCTAGTTTGAGCTATTTATTGCATTTGGTTCAATTGCGAATGCTCATCCATATTATGCCAAAATCTGAGTATATGTCTAAATATTCACAGTCTAAAATCTTAAAGATTTCCTTTGAAGATTGCACTATTTTTGTAGTGTTGTGGATTTAACCCTAATCAAGAAGGAATCAATTTTATTAGTAGATTTGTAAACCTACAACATATACCATTTGTTACAAGTATGATGGTGTTGTCATTTATGTCTACAGGAAGTCTACTGACTGGTGTTGTCATTGATGTCAACTATGTGATGAAGATGTCGAGGATATTGAGGAAATTGTGAAAAAGAGGAAAATAGGTTGTGCATGTATAGTTGAGATCTTGAGGAAGTGTTGTGAGTACATGGAGCTATTTTTATGTTGTAGAGTCTAAAGATGAGTTGGATGAAGTAATGAGCAAAGATGATGTCCCTGGTACCTGGATTTTAAGTGCTTTTGAGAAAAAATGATAGAGTAAATTGTGTTGTGAAAGTGTTCATAGAGTGCTTTGGTATTGTGCTCCAAATTTTTTCTGTGTTGATGCTATGCCTGTGGAGATCTTACAAGTTATTTAAGGTTGTCAGAGTTTTCTATATTCAAAATTTGGGTTTTTGGATTGTTGCACAATGTGAGATATTTTCACCAATGTGTGAACCAATTTTTCAGTGATGTTTTCTGTGGCTTGGAAGAAATGCATTTGCTCTACGTTTCCCTATTATTTGGCTTCAGGTTGTACAGAATTGGGAAGTTGTTTATAATGATAGTATCTTTATGTATTCAATTTTTTACGTGATTTGGTGTAGTACAAAGTGAGTTTCATTTATCAATATGCAAATAAGGGTTACCGATTATTTTGAGATGAAGAGTTTGTATGATGCGATCTTGGATAAAGTGTTTGTTGAATCTTAAGTAGTTCATAGATTATTTTGGATTGTGTTCAAGTAAATAATGTTGTCCGGAAGTTTTAGATTGGTCTTTGGAAGCATGTACTTAATGTTTATGGTGTTTAGCATGGGTATTGGACGACTTTGTGCTTAAACACTACATGTGAGGCTTGTAGAAGCATGTTGAAGTGTGTTGGGATCTATTTGGGTCCTAATTAAGGGTTTATGTAGGTCACCTTCATTCCTATCCACTGCAGGAATGTTTAGGTGCCAACCTATTTTAATTTGTACGTATAATGGCTAGTTACTGACATTGGAGAAGGTTTTTGAGGTTGAGGTTGATATAAATATGTATGGTGTTGTTGTGAGTTGAGGTATGAAAGAAGTAAGAAGCAAGAAAGATGCAAGATTGATGTGAGTGATGCAAATTTGAGCAGAGCAGTGCAAATTTTATTGTTACGGTTCTTGAAGGTAGTGAGCTGAAGGCATTCAAAATCATTCATGCAAGACTGCAAAAGTGTGTGAGCCATTGTGGTGGATTCCTTGTTTTATTGAGAAGTGTTCTCTGTGTAACATTCTTCTTCTAGCCTTCTTGGACAATGTGTCCTATTATAGCAGTGATCCCTTTTATACTGGTTTTGATATTATTTATATTGTGAGCTAATCCTCACCGTAGTTTTTCCCTCATTAGGTTTTCCATGTAAATCTGGTATTCTCTTGTGTATGGTGTTGTGATTTTAGTTTATGTTATTTGCATTTCATGTTTAATAATATTAACAGAATATGGGTTTAATGAATGCATGTGGATCTGATTATTGTTGAGGGATTTTGAAGGTTTAATTTGCTACAACTGATTCACCCCCCTCTTAGTTGTCTTGTTCATTTTAACAATTGGTATCATAGAAAAATTCCTTGGAGAAGAGCTTAACCACTTGAGGTAAATCTGAGGTGGCGAACAAGCTTGATTTGGAGTGTCCTAGATTCGATGGCATAAATTATGTATTTTGGAAGACAAAGATGGAAGGATATTTGGCAACTCGGGAATATGAGATTGAGAAGGCTTATCAGACTACATATACTCTTCATCCAAATTGTCCAAGTATAAGTGCATAGATCAAGGTGTATGAGATCAATGCTAAGGAAAAATTTATTATTGTGAACAATATTTCTAATACTAAGTTAGTAAAAGTTATGAGTTTGAAGACTGCTAAAGAGGTTTGGGATAGGCTAGAAAGAATTTATGAAGGAGATCTGAAGGTCAGAGAAGCAAAGTTGCAAAATTTGAAGGCATAGTTTGAAATGATGCAAATGTCTAAGGAAGAAACAATTAAAGGCTAGATATAGAGAGTTGATGAGTTGGTAAGTGCTATGAGAGGCCTTGGTGCAACAATTAAAGAATATAAAGTAGTGAAGAAAGTTAATAGATCACTTCTAGATTGTTACAGTGAAAAGGTATCTGCTATTGAGGGAATTGTAGATTTTGAAAATTATTCCAAAGATTAGTTGATTGGTACACTAAATGCATTTGAAATGAGAAAATTGAAGAAAGGCACAAAAGTAGATTGTTTTCAAGGCTGATAAATCAATTAAGGTTGATGATTCAGATGGAGAAGATCTTGATGATTTGGAAGCTAACTTTGTGAGAAAGATGAAAAAGGGCACCAGTAAGTACAAAGGTAAATTACCTTTCAAATGTTTTAGTTGTGGTGAGATAGTTCATTATGCTTCAAGATGTTCTAAAAGAGCTATAAACAATAAGAATAAGGACAATAAAGGAAAAATGATTAAGAAAGCTTACTATGTGAGAGAAGATGCTGAAATTTCTAATGATGAATCTCATTATGGAGATTTTGATGGTGATGAATGTTTGTTTTTGGCTATAAAAGAAGGATTTGGTCTTGCTAACCTTGAAAGTTGTGTGAAGGAAAGTGTTTTAGAGATGAAGGATAAGGTTGAAGGCACTTTGGTATTTTATTTTCATGTCAAAGAAGATAAGAATTATTGGGTTGTTGACAATGGCTGCTCTAATCACATCATTGGAGACAAAAGTACGTTTGTTAAAAATGAAAAGTATGATGGAGGATTAGTTAAATTTGGATATGATTTAGGAGCTAAGATTTATGGAATAGGTTCAATCAGTTTTGATGGGAAGTATAATACTAACAATGTTTACCATGTTGAGGGTTTAAGGAATAAAATTTTGAGGGTTAGACAAATGTGTAGCAAGGGATATAATATTGTGTTTAAGGATGAAACATGTGAGATCCGAAAAGGGTATGAAATTGTGATTGCTACTAGAAAGAGGACAGATGGAGACATCTATCAACTTAAGGGTAAAAATGGTCATTTCTTTATGTCTTAGATTAATGATAGTTGGTTATCGTACTGAAAGATGTGTCACATGAATTTTGATAATCTGGCAGGAATTAGTTCAGTTCATGTAGTAAGAGATTTACCTAGAATCACATAGCCTATCAATGTTGTTTGTGAGAGTTTTCAATTTGGGAAAAAAACAAGTAGTTTTAAAGAAACTACCAGACTACTGGAATTAGTGCATACAAATATTTGTTGTCCTACAAGGGTGATAAGTCTACAAGGTGATAGGTACTTTATTATTTTGATTGATGATTATTCTAGAATGATATGGGTTATTTTTATTAGAGAAAAATCTGATGCATTAGATAAATTCAAGGAATTTAAAGCTATGGTTGAGAATGAAATGGATTTGAAAATCAAATGTTTGAGGTTTGACAAAGGTGGTGAATTCACCTCCAACGAGTTTAACATGTTTTGTGAAGTTCATGGAATAAATAGGCTTTTGTTTTCCCCTAGAACTCCTAACAGAATGGAGTTGTTGAAAGGAAAAATAAAACTATTCAAGAAGCCACAAGGACTATGATGAAAGAGGAAAATCTACTGGAAGTCTATTGGAGAGAAGCTATTCATACTGATGTTTACATACTTAATAGATTTCAAGCTAAAGCTAACAACACAAAGACTACTTGTGAGCTATGGTATGGAAGAATTCCTACCGTGAAGTACTTTAGAGTATTTGGAAGCAAATGTTACATCAAAAGAGAATAAAAATTAAGAAAGTGTGATGCAAGGTCTAATGAAATTATCTTCCTTGGATATTCTACTAGAAGCAAATCTTACATATGTTACAACAAAAGGTCGAGAAAGATAATTGAAAGTGAAAATGTTAAAGTTGATGAAAACTTGTAGAATTCTATTGCAGTAGAGGATATGTGTCAGATGAAAATAATTGCAAAGAAGGAGAAGAAAAAGCTGATGAACAAGAAGTGAAGAATGAAGAGGGAAAAGCTTCAAAGAAGACCCCTAAAACATCTAAGTATGTGCAAAAAAATCATTCCGAAGATCAAATCATTGGAGACAAGAGGAAAGGTGTATTGACAAGAAGCAAAGATGTTGAAGTTGAGGTAAATTTGTGTTTACTTTTAAAAGTTGAACCTAAAATAGTGAGTGAAGCATGTAAATGGAAGCATGTAGTGTGAGATTCAGTAGTACAGTAGTGCAAATTTGATCATAAGTGATGTGAAGAGAAGAAAAGAGCAGAATATAGCAAAGCAAAGTGCAGAATTAGAAAGTAGATCCAGAACCAGACCTATGAGCTTCACCGAAACTATAACCTGGCATAAATAGATGCTACTATATCAGTTCACCCTTCAGATGGTTTTAATCTGAATTTTGTATGGAAACAAGCCTTTCTCTTTGAGTGGTGAGCACTAGGCAGTGTGCCTAAATGCAAGTGCATTCCTTTTGTAAACAATTATATTTGAGTACTCAAATTGTGGATTAACCTCCACAGTGGTTTTTCCCCTAGTAGGCTTTCCATGCAAAAATTTGTGTGTTATGGTGTCATGAATGATTACTTTGAATGCATACATCTTTTCCTTAATGCAATGATGAAATGGTTTCAAGTTTTAGATTGATGAAAGAAGATTTGCTAAACACTGATTCAGCCCCCCTCCCTCCCAGTGTTCCCTTGGGTCCAACAATTGGTATTTGAGCTATTTCCTTTGAAGAAGTTTTGCAGCTTGAGGTGGATCTTGGAATCTGATGGAATCCATTAGTCTTCAACAACAACTTTTGGTGGCACTTGATGACCTTGATCAGTCTAAAGCAAAAGTTCAAGAATTGAAAGAAAATCTTAGAGATGCTGAGAAACTCATCTAGTCTTTGGAGGATCATATAGTTAAATCCAGGGTGAAGAGGAAAGATCTATGTGATCAAATCAAACAAAAGGAAAGTGAAAACATGGATGATGCTCACTTGAATCAAACCTTGAAGGAGATAAACGAAGAATGTGAAAAGCTTGCTAGAGACAATACAAACCTAAAACATGAGATGAAATCTATGATGATGAAGATGACTAAAGAAATTGAAGAAAGGAAAAGGAATGAGGAAAATATTGCTTAGACCTTGAAAGAGAAATGTAATGAATGCAACAAAATAAAAGTGAATTCACTTAGTTGGAAAGTTAACTTCAAAGAACCAAAAACAATGAAGAAGAACTTGGTAAGAAGATTGTTACTCTTAGAAATATTCTTGTCATTGCAAATGAATACAGAGAAAATTTTAAGACCAGTTCAGTAAAGCTTGATGAAAATGGGGTAGCAAGCTAAGTGGGCTTAACCTTGGGGGAAACTTTGTGGTTAAGCGCGCTTGAGCTGGAGTAGCTTTGGGATGGGTGACCTCCCGGGACAGACCAATGCTTTACCTCTATGAGCATCACCTAGATGCAATGAGTGCTAAGTGGACCATTCATTATCATGAGAGATGGGTTCTTGTGAACCACTACTCATGAATCATGGGTCAATGAGTTTGACTCGAAAACTACACGGTCGAATCCTGATAGCAATATCATAATTTGACACACTGTGGAAGAAACCTCCTACCTATCAATTGGCGAGCTAAAGGGGCTCTATAATGAATTGTTCATAAGGCACAACACTTGCTGAAGGTTTTGCAAATGGGGTAGCAAGCTAAGTGGGCTTAACCTTGGGGGAAACTTTGTGGTTAAGCACGCTTGACCTGGAGCAGTACTAGGATGGGTGACCTCCTGGGACGGACCAATGCTTCACCTCTGTGAGCATCACCTAGATACAATGAGTGCTAAGTGGACCATTCATTATCATGAGAGATGGGTTCTTGTGAACCAATACTCATAAATCATGGGTCAATGAGTTTGAATCGAAAACTACACGGTCGAATCCTGCTAGCAATATCATAATTTGACACGCTGTGGAATAAACCTCTTGCTTATCAAAGCTTGATGAGATGAGTCAAGGAAAAAAGAGTGGAAATAAGAGAGGTCTTGGAAATGAAAAGGGAGAAAGTACCAGATCAAGACAAAATAATTTTAGACAGAACGAAAATGGAAGATATTCGGTAAAACAACCTAATGCACAAAAGTTTAATGGGTATTATTTTTCCTGTAATAAGTTTGGTCATATGATTGCTCAGTGTAGAAGTAATATGAATTCAAGAGTCTCATCATTTTCTGGTCAGTGTTTCAATTGCAAAAAGTTCGGTCATAAATCAATTGAGTGCATAAATATGTCAAGTCACTCTATTGATAGAAGAGATGTTGAATGCTATACATGTGGGAAATTTGGGCATATTGCTAATCAATGCAGATCTAGAAGAAGTCATTTGAATGATTGATCAGGGAAAGAAATTATTGTGTGTTACAATTGCAACAAGTATGGTCATATTGCAAGATTCTACAAAAGCAAAAATGTAGACAAAAGAGGTTTGGTATATAGAGGTAGAAATATAGAGAAAAATGATAAAGGGAAAGAAAAGGTAATTACAGACGAAATAAGAGATTAGATGAAGAAGACATGGGTAAGGAAAAATGATTCTCATGCTGGAAATGGTTCTACACCAGAACCTACCTTCGGTAACTCTTCTGGTAATTGATCTTAGGCCACTGGCCTAGGGGAAGTCTTTCAAGAAAAACCTTCCTCCCTTGTCTTGGATGGTACTGAAACATAGAGAATAGTCAAGAAGGTGTACTTATGGTGTACAAAGGTTTTGGATAACTTTAGCAAAGAGAACTCAGACAGTTCATAGGTCCATAAAAGATTTTTCTGTCGTTGTTTGGGAAAATAGAGTCTCCATAGGGAAAATGCATTTATTACACATGTGCGAGCTATAAAAGTCAAGTCGAAAATGTCATTTGTCACTTTGCATCGAAGAAGAGAAGAAGGAGAGCACTCGATAGGAGGATTACGAGGCAGTAAAATTGATTCATCGATAAATCTTGAAATCTATCAGGTATTTCAAATAATTCTTGAATACTTCATACAATTTGGTGTGTGGTTGCGAACCCTAAGCATGAAAAGGAAAAATGGAAAAAATCAAAGGATCGATCACTCTAGATGAATATAACAATGCAAAGATTAGGTCTATGAGGAATTGTTTACTCCCTGATGAATTAAAGCAATTGAGCGAAGCTAAGCATGAAAATTTGGATATGTGGAGTGAGTTTCCGTACTTTGAGAATGTGGAATTCGTGAAATTCATATTGAGCATATTACATGATGATTTTTTAACTTTGGACAAACCTTACATCATTTCAAAAGAGGCAATTGAGAAGTTAACTGGATTTTGCAAAGTCGAAGATGTTCCTAGGAAGAAATCTATCCAGAACAAAGAGGTCGAAACCCTAACTAGAATAATCAGAGATCAGAGAGCTCTAATGATTGCAACAATCAATAATCATATTATGAAGTACATTGCACACATAATAACAAATAAAATATTCTACAAAAATTGAGAAGGAGCCACATCGGCTTGCACAATGTACATTGCTCATAAAATGATAATTGAAGGTCAGGACTTTGACCTATGTGGGTTGTTAAAGGATCAGTTCATGGAGAATGTTCAACTGACAAAGGAATTAGGCTATGCACTTTAATTATATGTCTGGTAATGTTTTCTTGAATTGCTTGCCAAAAATTGACAATGTACTATGGAAATCAAACAAACCAGTATGCAATCAGATATGCTCTTATTCTAAGAGCTTGGCTAACTGGGATTTGGAATTTGAAAATTTATTTAAGAATGTGCTTGAAAAGTGTGGATTAGTCAATATTTCCCCTCTGGTAAGAACACCAAAAGTTGGTTGCTCTTTCGGTAGCACTGTTAAAGGACAAAAAAGAGAATTTTTTGATTGAATACAACCCTCTGAAAAGAAAAGTTTCCAAGATTGAGGGAAAAGGAAAAGGAAAAGAAATTATGGACATTCCAAATGAAGAATCTGATGAATAAACTAAGAATCCACTGAAAAACGAATCTGAACAAGAAAAAGGTAGTGAGGAAGAAGAATATTTGACAAAAGAAAAGCTACAACAACTTATTCAAGGTGTAGGTGGCATACAAAAAATTGTGAAGTTATGGTAGTTAGACCATCATACGATCAAGACTTGATTTTAGAAGTTCTAAATGATCATGCTGAGCACTGTAAGATAATATTGGAAAGTCTGAAGGATATTCTACCTGAAGAGATGATTGAGTGCAACAAAGAATCAATGGGATCTAAGGGAAAAGGCAAAGAAGAAGGTGAAGTTGTCTCTCACCTGAAGGAAAAATTTAGACTATCTCTTTCCAAGCTGAAGAAGAAAATGAATGAGTTAAGGAAATGCATAAACTTAGCCAAATGCATCTACAACTATTGCATATGTTGGCCCCATGCAGCCAACAATTACAAAGAGAAGTTGGATCAAATTGAAACAAAATTGAATAACATTGGAATTTTTTTTGACATATCTCAAGATTCGGATGGCATCATCAAGAAAATAATTTGGGAGCTATAATCAGAACACATAAAAATTCAACTCTCCAAGAATGTTCTTGTGGATAATTTTTGGAAGGTAAAGGACTTAATTGAATGCAGGCTAGAGCAGATGGTGGAAATAATGAAGAATGGTGAGAAACTGGAAGAAGCAATTACAATTCCTGAATCTCTCATTGAGATTATTAACAAGACTTCCAAGAACAATAGCTTGATCATTATCATTGGAATGACAATAGATGGTTGGAAGAAGTCCCTTTTGGAAGTGAAGACAAACCATAAGATAATCTTCTAAAGATAATAGTTAATTGTTTTCAAGTTTTTGAAATTTTGATCAATGGAGGAGAACTGTAGGCATATATGTGTTGAAATTTTGAAGCGTTGAGGATTTTGAACACATGTTTTGTCTCTATCTTGTCAATATCACTTTTTGTCTTTTTGGCATATTGCATTCATTCTTTGTCATTGATGTCAAAGGAGGAGAGGATGCAGTAATATTCCATAGAGGGAGAAAATAAAGCAATATAGGAGGAGAGAATGCCTTATAAATATCAGGGGGAGAAAAAGCAGTAAATTTTTTGATAGTGTAACTATAATGATTGCGACACTTAGTAATTTTTCACTAAGTGTGGCCATCAATGCCAAAGGGGGAGATTGTTGGCATATGGAATGTAAGTGTTGTCATTGATGGAAACCATGGAAACATTGGCAACCTAAATGACATCTGGTCTGCAACATAGTTTTGGCATCTACCAACAAGACATAGTAAAGAACATGGCATCCGATTATAGGCATAAAAGTTGATCTAAACACCTTACCAGACAAATATTTTGGGTTGTGGATCTTTGAGGAAGGTCTTTTGATGTTTGAAATACCTTGGTGATGAAATTTTTTGATGCACACTCACTTGTACATGATCTAGAAGATACAGTGCACTAATTTATTGATTATCTGTGCTAGAAGGCCGATCCGACAAGGATAGTAATTGCGGATGTATAAGATATAATTAATTATAAGTCTTCATGCTCAATTAAGTGTTATTTGGGTCCTCTCTTTGTCTTAATCGACTTTGGAGGATGCACATAAAGATTTAGTGGTGGATCTGACCGACAAGATAAAAGTAGCTTAATACTTTATGAAGTCAACTAATGGATGAGTAAATCCTTGTTAGCGGATATATATATGAGATCGGTTCTATAATTTTGATATATGAATAAGGTGTGTGATGAGGGAAAAATTCGTCATCCTTTTACCTCTCATTTGTGTCAAAACCTTGTCATCTTTCCTAGTGTCTCCTATTGTTCTTGTCACTTTTTGTTAATGAACAGACGGTATTTTATGAAATAGAAGAAAAGGTTAAAACTAGTGAAAATACCGATTTTGCTGACTGTTGTTATCTGTCTTTTTGATTCTGGTGACATGAAGTGTTTAATGGTTGACAACACGCATGAAGTATATCGGTGGAAGGATAACTGAATTGCTGAAGTTATATTGTCATTTTTTGTTTTTACTCGTCAAAGATTAGTCATTCTGTTTTAGGTTGTTACACTATTCTTGGAAAACTTTCAAAAGACTTCAAAACTATTTTTGATTATCTTCTAAAGGTTGTTGGCTGAAAGCCACTAACAACCAAAATGTTTTATCAATTACATTTGAAAGAATATTAGACATTTAGGTAAGCTTCAATATGTATATATATGCATGTACGTTGAAACTATATCTCAATATACATAATTAAAAGTAGAACCGTGGCAATTTTTCTATATACTCTATCTATGATTGTTTGGATGAATGGAAGCGATAGTAGCATAATTCTGTGAATGCGAGTTTTATCATCCAACGACCGGCGAAGGCATGGCCCACTTCCTTAGTTGATTGGTGATTATTGCATTATATTGTGTGTGTGGTAATGCATGCTTTGAATTTATAAGTTGTTCAATTATTTCATTACTGTATTGCTTTCTAAATCTTCTGTTGTGTGTGATTCATTTCCACAAAGGCATTAATCAGTATTAAGTTGTTAAATACTTACCCATACAATCTGTATTCATTCAATAGTTTTTTGCTGGTATATGCAGATCATTAAACATAAGAGCAGTTGAATAAGTTAATGGGATTGTTCTAAATTTTTATTAAGTAGTATTGGAGGTTTGTTTTCAGTAGTTCAATTTCAACTTTGTGAAACTTTATTCTTAGATAGATTTCTATTTTACTACTTTACTACTCTTCTGTTAAGTGCCAGTAATTGGTTTTTGTGCAGAACTATTTATTCACAAGTTCCTATCACACTTGTGATAGGAAGTCTGCTAATCCAAATTTTTCCCATAAGTAAATTATATTAGGTTGCATCCATCAACCCTTGGTTTGTTAATTGCAGCTCTTCGGCATATTGCCACAACACAGTTCAAAAGCATAGGTTCTTGGATTGACACTTTAGGATGAACTGAGGAAGCCATTTCCAAAAAGTACATCAAAATCCAATTTAAAGAGTAATTTAGAAACCACAGTTTTATCCAATCATTTTGGCGTCATTGCCAGGGAACAGTGTTAAAGACTTGCATTTCTAGTAAACCAAGCTAGGACCATTGCGCTAAGGAGAAAATCCACGCGATAGTCGACGTCGTTTGGATAAATACCCTTGGTTTGCTTTGTCATAGCTCATTTAGGTGGATGAATGATAATAGGGACAGTAGAGGAAGATTTATTAGAAAAGAAAAGGGAAGTAGTTCGCAACCCGAAAAATCCAAAAAGAAATTAGCACCATCCATTAAGAACCCACAACATGAAGAATTGCAAGATAAGTCCAAGTCACCCATTGAGACAAGTACCTTGACTTAAGAGAAACCAAAAAGTAAGTTGCCATCACTAGAATTGCCTGAACCTGATCTTGAGAAATGTTCTATTGAGACCACCATTATTCACACACCCGCAAATACCCAACCAAGCTCTTCCGATATATTACGCAAAAAATTTGAGCAAATTTTCCAAAAATCTTATGGGGATCAAGTTGGTCCATTTTCTGAAGAAAGTCACAAGCCATTTAAAACTTATTTTACTCTGTGGGAATTTGAAGTCATGGATCCCAATAATAATAACAAAAATAATAACAACAACAACAACAACAATGAAAAAAATCACAATAGGGCATTGGCCAACAATAACCAAGTCACTTTTGAGTTCCCAATCACAGATCCTAGAAGAGACGCCCCTATGAAAAATATTCCTCATTCTGCTTTGCCCATTTTTCATGGTCTTTCAATAGAAGATCCTAACATGTTTTTTATTTGAATTTGATGTGTTGTGTCACATCCATGACTACCAAAATGATGCACATAAACTCAAACTGTTTCTAGCTACATTAAAGGATGACGCCCTACGATGGTTTATGAACCTTCAGAATATTAGAACATGGATGGTCTTGAAGGATCTATTCTTGAACAAGTACCAGGAATACTGCAAGACAAAGGAGGTTTGGGATGAGATCTTTCACATGAACCAAAAGGAAGATGAGTCTGTAGAAGACTACCTTGAACATTTTATGTTTAGTCTTCAACAGTCTCGTCAGGAGGGACTAAATGATGGTACCATTAAAATGTTATTTCTTAGAGAGATAAGAGATGATGTTATGGAAGCATTAAATTTAATAGGAAAAGGGAACATCTCTAAAATAGAATTTGATGATATTTGTGATATTTGCAGGAACTATTCGAGGTCGCAACGTTCGGGAAGGAGCTATCCAAGTAAGCCTTATGCCATAGCCAATGCAACAGGTATCACAAAAAGGGAAATAGGGAATTTACTTGAAGACCTTAAAACAAATTTGTTGAGTCATATGGGGAAACAAATAGGCACTCTTTACACCCGTAGGAAACAAGAAGAAGCTGAAAAATCCCTAGCTGTGTTTTGTCCAACATGTCGTAAAAGAAACGGTAGTGAGGATTTCCCATACAATAGGACAAACATCTCATCTTTAGAAGAACTCAATAAGAACTCTACCTTGAGGCCTCTTCCTGTAGGAGTAACCGAAATGGAATATTTTGAAGAACTTGTCTATTATATGGCCCCTAGGCGACCCTTTCCACCCCGAGCAATGCATCCCAACATGATGAACAATTATCTTTCCCTGGGACTAATCCAACCCAATTATTATCAAATGGGATGGTATGGGGGTTGGCAACAACCCCCATACCCTCAATGGATGCCTCAGTACCAATATACTTCACAGCCGTGGCAACAGGCATGGAGGCCACAAACACCACAACCATCCACATACCAACAACCATTCCCCTCACAATCACAATTTCCACCTCCTCCTATGATTAACACATACCAACAGCCACAATTTCCAACTTTTCCATCATCAGCCACCCCACCTATTAATCCAACCCAGCCACCAAGACCTACATCAATGCCATCCCAACCCAACCCCAACCCCAACAATAAGGCCACCCAACCAGTATATAATAATGAGACAACAAGTTACTCCACCTATCCCATAAATACATTAGAAGTAGATGGAGTTCAGTTAAGGTCAGGGAAGGCCCTTCAAGGGCCCACCATTACCGAAATCAATGAGGAGTTAGAAACTGAACCAGCCAAAGACCCCCCTTTTCCCGAATGATTTCAATTTGCACCAATAGAAAGGGAGGATTCTCAACCTGAGTTCGATTTTGTTAATGAGTTGCACAATATTAACATTAAGATTCCTTTGTTGCAGGCCATCAAAGACATTCATGTCTATACAAAAACATTTCGTGATCTATGTACCCGGAAGCAGGGGAAGAAGCAAGACCCAAAAATGGTTCAATTCATTGGACAGTTGGCAGACCTTATGCTTGGAAACATTACCATTCCAAAGTATGCCAATCCAGGGAGTCCAGTCATTAAGGTAACCATTGGTAAAGTAAGTATTCCTAACACCCTTGTCGATTTGGGTGCTGCAATTAATGTAATGACAAACGAAACAAAAGAAAAATTTTCATTAGAAGGACTTAGGCCTACGCCTACAGTTCTTCAAATGGCAGATCAATCTTTGGTCAAACCCGAAGGTATGGTTGAAGATGTAATCCTTTCTATTGATTCATGGGAATACCCAACTGAATTTGTGATCTTGCAACCAAAAATTAAGCTGGGGGGATACCCCCTAATTTTGGGATGCCCTTGGTTAGTAGCCACAAATGCATTTATCAATTGCCGATCAGGGAGCATGGTTACTTCCAATGGCGAGCACAAGAAACAACTGACTCTATACCCGCCAGCACAACCTTTGTTGGAGACAGAGGACCCCATTTGGATTGATAGCGACTTGGATGAATCATTACCAATCCTAATAATTGATAAAGCCTTAGGTATGGAAGAGCCTACTGAGGATAATGTTCTTATTAGTTTCCTTCAGAATAGGTATACATTTAATGAAATATTTGAAAGCATGGTCCTCCATTCAGGTATAAATACTCAATGTCCTTTTGGGGATTTTCCACTGGTGGGGAGTTCACGCTCTATCCAACACTTTATCACACTGCATCAGTTATTGCCCCATAATTGCTTATATGGCTCATTCTTATCTTCTGCAAAATCAAGTGATATGCCATCCACCTCACAAGTCTTAGCCATTGAGTCACCAACACAATCTGTCGCTATGGAAATTCTACCTAATCGCACACTTAACATTAATCCACAGCTCACCCCTGAACAAATCCATGATCTTATTGCCATGCTTAGAATGAATAAAGAAGCCTTCACCTGGGAATACCAAGACATGCGTAGCATTCATCTTGATACCTGCACCCATCATATCTATATTGAGGAAGGTAGTCGTCCAATTAGGCAACCACAATGTCGGCTTAACCCCGCTTTGCGCGACATAGTTAAAGAGGACTTACATAAACTATTGAGCATTGGGTTTATATATCCTATTTTTGATAGTCAATGGGTTTCTCCTTTAGTTGTGGTTCCTAAGAAAAATGTTAAATGGAGAATTTGTGTTGATTATAGAGCATTAAATAAATCTACTAAGAAAGATCATTTTTCATTACCATTTATTGATCAAGTATTGGACACTCTTGCAAGTAAAAAGTTCTCCTTTCTCGACGGGTTCAACGGTTATAACCAAATTCACATAACACCAAAAGATCAAGATACAACCACTTTCACCTGCCCTTGGGGCACCTTTGCTTATCGTGTCTTGCCATTTGGTTTATGTAATGCCCCTACCACTTTTCAAAGGGCAGTTTTGAGCATTTTCGCAAATCTTGTCAACGATTGTGTTGAGGTATACATGGATGATTTTACTATCCATGGTAATACTTATGAAGAGGCTAAAAAAAACTTAGACAAGGTACTTAGGCATTATATAGACACCAACCTGTCATTGAGTCATGAAAAATGCACATACTTATGACCGAAGGGATAGTACTTGGCCATTACATTTCCTCCAAAGGTATTCAAGTAGATCCTAAAAAGGTCCAAATTATCCAAGACTTGCCTATACCCTCTATTCAAAAAGATGTTCGAAGCTTTCTCGGCCATGCAGGATATTACCGAAGATTTATCCAAAATTTCAGTAAAATTACATCTCCCTTGTTTACCTTGCTAGCCAAAGATGTTACTTTCTCTTGGACACCCGAGTGTTAGGAAGCCTTTGACTCCATCAAAACAAAACTCATCACCACACCTATCCTTAGAGGACCAAATTGGGAGCTACCATTCCATATCCACATAGATGCCTCTGACTGTTCCATGGGAGCTATGCTTGGACAAAAAGAGGATAATCTTTTCTACTCCATCTACTGCATCAACAAGAACTTCACGGGCATCGAGGTAAATTACACGATAACTGAAAAAGAGTTTTTAGCTATTGTGTATGCCATTAATAAATTTTGTCATTACATTACTAGCTATAAAGTATTTGTCCACATAGATCATTCAACAATTCGGTTTTTAATGAATAAACCCGTGGTAACTAGTAGAGTTATTAGATGGTTGCTTTTACTCTAGGAATTTGATATAACTATACTTGATAAGCCTGGTCGAGAAAATGTGGTTGTAGACTTTCTGTCCCGATTGCAATTGCTAGACAATGAACCTACTCCTGTTGATGATGCCTTTCCAGATGAGCACCTCTTTGCTATATCCACGAGGAGTCCCTGGTTCGCCGATATTGCAAACTACCTTGTTACATGCAAGTTTCCACCACATTTCTCTTCAAGGGAACGACAAAAGTTGGTTGGCCTCAGTGGACAGTATACATGGATAAATGGATTGCTCTTTCGCATTGGAATTGACAATATCATGCGGCATTGTGTACCCAAAGATGATGTCTTCGATATACTTTGTGCATGTCATACAAAACCATGCAGAGGACACTTTGTTGCTCAACGAACTGCCCAAAAGATTCTCACTGCAGGTTACTACTGGCCTACACTCCATAAGGAATCTAAACACTATGTTCATCATTGTGACAAGTGTCAGCGCATGGGCCAACCCACACGCTCAGATGAGATGCCCTTACATCCACAGTTGTCCACAGAGGCATTCGAGAAGTGGGGCCTTGATTTTGTTGGCCCAATCAACCCGCCATCACAGAACAAGGAATACATCCTTGTATGTATCGATTATGTCACCAAGTGGGTGGAAGTGATAGCCCTAAATCATGCCAGAGATACAAAAGTAGCCGATTTCTTGTACTCCGAGATTTTCACAAGATTTGGTGTGCCACGCGAGATAACCACCAATCAAGGACCAAAATTTACATCAAAACTCATTTCTTCCTTGGTTTACAAATACGAAATCCACCATCGCAAGTCCACACCTTATCACCCTCAAGCCAATGGGCAAGTAGAAGTCACCAATCGAGAGATTGAGAATATTCTTACTAAGAAAGTTGCTCTTCATAAATGCGATTGGGCTACACGACTTCCTAAGGCCGTGTGGGCCTATCGAACAACGTGGAAGACCACCACTGGTCTAACCCCTTATGAGCTCATCTATGGTAAGAAGGTAGTCCTTCCCATTGAGTTTGAGATTAAAATTTTTCGGACCGCTACAAATGGGTATGGATCTTTCTGATGCACAGAAGGCATGCATCGACCAACTACACTCTTTAGATGAATTGCGCAAGGAAGCACTCTTCCACACCGAGACCATCCAGAAACAACGTGCTCTATGGCATGACCACCACATCCGCCAACGGTCATTTCAACTTGGCGATTGGGAACTTCTATACAAATCTCACTTCCAAGACTTCAAAGGAAAGTTTCACACACGCTGGTTGGGGCCCTATGAGATTCAGACCGTATATGCTAATGACACTGTTCGTCTCTACATAGTTGACTCGGAAAGATGATCTCTTCTCGTCAATGGTCACCACCTCGAACTTTACAAGAAGCCTCTCTCCAAAGAAGCTTTCTTTTTAGAGGTGGCACAAGGACATATTATTGTTCCTTTCGGCCTCCTTCGAGATTGATCATTTCTATTTCAAAAAAAAAAAATCAGAAAAAAAAACTTAGTGGGGAAAATCGATTTCTTGGTGCCACTAAGCGGTGGTAGATTGAAAACCGAAAAACCGACGGTCTATCGTCGATATAAAAAAAAAATTAGTGGTGAAAACTGATTTCGACACCACTAGGCGGTGGTAGATTGAAAAGGGACAACCTATCATCGAAAAAAGAAAAAAAAAGAAAAGAAAAGAAAAAGAAAAAGAAACAAGGTAGAAAACATACGACCAAGCAAGATCTTTAATGTTGGCACCCCGCCTATTCTTCCTACCACCCAACAATTGGCCTTGCCTTGTTCTTGTCACCTGGTTGTTAGTAGCTCCTTTTTGTTTTTGCTAGTTGGCGCTGTCCTTTCCGCTTGGTCGGGTTCTACGACCCTTCACATCTATTGGTGCCCTCCGTGTCCCAATGGTCGTGGCTTTCAGCCAACAACCATTGCTTCGACTAATTTTGTGTTCCTGTCTCTCTCATGCCAGGAACTGATGCGGTTACTTCCTGGCTAAATTTCCAGTCTCTTCTTTTCCAGGAGCCCTTTTCCTATTTGAAGACCGCCGACTTGTCAGTCACCGTACTCCACCTTGACGCTGTTCTTGTCCATTCTTTTTCCACGCGGCGTTCTCTAGTTGGTTGCTTCTATTCGGCTTCATCATGCTTGTACTTCCCGCACTACACTCTTCTTCCCTATCATTGCTGTGGGCTGGCATTGGCATCAATACCGGCTTCAACACACGTGCCACCACGTCACCACTCATGTCCATCAATGGTCATCAGTATATGTATTACACGTTTATTTTCTTTTCTTTTTTATTTTATTTAAATACCGCTTGTTCATTTACTAATGGTGACATCACCCGTGGCCTGGTAACTTGCTAAACTAGGGGGGAAGTGTCACATTTGCTATCGTGTCTCGTCCTTTTCACAAAATCCCCGTCCCATCATATCTACATTCATTGAATTTCGGTATGATCCGTCATAAATAGCACACTCCCTCTTAATACCATCATAATCATTACACTTTGCTGCAAATAATAAACTAGAAACCTCCATTTAAAAAAAAACCAGTTATCATAAACCCATTCTTATCGTCTACACAAACTGCCAGTTAAAAGTTGTCCTATTCCTAGTAATAGTTGTCTCTGCAAAAACGTTTTCACTCTTTATCGGGTTTGAACTGTGAACTGTTTGGATTGCACCTCCTGGTAAAGATATGGCAGGAGAACGCAGACACCGCTATGAGCCAACAACTATGGGTGATTTAAGGGCTCCTGTGATGTTTGAGGCCTACAAGATATTCAAGCAAGCAGGATGGGATGCATATTTCAAGAGATTGCGGGGGTTTGATGAGAAACTGGCTCATGAGTTCGCGACAACATGCAAAAATACATGGGAACGAGTCCGTGGGGTAGTAATTCCTGTCTTAATCGAAAGTATAGCAGATGCCACGAGATTTCCATTAATAGGAGAACATTATTTTCCTGACACTTCTGGGTGCGAGAAACACCTCAAATCCCTCTGTAAGAAGTTCTTGGCGTGTGGAGAATCGGTCGAAATGGTATCAGGTCAGGGCACAAAGTTATCTTCACTCCCCACTCCCTAGAACAATGTGGCAAAATTTGTTATCCAGTATTTGACTTGTGAAGGAAGGTATGTATATGTTTACGCAAAACAATTCCGACTGATGATACATTTGAGATGGGGTGCACTCATGAACATTCCTTTCTTTCTATATTCTTCCTTAATGCAAATGCATAAAGCAGTTCAGAAGGGTAGTGAGAATTCATTGGCACATCATGGGTTGATTAAATTGTTAATCTTAAGAGAATTGAAGAGACTTTCACCTCCTAGGGACTGAGACTCCTTCATTGTCGATGAAACCCCTGAGAATTTCATTGAAGATACCCTCCCTAGTTCAGAACACTTTGCCAAAGAAGATTCCCAGAGTATAGGAAAATCCACTAACACCCTAGAGGAGGAAGAGTCGGGTCAGGGAAGCTTAGAAGATGATAAATGCACCAAAGATCTTGAGGGTGAAACTCTTCTTCATAGTACTAAGAAAGGAAAGGCACAAACCTTAGGGTCTAGTGGCAAAAAGGCTAAGGGTTCTAGTGCTAAACAACCTAACCCTAAGGTTACTGAAGTCTCTACCCCTGGCCTTGGGATTGAAAAGAAACGACATAGTGGGACTACTTCAACTGCTGTTTTAAAAGGAAAACAATTGTCAAATGATTCCACAGACAAACTAGCCAACTTGGCTAATGTAGCTAGTGGTTTAGGTTTGAAAACACCTGAGGATGTTGGGAATTTGACAATAGTGGAATTAGTCTCTTGCAAAACTAAAAGAACAGAAGCTGTTGCTAGGGAGTTGAGAAGAAGTAATAGAAAGAAGCAGCAAACGACAAACCTTGAGGATCCCTCACAACACCACTAGGAGCCTGAACAAAATCCCAAGATGCCATCACATAATTCTCTTATTTTAGGTGAAGAACTTGAGCAAAACTCTGAGGTATTGCCCCAACATTCCCCTGTCTCAGAAAAGATGCCATGTAGTCAAGAAGATCTTCTTGATGAAAATATTGTTCGGACTGAGTCTGCCTCGGCTAAAAGTTATAATGATCTTGAAAATCCTGATGATCACATGCTGCATGACACTCCCCAAGAAGACGAGCATCTAGTAGAAGAAAGAGTAGGGTCTGAAGTGGATATGCAGAATCAGAAACAGGGGAATATTGAAACCCTTCACCAAGAACAACAAGCCAACCAAGAGCCTGAGGTAGAGGAGGAGTATGAGGAAGAACAACCCTTGCCCACTAATGATGACATTCGCAGCCTGCAAAACTTGGTGGCTACGCTGACTGAGGAGAATGGAACTCTACAGAATAAAGTTCAAGCAACAAAGTCACTCAACTCATCGCAAGCAATTGAAATCAGTCAGTTGAAAGTAACACTTGAGCAGGCATAGGCCTCCAAGAAATCAATGATAACCATTCAGGAGCATGAAAAATAGTTGCAGGAATTTAGTCAATTGTGTGTCAAAGAAGTTGCCAATACCCTGCAGAAACTTGTCCCTTCTCTCTCTGGTTTGTATTCTACACTCTCTTTGCATGAGGACATGCAAGGTCTTCAGTTGGGGGGAAATGATGAGGGAAAAATGTGTCATCCTTTTACCTCTCATTTGTGTCAAACCTTGTCATATTTCCTAGTGTCTCCTATTGTTCATGTCACTTTTTGTTAATGAACAAACGGTATTTTATGAAATAAAAGAAAAGGTTAAAACTAGTGAAAATATCGATTTTGCTGACTGTTGTTAACTGTCTTTTTGATTCTAGTGATAGGAAGTGTTTAATGGTTGACAACACGCATGAAGGATATCAGTGGAATGATAACTGAATTACTGAAGTTATATTGTCATTTTTTGTTTTTACTCATCAAAGATTAGTAATTCTATTTTAGGTTGTTACGCTGTTCTTGGAAAACTTTCAAAAGACTTTAAAACTATTTTTGATTATCTTCTAAAGGTTGTTGGCTGAAAGCCACTAACAACCAAATTTTTTTATCGATTACATCTGAAAGATTGTTAGACATTTAGGTAAGCTTCAATATGTATATATATGCATGTGCTCTGAAACTATATCTCAATATACATAATTAAAATCAGAACCATGGCGATTTTTCTATATACTCTGTCTATGATTTTTTGGATGAATGGAAGTGATAATAGCATAATTCTGTGAATGCGAGTTTTATCATCCAACGACTGGCGAAGGCAGGGCCCACTTCCTTGGTTGATTGGTGATTATTGCATTAGATAGTGTGCGAGGTAATGTATGCATTGAATCTATAAGTTGTTCAATTATTTCATTACTGTATTGCTGTCTAAATGTTCTATTGTGTGATTCATTTCCACGAAGGAATTAATCGGTATTAAGTTGTTGAATACTTACCCAAACAATCTGTATTCATTCAATAGTTGTTTACTGGTATATGCAAATCATTAAACATAAGAGCAGTTGAATAAGTTAATGGGATTGTTCCGAATTTTTATTAAGTAGTATTGGAGGTTTGTTTTCAATAGTTCAATTTCAACTTTGTGAAACATTATTCTCAGATAGATTTCTATTGTGTTACTTTATTAATCTTCTGTTAAGTGCCAGTAATATGTTTCTATGCAGAACTATTTCTTTACAGGTTCCAGTCACACTTGTGACAGGAAGTTTGCTAATTCAAATTTTTCCCATAAGTAAATTCTATTAGGTTGCATCCATCAGCCCATGGTTTGTTAATTGCAGCTCTTTGGCATATTTCCACAATACAGTTCAAAAGCCTACGTTCTCGGATTGACACTTTAGGATGAACTGAGGAAGCCATTTCCAAAAAGTACATCAAAATCCAATTTAAGAGTAATTCAGAAACCACAGTTTTATCCAATCAGTGTGATTGGAAGTGAATGTAAGTGTGTCATTGTGTAGTGTGAGATTCAGTAGTATAGTAGTGTGAATTTGATCATAAGTGATGCAAAGAAAAAAAAGAGCAGAATAGAGAAGAGCGAAGTGTATAATCATAAAGTAGATCTAGAACCGAACCTATGAGCTTCATCATAACTTTAACTTGGTATAAATAGATGCTACTATCTCAGTTCACCCTTGAGATGGTTTTAATTTGAATTTTGTATGGCAGTAAGCCTTTCTCTTTGAGTAGTGAGATCTAGGCAATGTGCCTGAATGCAAGTGCATTCCTTTTGTAAAAAAATATATTTGAGTACTCAAATTGTGGATTAACCTCCACTGTAATTTTTCCCCTAACAGGGTTTCCACACAAAAATATCTGTGTTATGGTGTCATAAATGATTACTTTGAATGCATACATATTTTCCTTAATGCAATGATGAAATGGTTTGAAGTTTTAGATTGATGAAAGTTAAGATTTACTAAACACTGATTCACCCCCCCTCCTAGTGTTCCCTTGAGTCCAACACATCATTGGTTAAATAAAAATTTAGCGTGCACTTAGGCTACTCTTCCTAGGTATTGAAATCAAACCTTTGGCTATTAATCGCCCGTATCACTTGAGGTTTATCATCCTTGAGTTAGTGAATTACCATTATCCTTGAGTAGGGCAATCCTCTTGAAGTTCATCATCTCCTACATACCCTCTCTTGATGACTTATCCTTGTGTATATCCATCATAGGACAAGTAAATACTTTCATCATAGCTAGCTTTGGACCTAAAGTTGCCTTGAGCTCTTGCATTCTTATCATATCAAGCTTATCATACCATACCATTCCCATATCTCATCTTAGGATCATATCTATTTTCATTGCATCATAATCGTAGGTCTCATACACTATCTCATCCTAGGTTGAAGATCATAACAATTGCCCATGACCCCTAGAACAAGAGTAAAAGTGTTTCAAGAAGGTAACCCTTGGGGAAAAGACTTTGATG
Organism: Sequoiadendron giganteum; assembly: GCA_007115665.2. NCBI lineage: Eukaryota > Viridiplantae > Streptophyta > Pinopsida > Cupressales > Cupressaceae > Sequoiadendron > Sequoiadendron giganteum. Next base: position 75,034,540 of record CM021110.1, read on the forward strand.
GGGAAGATCACATTAGTGTTGCAAATAGTGAAACAAATAAAATTGATAATAAAGAAATAACCCAATCCCATATAAATGAAGCACTTAATGATAATAGATTCACTAAGCTACTTACAAAGGTAGTCAAACATAATCTGCAACAATGCTTCAAGACCCTTGTTGATGATGGAATCAAACTACCTCTTGATTTTAATATATCTTTACTCACGATGAATGACAAACATGAATCTAGTGAACCTAAGCGTACAAAAACAAACAATGAGGATAGAATCAAAGATCACATACCATTTTATTTATAACTTGGATACAAGAGATCTTCAAATACGTCAAAACGTGCACCTAAAATAATTCTATTTTGGATGAGATTAAAGCACTAAAACAAGAATCGGATACTCTCAAGAACACTAAAACATCATCCGACAAGTTCTCCATTGAAGATATATGTCCTTATCCTTTCAATCCGAGCATACTAGTGCCACCTTTTCCTAGTCATTGGGACATATTGAGACTTGATTAATATAAGGGAAAAGGATATCCTAAGACCACTTAAGATAATTTTGTGCTGCTACATTGGAATTTGTAGTTTATGAGACATACTTTATGAGATTATTCCCTCATAGTCTAAGAGGAGAAGCTATCGAATGGTTTTCATGATTACCCTCGACCATCAAATATTTTCAAGAACTGGTTGATAAATTTGTCTCCAATTATAGTTTCAACTGTGAACTTAAAGTAACCACGAGAAACCTTTTTAACACTAAACAAAAACAAGGATAATCTTTTGTGTCATTTTTACAAAGATGGAGACATTTAACAAAACAATTACCTTATACCATTCGAGACAAATAATTTGACCTTTTTTTCAAAATTTGAACAAGAAAATTGGAAAGGAACTTAACCTCAAATGCTTGGATCCCTTTGATGAATTCATACAAATTGAATTTAGAATCAAACAAACTTTCATCAATGATGGAACTATTAAACTTAATAATGACGAAGATACAAAATTAGGTTCAAGCAACAATACACCTTTTTGGATAAAAATTAAGAATGTTGTCAACGACATAGTTGTTGATGTGAAAAATACTAAAACATCATCACCTATCTACAACCTTAAAGGTTCATCTTCAAATAAAGGAAAAGAAAAACAAAGAAGTTTCCCTAAATTATTTTTTACACCATTAGGATAATTGCTTGAATCCGCATTATGAGAAATCCTTCAAAATAATCTTATAAAACTACCTGAGATGAAAGAATATAATCTAGAAGTCAAATCCCCGTGGTGGAATGATGATCATTTTTGCAACTATCATAGACACAAAGGACATAAGATTAATAGTTGCAATAAACTTTGACATCTAATACAAGACCTTATTGATGACAGTAAGATAGTAGTTGATGGGTCCACACTCCTGATAACTTTGATCGTGAGATGTTTAAAAACCCTTTCCCTAAGCATGACAATGATAAAGGAAATACCCCTGAATTTGGTGATGGTGTAAACTATACTACTGCTAAGTATGACTATATCATAAATAACATTAGTGAGGTTGATAATCATGTAAAAAATTTCATTATAAAAGGAAATGAACTTTCATTGCAATGTTACTACCTATAGAGGCACAATTACCCTTAAGAGTCCTAATTGAAAATCCGTTGCACCAACTTCACGATACAACCTCATAGAGAATTTAGGTAAAACGCCTGCCTTGAGCTGCTACGCTTATCTCTTTAAAGCTATCCTAGATAAAGCACTTGCTACTACTACAGTGCCTACAAACCTGCATGTGAATCAATTCCAAGCTATGGTGGGACATATCACCTCTCCTCACACTCTCACTTTTACTAAGAACAACGATTCATCCATTTGATAGCCACATAACACACCTTTACACATTGAAGTCCTTATCCGAAAAGTTAAGATCAAGTTAGTTTTGATAGATGAAGGAGTAGGTATTAATATTTGTACTCAGAAATTGATCACATAATTAGGGTTTTTTAAAAATGCAATTAATCCAAGGAAGAAAAATACCATAAAGGGATATGATGAAGAGGAACGTTCATCTAAAGGATTAGTTACTCTACCAATCAAGGTTGGGATTGTGGTAAAAGATGTGGTTTTCCAAGTCCTTGATCTCCCTCTGACCTACAACATCCTCCTTGTAAGGTCATGGATTCAGGCAATGCAAGCAGTACCTTATACATACCATTAGTGCATTAAATTCCTACACAATGGTGCCAAAATCAAAATCCAAGGAGATCCAAACCCTTTCATGTATTGCCATAATCTAAGCCCTAAACTTGAAATCGCAATCCCTAGAAATCATGAAGCACATCCTTCTCAAGCATATTTTGATATTGAGTTCTTAAAATAATCCACTTCATTTACCACACCATCGAACCCCAAGGTCCAAATCTATGATATGGGATGTGGAGAATACCGTATGGATAATTTAACAATAAAAGATAATGCTAATGCCATCGAGAAGGGTTAGAATTCTAACAAGGATGCCAAGAAAGCTGCAAAAGGAATGCAAACAGATGGTCATGCTTGGATTGAAACTTTTGGGATCTTAAAAATACACCTGCCTTTGCCATATTTGTTTCCACTCAAGATTTTCATATCTATGATAACCTCTTGTTTGACCAGGACATCTATGATAACCCACTCTTTGATCATGACCTCACTGAGCATATCCAATCATGATCCTTCCATTTCACCTGCCTTGGGCTAGGATATTAATATCCTATTGTTGCCTCTACTAAGCCATCTTGCCAAGTCATGAAGGATGTGAAAGCTTCCTTTGACATTAGTAGTACTGAAAAGGATAGTCCCAAATACTCCGTTGATGGCATCACCACTCCCATTCGTCCACTAAACATTCCTGTCACTTTGCCTATTTCATCCATCTCACTCACGTCCACTCACATCATAGACATGGATCGACAAGTTATATCTCAAGAAAAGAATAAAGGCGAAGCTCTAATGAAAAAGCTATCTTTAAAAGGAGATCAAGAATCAAGATCCATAATGAAAATAAAAGAAGATCAAGACAAGGCCCTTAGCCAAAATAAAATGCTCTTGGACAAATAAAAAACAAAAGAAGACCAAGAAAAGTCCCTTGGCTAAAATAAAAATCTATCAAACAAATCAAAAATAAAAGTCAAAATTGAAAGCAAGCAAAAGTTGATCTCCAAGTATGCCTCTCCATCAAAAATCACTGGGGGCATCTATCAAGGAAAAAGGTAAAAAAAAGAGCTTGTTGATCCAAGGTCTCCATCCACGTCACTCTCACTCATACCATATATTTCATTCCATACATCCATATTCACATATCTATCACATCCCTCCATTGGCAATGTTTTTCAAAGGAACTTTGATGATGAACCCTTCATGTACTCTAGCTCATTGGTCGCCCAAGCCCCTTTTCATTTGATGCCTAATGGCACATGTAGTGTGTACATTAGGGATCATACCATAGCCTCTTTCATCTGCCACATCTATCGTATGTCATATTTGTCACTTGCACTAATCATCCAGATCAGGTCCTTCCATCTAGCATGGTCATTCAAGCATGATCAAGGCATCGTCAAGGTAGTCTACAAATTTGGTGCGTATCACTTCTACATTTAGCTTCAGAGAGCTCTTGTCAAAAAGGCCTTGAAAAAATACAAAAAATGGAAAAAAGTCCTAAAAAAAATAAAAAAGGAAAAAAGTCTTGGAAAATATACAAAAAAATGGAAAAAAGTCCTGAAAAAATACAAAAAAAATGAAAAAATGAAACAAAGTAAAGAGAAACCAATTTGTTCAATGGTGAAAACCACTTTGGTGGCACCTTGAGCAAGTACCATGGTGAAAAACGAGAAATCGGTGTCATGTGTAGAGGATTTTCTCCTCTTGCCTTTGGAGCTCCACTTTATCTTTCCATCCCATTTCCATTCACCCTCCATTTCATAATAGCCTTTTCACACTCACCATGGCTTGTGAATTGTTTGACATTCCCCTCGCTTGCTCGCTTCGCCATGTGTATTGGGTTGGTCCTATCCCTCAATGGGGAATTTCCTCAACCTTAGCTATGGTTTGGGATACTCAACATCTCGTGGTCAGAAAATTACCCTCTTTGCCTATCTACTCGCTTGCAATGCATCTCATTCCGTCGTAAAACTAAAAAATAAAAATAAAAATCAAATATTTGAAAATCCAAAAAAATAAATTATTCTGAAAAATCCAAAAAAATCAAATATTTTAAAAATCCAAAAAAATCAAAACTCAAAAAATTCAAAAGAAAATATTAAAAATAAAAAAATTCAAATATTTCTAAAATTCAAAAAATATCAAATACTTCCAAAATCCAAAAAAATCAAATAACTTCAAAAATCCAAAAACAGTGACACTTTTAGATCGCCACACAACTTTGAACTTCAACAAAATCAAAACGCACCACGATTGACAATCAAGCAAAAATTACTGCATACCTATCAATCTATCTTTCAAATCCAACCAAACACAAAAAATGTGACAAGAATTAGATCTACATGGAAGCATGATGCCTGTTTGTTTGTCAGTCTTTTGATTGATTTATGATTTTTATCTTTGGTGGCATGTCTTTTAGCTTCTCGAGGATGTCTTGGACTAGAGAGGCAAGGATGGGGCATGTTCACTTGTTTGTTGTATGTGGATTGTTTCTTATTCATAGGATGACTCGTCTTATGACATGGTTGTCTAAAATTATAACAAACATATGAGTCTAGCGTGGATGAGAGAATTCCTTGTCTGATAGCGTCTTCCATGCAATAAGTATTTAGGTCATCTAAGGTCCTTATACCTAGATGCTTATACTTCACTGCTAAATAAAAACACAAACAATATTCAGGTCATTTAGATGTTCATGTTATCTAGACGCTTACACTAATTTGCGACATAATAAGCTCTATGACGATAAAGCACTTTGTAAAGCACAAGAAGCTTCATCACCTTCATTTCCTTCATATCTCTTTTCATCCATCATTTCTTCCATCATCCATTTCCTTCATCATTTCATTTTCTTCATGCTCCTTATCTCAAAGGGTAATTAATCGATTTATCTAACTGATTCTTGTCTTTTAAGTTAAATATCAAATCAATCAACTTTCTTTTTAGCATGGGACTCCAATGCTCCATGATCACTCAATTTATTAATCAATCATTGTTTTGTGCTAGCATCAATCTCAATAAGCTTAATCATCTCATCAACCTGGCTATATTGAGCATTTCCATCAATTGTTTAGTTATGCCTATTAGTTGTGCATTTTCATCAAATGTGCATTTTTGATTAATCTCACACAATATCAGTTACCAAAATTTCTCCTCGTGATCTATCGAGAGATTAATCTTATCACAACTTGGTCAATCAATCTCTCGAGGGGGCATATAATCCTTATCATCATCCTTACTAGGATGTCTTTGGGGCATGTATCAGCTAATCAATTCTTTTTCTTTGAAACAACGTGACATGCTGCATTTTCTCAAAGAGGGGCAAAATGTAGACACTCAAAATTTGTCCTCACAATCATCCTATTTTTCGTCTATTAATTAAATGGATATTATTATCTGTTTAATTAATTCATTTAATACTTTCGTCTATTCATTCATTAATTTGCATAAATCATTAACATATTATAAGCATTTATCCATTCGCACAATCATTTATCCATAAATCATTTCATAATACTCTATTCATATTTTTATTAAATTATTCATGCATTCAATCAATTAAATCATTCATCTAAATTCACAAATTATTAATCTTTATCCATTTACATATCTCATTAAATCATTTGCATATATAAATCCATTTAATTTAATCATCCATTAATTCACAAATCCACTTTATTATAAATTCCTAAACCTCCACCCTATCATAAATCCTCCTATTTATCTCTCCCATTCCCATCAACTTCACTTGGTGAAAGAATATAGGATAATTATCTATATCTCCATTGCACTCTTTTATCCCATATTTCTCTCGTAACTTATATCTATCTCTCCAGGATGACATCTATATAGACTCTTTCTTCTCACCAAAAAGCACATTCAATCTTAATCATATAATCCTTTCTTCTGTTCATCATAGCTTCTTGTTGCATTTGTGCTTGTGAAAATCTAAGAGCACCAAATGCATAATCAAGATCTTGATGATAGGAGAACAATGGAGTTATTTTTATTTTTAATTCATATGTTTTGGTTTTGTATGGTTTACATTTTTGCATTTGTGTTCATTTAGAAAAGCTTCATTGATGCAATGTTGAAAATGTTTTGAATCTAGTTATAGTTTCAATTAGTTTTTTCAGTTTTCAGCTTATACAACATCATTTTGGGACCAAGAGATATATCTTGAAATGCTTCTAAATAGATGCACACACTTATGCATCTAGTTAAAAGGAGGGGTAATAACCCCTAACTTCTCCCGGAGATACTCAAAAGTATCATTTGGAAGAGCCTTTGTTAAAATATTAGCAACTTGATCCTTAGTAGGCACATACTCCAAGTTCATCTCATTCTCTGCAACTTTCTCTTTCAAGAAGTGATACCAGATTAAGATATGTTTTGTTCTTGAATGCATTACCAGATTATTTCAAATATGGATTGCACTTTTATTGTATCACATGGTAGAAATAGGTGCATCATATGAAACTCCGATATCCTTTAATATTTTCTCCATGCATAACACATGTGTACAACATGATGCTACTACAATATATTCTGCTTATGCAGTAGATAATGACATTGAATCATGGTTATTACTTGGCCATGAAACCAACTTGATTCCAAGAAAGAAAGCACCACCACTTGTACTTGTCTTATCATCTGCACATTCAGTCCAATTTGCATCTAGATATGCACTCAAAGAGAAGTCAGTATCCTTAGGATACCACAAATCATAATCTAGAGTGCCCTTCAAGTATCTGAATATCCTCTTTACTACTACAACATGAGACTCTCTGGGAAATTCTTGAAATATAGCCACAAGACAAACTAAATGCATGATATCCAATCTTGTAGCAGTAAGATATAATATTCCACCAATCATTGATCTATACTTTCTTTGACCAGTCTTAGGAGACTCATAATGATTGATTTTAACTTACAACCAGTAACCGTAGGAGTACATACCAGTTTAAAGTCATCCATTCTAAAATTCTTCAACATTTTCTTAACATACTTAGATTGTGATATGAATATACCTTTCTTTGATTGATTTTTCTACAAACCAAGGAAGAAATTCATCTCCCCACACATTGAAATCTCAAATTATTTTTGCATTTCCTCTATAAAATTATTGCACATATCTTCATTTCCTCCAAATATTATGGGATCAACTTATACTACCACATTTAAGATTTGTTCTCCTTCAACTTTGAAATATGAATTGCTATTTGTAGTACCTTTTCTGAATCCTTGCTGCAACAAATACTTGTCTAACCTTGCATACCAAGCTTTGGGAGCTTGCTTTAGTCCATATAATTTTGTCTTCAATCTAAAGACCATATTTGCATCTTTTGACAATTGAAAAACTTCTAGTTGTTCAATGTATACCTCTTCTTCCAATTCACCATTCAAGAATGCAAAATTCACATCCATTTGATAAAATTTGAAATATTTATGTGTTACAAAAGCTAAAAACATCCTAATAGCTTCCATCCTTACAACCAGAGTAAAATTTTCTACAAAGTCTATACCTTCAACCTATGATTAACCATTACACACAAGTCTAGCCTTGTTCCTGGCCACTTTTCTATTTTCATTCATCTTGTTCTGTAATACTCGGGTGATCTCACAAAGCTGGTTTACAATTTCTAAGAGGAACTGATTTTTTCTGAAATCACATATTTTTAAAAAATATAATCATTTAAACTTTAAATAGTTCCATTTTAAGGATTCCAATTGAAGAGGGTTTGATCAAACCACCTTAGATCAAACCCCCTTGGATAGAACCTTGCTAATTTTCAACCATACCTATAAACGAGTTTCCTTTACACCTATTGTAACGCCCTGCCATGCAACCCTAGAGGATGATGCCAACAACTACTTAAACAAGATATTTCTTTTTTTCTTTAAGTACAATTAATATACAAGTTCGCTTCCTAATGCAAACATCCCCTAAGGCTACGATACTAAAATTACTTATAACCCACAACCACATAAATGAATCCATAACATTTATCTATTCAAGATAATAAGTATGCATACATTCCATACAAGATAAATTACATCCAAACCTAATAGATTACTTTCAAACTCATATATCCATAATAAAATATTACAATTACAACTCTCATTCCCCGAATGAGGCAAGTCCAATAAATAAGGTTACAGTTACAACTTCCACCTCGATAACAAATGAGGGGTAAAATAATACAAGATCATCTGAAATGAATTAAAGCAAGAACTGTTACTGAAGCCATGAGCTCTCCAACTGGAAGTCTCGTCCACACAAACATGAAGAAAGAACCCAACGGATTTAGGTGCATGCCACCCAACCAAGTGGAACCCAAAGGCCCACCCCCCGTGCTAGGAGATAGTAACCAGGAATCCTAGTCAAGACCATCTACCTCTAGACACAGACTAAATCACCACTGAAGTACACTGACACAACCAATCACATGAACCACACAGGCACATCACAAGTACCACCCAAGTACCACATACGTACAATATAAGTACAACTCAAATACCATGCAATTACAACACCAGAATAACATAAGTACAACTCAAAAGCATCACGAGTACCACACAAGTACAACTCTACATGGTCACATTGCTTCCAGAAATAAAGCAGAACAAGGAAGTTAAAAAAACCAAAAACGTAATAATTGAATACTAACTATGGTCACACTAGGTATGTTAAGGAAACCATACCCACAAAACAAAGACCAACTGTTGTCCTAAATAGAGTGTCATCACACAACTCATCATGGGTTATCCTTGGGATTTTTCATAGGCTCCGACCCCCATAAGAAAAGGTTATCTTGGTGACCTTTACCGAATCCCGGCCCCCATACTCACTCATGTAGAGCCAAATACCTTTCGTATAGACAAGATAGATGACCTTGCCATTAAAAGCCTTCCCATCTCATCCCAAACCTAACCGAGCACTTGGGTCTATGAGTGAGGCATTAAAAATCTTGATTAGTGTGAAGTTAGTCCTAAGCTTCTAAGTATTGTTTTAGGTATCACTTGATTAAATAACTTACAACGAGTTATCCTTGACACCACTTCAGGTGTCGGCCCCCATTTATAAGCCACTCTTCTACTTGACAACACACACACACCATCCAAACATCAATGAAACCAAGGTGCAACAAACAAGCCATCACGACCTATCCTTTCTCAGGAGGCAACACAAATTGAAACACACTCCAACACCGGAGGAAACAACCACATAACAAGTCCGCTCCCGACAGCTCTTGACAAGGAGGCACACATACAAAATCCACTCCTTTTTTAGGAGCAACAAAGATAAAACCATCTCCAAACACTGGAGGTAACAACAATAACAAAAAAAGCTCCTGACAGCTCCTGACAAGGAGACATACATTACAAAAACCACTCCTTACCAGGAGACACGGATTCCATAATCCGCTCCTAAACCAAGGAGGTACAAACATTCCCGTTCGTGGAAACCGGGTACAACATTGACATCACTTCATGCACTACCCAAGGGAAACAAAACAGGTTGCCATAACAAGGCGACAACCCCCATAGCTAAAAACTCAACTTCCCACATGAAAACGGAATGCAATTCACAGTCAAGATGAACAAGAAGGCAGTAACAAAATTTACTTCGGATTCACTAAATCCACTTCTTCCTTAACATGTAGTAAATCATCGCATTAACAAACTGAATTAAATAACATTTTTTTTTGGACATAGATGAAGTTAAATCAAATGTCTCAATCTCTAATTGTTTTTTGGTAATGATAAAATAAACATTTATTCTTACCATTCAGTAAGTAACATTTTGAAATAATCAATGTTTCCTCTACTAGGTATAATCAGTTTCAAAACAATTTATCATAATATAATCTCCACATTATTTAAATAAAATAAATATATTATTCCATCAAAATATCTATTGTTTAAACTAAATCAATGATTTAATCCCCAATCCATTATTATGACTATAGCATAACGGTCTAAAATTTTCTCAATTAAAATTAAAACATAGCTTTATTTTACTCATTCACTTAATATATATTTATATAATAATATTTTAATATTATATATATAAATAATATTAAATAAAATGAATAAAATAAAAAGTATTACAATTTATATATATTTTGAAATGAAATAACCTTAATCCGCGCCTCGGGCCGCACGTCAATTTAGGGCAGGGACGACCGAGCGAACCTCGGGCTACGTGCTGCGTGTTAGGGTTTTGACTGGGTGGGAGTTTCCTCCGATCGCGGTTTACCTTTCCTTATGGCCGCGTGGTTAATGACAGTGGGCGGCGCGTTTTTCTTTGGCAGGCGACGGTCGAACCAAGCGGTGGCGGCGTGATTTACAGGCGGGCGGAGGTAAAGGAGGTGGCGGCTTAGAGCGGCGGCAGGATTTACCAGGCTGCGCAGGGGCGGTGGCAACGGACATGCCGACGCGGAGGCGGAGGCGGGGGTTGCACCGACACAGGCGACACTGGCAGTGTCAGCCACCCACCGTGGTGGCGTGGCCTACACAGCCCACTCGGCCACTAGAAGGGGAACGACAGCGGAGGAGGAGGGTGGGGAGTGCACTGGGTGTGGCTCCCTCCACCTACCTCCATGGGAGGTGTGGTGGGGGTTGAGCCCCCAGCCCTCCAAAGTTTTTTTTTATAAATTTATTTTTATATAAACCCTTCTACGGATTTTTTTAAAAAAATTCGAAAAACATTCATTGAAAACCAAGGGCTTTTCTAATCTCATTTTTAACAACATAGCCCCATAAAACATAAAATTTATTTGATATATATATATATATACATACTTATATGTATATTTAAATATCTTCCAAAAATATACCAAATTAATTGAGCAAGAGTAAATAAAATGAATCTTTACAGCCATGAACAACATTTTTTTTTCTTGAAGAATTTCATTTTTCAAACAGAGGATTTCAAATTTTGAAACCAAATCTGACCTGGGTTTTTCTTGCAATCAAACGAAGTTTGTTTTCTTTTTCAACAACATAACAAAATCATGAATCATTTCAAATTGAACTAACTACACAAGAAGAGAACCTGAATCCAAAAGCTTCAGGGTTTGATAAATTGGTGGAAAACCTTCTCCACAAATGCGAACTTCTCCTCAGTAGTTCAACTGAGCTTTTTCAAAATCCAATTCCAAAACCCCCAAAATCAGAAAATCCTTCCCTTCTCCATTTTTTTTATATTTTCATCCTCTCTCGTATTCAACCCAAAATCCAAATAATAGCCAAAAATGAAAAAAAATCCCTCAACCCCCAAAGTCAAACTTTTGAAAATATCTCTAAATATCTCAATTTCAATTTTGAATTTAAAATTTTCCCAAAAAAAGAAATTTAAATCATTTTCTTTGATTTTCAATCTTAATTTAAATTCAAAATATCTATAATTTCCAATATGCATAATCAACTTTATTTCAACAAAATTAATTTATTTAATTAATAAAATAAATCTAATCCAAGATTTAATTATTTTATTAATTACATTAAATTAATCAACAAATAACACTTTTCACAATATAACCAGATTAATTAAATCAACAATTTAACCACATAGGTCATTTATTTAACTATTCTAACTTGCAATTTAATAAGATCAAAGCAAGAGAACAATAACAACCAACTGAACCCGACAACAACTGATGACACACGCAAGACTAGGGTGATGACTTGGCATGGACAACCTAGCTACTATCTCCCAATCGAATATTGTTGGATATTGGACACACTCTCACTTGTGAAACTAGGTGGAGTCGATGTCCTGTACCTGTCAACTTGCAAATACAAAGTATATCCACATGCATATATATATGTTAAAATTAAAACACACCGTGAAGAGGAAATCATGAAATCGCAGGGCGCTCACAAGCAAGTGATGCGATCCGTCCCCTTCACCAATACAATATCACTGACTGACGAATCTAGCATCATTAATATAATCAAAAGCATAAACATCATTAATTCAATTATCCACTATGCTAATCCAAAGCATGACATAATAATAACATTAGAAGAATACACCATCACACTAAAATATACCATTCACATAACTTTACAGATAACGATCAAATAACAACTGATTTCTAAATCAAAGTGCAAATAGAAAGTACAACATAATCAAACAGAACACTGTTCGATCAAATGAGCATAACGGAGGGGTCTTACACCTATCAAAATGCTGATAAAAAATTACTTTTGATTTACCTTTAAGGGGATCAAATGAATTAATTTAAAATTTATTTGAAATGATTATGGTAGTTCTCGGAACGAGCTATCCAACAAATGTAATTTTAATATGTTTTGGTTTTATTATGTATTTATTTTTTTAGTTTTATTAAACATAGGTTTTTCATCGAAAATGAAGGTCTTTGTTTTGCACATGTGGAAAAATAACATATTATCAATTTTGTTTTTTGAAAAATATGAGTACACCATATATTGAAGTCCTTGATCCAACAAAATAATAATTGAATTTCGATATATACAAAAAAAATTACACATTATACGGTCGCGCTATGTCTGAATTGTAATTGGTTTGACTTCGAAACTTGATTAAAGAAAAAATATTCAATAAAAACACTATCTAACCAAGTGGAAGCACTAGATATTGGAGTTACAAATTTAAATTCAAAAGAATTAAATTTTTATCCTTCATGGAAAAAAAATTATGTGTTATACGGTGTGAGTCACTTTTTAAAAATGTTGGTTTATGAAAAAAACTAGTTTTCATGGGAGATGGAAAAAGAAGTGCAATTTGATTCCAAAATTTTTGAAAAAAATATTTTTAGAATCTATAGACAAAATGTGACGAGAATGTACTTTGCATCATCTTCAAATTCCTCACGGTTTAGTCGCTATAGGTGCCCGAATGTGAAGATTTAGTTAAAAATAATAATTTCAGTGTCCAGTTTGGCCAAAAATTGTAAACCACTATTGTGGGATCACCCACCCACTTAGTACCAATCACATTCTTTTTTGTTGGTCTTGAGACCAATTCCCAAGTTAGATTCTTCTCTATCTGTTCTAACTCTTCCTTCATTGCTTTGATCTAATTTTCATATTTATATCCCCCAGTCACTATTTTTGGTTCCACCTAAAAAAGTAAACTAAAAATTTACTTGTTCCTTTCTCATAACATATTTTCTTCTTGTTAATACGCCTTTTCTCTTATCTCCAATGATCTGATCTTCTGAATGATTCTTCTTCACATACTTGGGAGTCTTGGGATTCTTTTCTAGAGCTTCTTCCTCTTCAACTACCAACTCTTTTCCTTTATCTTCAACCTTTTATTCTTCACTACAAGGGGATTCATTAGATTCATATTCTTCTATTAGTACTCAACTTTGATGTGGTTCTTCATCCACTATGACACTTTCAATCTCAATGATCTTCTTCAGTATTTTATTGTAGCATCTATAGGCCTTGCTTCTTGTAGACTATCCAAGGAAGATTCATTCATCAAATATTGCATCAAACTCTCCCAAGTTTTCTTCATCTCTTCTGATATAACATTTGCTTCCGAAAAATAAAATATTTCACAATAGGTGGTTTACCATACCATAACTCATCGGGAGTCTTTGAACTATTTTCTCTTACTTGACCTTTGTTAAGAATGTAGATGCCAGTATGAATTGCTTCTCTCCAATAGAAATATGGAAGATTAGCTTCCTTCATCATTGTACTAATTGCTTCCCAAACTATTCTATTTTCCCTCTCCATAATTCCATTATGTTGAGGAGTTCTAAGGGCTAGCAAATGCCTCTTTATTCCATGATCTTCACAAAAATTATTAAACTTATTTGAACTAAACTTTCCACCTCTATAAGACCTCAAAAATTTGATTTTTAGATTCATTTCATTCTCAACCATAGCATTAAATGCTTTAAACTTGTCTAGAGCTTCTAATTTTTCTTTGAAAAATGTAACCCGAGCCAATCTAGAATAATCATTCATTAATAACATGAAATACCTGTCACCATATGAGATTCTAATTATGGTAGCTCCACATAAATCTATATGCACTAATCCAAGGGACCTGTGAGAATATTCCTTTGTCTTGAATCTTGTCTTTGTTTGCTTTCCATCTTGACATTCTTTGTAGATTGCATTGATAAGATTTGTAATCTTTGGAAAATATCTCACAACATCAAAACAACTTATCCTTGCTAGGCTATCAAAATTGATGTGACCCATTCTTCTATTCCATAGCCAAATTTCAATAGTTTGAGACATAGAGTACTTTGCACCATTACCTTTGAGTTGATAGACATTACCTCTTGTCCTTGTTCCAACAATAACTAGAACACCAGATCTTCCTTTTCTTATATCACAACAACCATTTTAATATAGAATATTATATCCTTTGCTACACATTTTTCCTACACTTCAAAGATTATGATGGGGGGCCTTGACATAAAGAAAATAATTCATATTATGCTTTCCATCAAAACTAATTGAACCTTTCCTACAAATCTGAGAAGATGAATCATCACCAAACTTAACAAGACCACCATCATACTTTTCAAGCTTAACAAAATTACTCTTATTACCTGTCAGATTATTTGAGCATCCACTATCAATGATCTAGTAATTATTATCTTCTCTAGCATGAAAAGATGTTAACATAGTTCCTTCAATGTTATCACCTATTTCTGGAGTACTTTCCTTCACACATCTTCTAAGATTAGTAGAATTAGTTCCAACATTTAAAGACATGAACAACAATTCATCACTTCCTCCATACGGATAATTTGATTCTTCATCATCAGATACACCAATGTCCTTTTCAACATAATAACTGTTTTGACAAATTTACCCTTATGATCCTTTTGTTTGTCATTAGTAACTTTGATTGGAAATTTAGATTCATAATGGCCTATATTTTCACAATTGAAACATTTGAAAGGAAACTTACCTTTTTATTTTCCTGTACCATTTTTCAATCTCCTCACAAAGTTTGCTTCCACCTCATCAAGATCATTTAGATATGATCCATAATCCTTCCCACTTTGTAGAAATTAAAAGCAGTTTATTTTTTTATAGTATCTTGACCATACTCTCCCATTTCAAAAGAAGTTAAAGACCAAACATATGATCTCTAGAATAACTATCCAAATTCTGAGCTTCCTGAATAGCATAAACTTTATGACTATATAAGCTTTAGACAAAGTTCTTAAAATATTTTTCACCACTTCACTTTCATCTAGCTTTCCACCAAGACCATTGAAGGAATTGACTTCTTCAACTTTGAGAATGTAGGTAGTAATATCTTCATCTTTAGACATCCTCAAGGTTTCAAATTTTTCTTTGTAGATCTACATCTTCACTTGTTTGACCTTGTTATCTCCTTCATATATTCCTTCTAGCTTTGTCTATATATCTTTAGCAGACTTGTAGCTTATAACCTTCACAAGTTTTGAATCAATAAGACCACTCATGATTGCATTCATTTCTTTTCCATTATTCTCATATGCCTTGATCTCATCATCAATTGATGGTCCATTTGTAGGCATAATATAACCACTTTCAACAGACTTCCAAACATCAAATCCAAGGGAGACTAAGAAAGACTCCAACTAAGCTTTCCAGTAGGTAAAATTTGTTCCATCAAACAAAGGAGCTTTGACACCTTTCATGTGCGTCATTTGGATCTACCTCAAGCGGTTAAGCTTCTTCCTATCTTGAACCATAACTCTAATATCAATTGTTAGATGCACAGGACAACTAAGAGGGGGTGAATCTGTTGTATAATTTTAAAACATCAAGAACCCTCATTAACACTTATATCTACATTATCTCTTAAACCCTTATTCACCATTAAACCCTTAACATACATTAACAAAATGTAAACATGTAAAGCAATAGTGAAAACACATAAGAACACCAGATTTACATGGAAAAAATTATGGTGAGGATTAGCTCACTAATATATGAATTGCAACACGAAATACAATAAGGATCACTACCTAGAAAGATAAAGAAAGGCTCACTACTAGTGGCTCATTGGCAAAGAACTCATTGTCTAACAAAAAGAATGAAGAAGGGGTGGCTCACTGCCAATTTGAATGACTAATAATGCATCTCTCATATGTTGAAGGTATAGTTCCATTGAAGCACAAATAAACCATCTAATAGACTGAATTATAAACACATTCTTCTCATTGCATTAAGACTTCATAGGAATTAAGGCTCAGACTTTGATCAACACCCTTGTTTACTTTCTCATCTTTCACATCACACACTCTTTTCAATTAATCCATACAACAATTCACCTTGCATTTATACCATCTACAACCTGAAACAATCTCAATTAGGCCGACCTTAATTAAAAAATACCCCTCAACTATGTAACACCAAATAGGTTGATAATAAACACTTCCAAAATATAAATAAATGAAGAAAAACCATGTTGGGACCCAAATCTACAAAAAATGCTCCTCAACACTTCCTCAATCAACAATTATCATCCATAATTAGCACTAGAATTCCAGGTCGAGTAAACCTACACTAACACTAACAAGCGACACCAAACACACCTTTCAAGGTCCAAAAACATCTCGAAGACCACACAAAAGCATTCCACAACTTCCATAAAACATCTTAAAATACTCCAACACCATTAGAATATACTGCATAACTACTGCAACCACCTAAAACTCAAGAACACCTTCATTTTGTGCAACCAAACATACTGGTACACACATCCAACACATAATACACCTTTACAAAGCACCAAAACACCTAAAAATTCAAGGGAAAGTAGATAAACACATTATAAGCATGTTCCTAGATCCACAACACTAGAAACTTTACTGCAACACAATGCAAAACAATCTCATTTATCCTAGAAACCCAATTTCAACAAACAAATATATTGTTAAAAACATCTACCACTTAAGTACAATCCAGAACCTGAAACTCTGAATATGACACCTTTGAACACCTCTGATCATCACATCCAAAGCACATGGGCACATTTTCAACCATGAAGAAATGTGAAACAAAACATTAGACACCTTTTTGTCACACTAAACTTAAATATTATCAAAAGCACTTGGAAACCAAGTGAACCAACTTCATCAACAACATTACTAATATCTCTGCAACACATCTACAACATCTGCAACACTATAACAGTCTCCTCAAACACAAGTCAGGCAAACAACCTCTAAACTATATTGAAGTAAGACATCAATGACAACACCAACAATATTGTGCTGACATTAACACCAACAACTCCAAACTTCCAACCACTCCAATGTTAAGGGTTTACATCATCAAAAAACATTCCAATATTCTCTTCATACAAGGGGTTGACATCAATGACAACACCCAAGAAACTCACAAACAACTCAAGCTTCCAAACTTCCAACAACAAAGATGAAATCCCTATAACTTGACATTTATTGATACCCCCTACTTCAAATCTCCTTGGGTTCCCTTGTTACACTCCATTAAAATTTAAAGTTTTATAACATTCTTAGGAGGACGAATCTATCTTCACCTCATTTATTAGATCTTCTAAGAGGTCAACCCTTGAACTCTTATAAAGAGGTGAATGTGAATACTATCATTGTAATACAAGGAATTATATTTTTTATGATTAGTGATAGTGGCACAGATGTTTCTAAAACAATTCAAACATGTAATTTGACATATTTGAGGATTAAACCATACGGGGAAGGTAATCATATATAAATCATTTAGTTAAACTAAACTTGAAGCATATAAACTATTGAGAAAATATACAATGTGGAAATAAATAAGTAATACACATAATAAAAACATATTTATATGGAAAACCTATTAACATGTACTAGGGAAAAAACCATGAGCAAACATCTCACAATATTTTACTAGCTATGGAAAAGTATATTGTTACAACAATCCAGAATACATAACAAAAAATCACAACAAGCTTCCATAAGGCATTCAAATTGTTGAGTCCTCTTCAAAGAATCCTTTCCAAAAATAGAATGTGTGACTCAACAATTGCATGATGTACACATGGTGTATGGCCAAAAATATGCCAAAAGTAGTAAGACTCATTGTCAACTATTTAATCAATGTTGGATAAACAAAATTGACTTCACATACCAACAAAAACTTCTAGGTTACACATTGCAGCTAAGTTCTTTTGTTGTCATTTCAAATATTGACATTCAAGAGAACATCTATGTAATTTAAATTTGTATTTCAAGGATACTTAAGTGAATATCCTATTCTAATGCACCAAAACTACATGTTAAGATTTTTTATTCCAATATTAGAATGAGGCAATAACTTTTAGTTTCATATTATAAATAAAAGGAGGAAATAGGGGAAACATAAATAATGTGAAAGCTAAAGGTTCAACCCTTAATATATGGGGTTATAAATTGTTACATGAAGATTCACATTGACTAAGAAGTTTAAACCATTATATTTAGAAGATGTAACTATTATAACTTGTGCAACAACCTAAATTTTCTTCAAAAATGTGAGACTCTATTATTATCTCTAGTCTATATAGTATGTTGTGTGGATCATATGTACACCTCTTTGATTTATTCTATTGTTTATTTATGATTCATAAATTTAATTGATTAGAGACATGCTTTCAAACCCTAAAATTAAACATTCGGTAAAAAGTGATTCTCAATTATAAATATTTTCTCAATGCGACATATTAAATTTAAAAGGATTTATCAGGAGCCATAAGGAGTGCCCAAACCTCCATTTTATTATTAGTTTTGATCCTTGAAGTATTAGAAAAATAAGTAAACCAAACCAACACTACCCTACTAAATCCAACTATCCTTGCAACCTCAAAATTTCCATGAGAAAAACCATCAATATTAATTTTAAAAATACCTAGAGGAGGAGACCATTTACCTATTCTATTCACCTTATTAGAATATTGGAGCCTAGAGCTAAAAGGAATAGACATAATATCAAATGACCCAAGTCAGGTTATTGTAAAATTTGAATATTAGAGGGACCAAAGACTTCATGCATAAAACACTTAGCCAACAAAGTTTATTTTAATTAGTCCAAAACCTTTTGCCAAACATATTGAATAAGACTATTATGATTGTGGAAGATCTAATGATTTATGTCCAATTTTTTTTCCAAATAATAAATACAAGACCAATATCTTAGGCCACCAAAAGAACAAAAGTAAAAGTATGACATCTCAAACCATCTCAAAACTTAGATAGAGAAGTAGCATGAACAAGAGGATGGTTCTAGATGTACTACTATTGAAAGACCCCTAAATAAGGAACATTGAAAGTGGAGATGAGTGACACACTCCTAATCAACACCACAACAAATGAATTTGGAAGGACCTTGAAAGCCTCTCTTTCTTATGTTTTCATAAGACAATTATTTTGTAAAAGTAACCAAATAAATAAATTACATTTAGGCTAATAAAATTTATTCCAATCATTTTCCACCAATTTTTTTTTCTATACTTATTGTTTCATGGTCTAAGATCTTATGCCTATGAGAAACCAAATAAAATTATTGAGGATTACATCCCCAAGAAAGAGTATTAGCCCCATCAAAGGAAAAAAATGGTTTCTCAACTAAAATAGAAGATATTGTTGCCTAAGCTTTTGGATCTCCTTAAAAAAAACCAATAACTAGGATCCTTCCAATAATAAATGTGAGATTCACCCAATAAATGAAAATATTTAAAGTCAAACACTTTAGACCAACCAACATCCAAAAAGACTTTACTCAAAAGGATTGGATGAGGAGAAATAAGAATCAAGGGATAGGAATCCCACGAATCTAACAAAAAAAAGCATTGTTACTAGAATTCACAATCCAAAAAGGCCCTTCTTAACAAGTGAAAAAAATATTGATTATTCCAAATAATAAAGAATTTACCAGTCAAATCCATTATTAGAACCTCATCAACAATAATTTACCTCATCAATAATTATAGTTTCAAATTTTGATCCAAGGTTGATCCTATTATTTACACCATCTCCTATAAATTTTAGCAACTAAGGCTTTCAATTATTAGACTTAGAAATCTGGAGACCAAGGTCCCTCCATTTAAGGAAAAATCCATGTAAGGACAAATCCTTCTTAACCAGAAGAAAATGATATCCATGTAAGGACACACCCTTCTTAACTAGATCTTTGGTGTTCATGTCAAAGGAATCTGACAACCTCGTGTTTCTTAGTCAAAGGAATCCTAGCATCTTCATGTACGCCAAACACTTTTTTAATCATTGTTTAATATAAGTAACCAAATTATATTATAATTTGAATAGTGAGAAGTTGTATTGTCAACTGCATTTGTACAATATTTTATGACGAGATGAAGATGAAGGCCAAGGATATTATACCATTTCCATGTTTATCTTCATTAGACAAGTGCTCGTTTGGAATGATTATAAACTAATATTCCAAGATGAATATGATTGGACAAGTTATTGTTCTTGTCTTTTGCCAACACTGCTCTTCGTCCATCTAATTTGATGAGCCTAACACATCAAGACTTACCCAAATAATAAACGTGATGTTGTAGGTGTTACATAACATCATATATGTTATTTCACATGTGATGATGTCATGCTAGAAACTACCAGGTATTTGGAAGAAGTCACAATTGCATATGAGTTAATTATTTTATGGAGTAGGACTAGTAATGCAAGAGGACATCTGGTAGATATGGTGAACATGCACTAGGATTTGAGGGTAGGATAATATCCTAGAAGATGACATTAAATAGTAAAATGAATGGGAGTAATTTTATATGAGTGTAAGATACCATAAGTGAGGAGTTGGTGTAGAGGAGAATAATTTGTTTTATTTATAATGTGTTTTAAGGTTTTACAACCAATCCCACTTTATGATATCTAGAAACAAGATTCAAATGAAATGAAATTTTTAACTAAAAAAATAATTTATTGTTATGATAATAAAATATTAAATAAAATCTCATCTAGATAAACTTCTCCTTCCCAATTAAAATATGTGAGAGGAAAGAGAGAGATTGAGGTTTACGAAAAATGTTTAATTACAAAAAAATGAACCATAGAATTAAGAAAGTAAATTCAAAACTATAAATGATAGAAAGTGAGAAACTTGGCACTAAAGTATCAAGCTTACTATCTAGGATAGAATTACATTGAATGTATGTCTATATGTGA
This sequence comes from Sequoiadendron giganteum, assembly GCA_007115665.2. Lineage (NCBI taxonomy): Eukaryota > Viridiplantae > Streptophyta > Pinopsida > Cupressales > Cupressaceae > Sequoiadendron > Sequoiadendron giganteum. The sequence continues at coordinate 75,055,906 of CM021110.1, forward strand.
TGTGTTTTCATCAGACTTGTTTGCTATCATCCAAGTTACAAAATGTCATCACATAAAACAATAAAACTCAACTATACAACCAAATTCTGGTTTTTCTACACAATAGGAGACAAAATACAAGCACAATAAGAAACTAGAGGATACAAGATGATATAATAACATTTGATAAAATGAAGCTAAGAATGTGAAATAATAAAATTACAAAGAGAGGGGAAGAGTATGATGAAACCTTTGTGTGTTTGAATGCTTTGAAAACCTATAGTTTGAATAAAAATTAAGATTTGGATTTCTTGGGAACTTGCCACAAATGTTCAAGCCTATATTTACCTTTTGATAAATCCATGTGCAATCAATGATGCAAGGAAAGAAGAGAATGTGTGTGCACTCTAGCCTAAGTGCATCTAAACTAAGAATAATTCTAACATTAAATATTTTAAATATAACCCCTAGATCTACAAGGATAATAGATGTGTGTGTATGTTAGATAGAAGTGAGGAATCCAACATGTCCCAACAACACAAAATATTTCACAATCTTATTACAAAATTGAATAAAAGTAAAACTGCATGAACACCATCCCCTCACATGATGATTAGGAGTGAAAATTTATAAGAATCACAAACTAGATGTACTCAAGAATCTAAGAATGCTAAGAAAACCACATTAGATAGAAATTTTTTCAATAAGAATAGATTGAAAAGGTATAGGGGATGGAGGATTATAATAGTCCAGGTGTAAGCTATCTAGCTTTCTTGGATTGCTGATAGGGATGACAATTTGAGAGATGGATTGGTGTATTATGAGGTATTAGAAGAAATATCAATTTTCCTTATCAAAGATAAAAGGATAACTAATGGATATCTGTTGAGGATTAGTGATGCTTGTGATAGTTAGTTCTTGATAGTTCTTAAGGCAACACCGTCTAAGGATTTAAGTAATTTGTCTCAATTCACAAATTTATCGTTATAATCGTAGGGGTCATATTCTAGTTGATCAACAAGGATGGTTTCATCATCATCATAATTAATTTGAATAATCAATGATAAATGGTATTAATAATTAATAAAATAATGATAATTAATGATGATTATGGGGTGAAGCCACAATAGTGGTTTACGATTCAAGTGAGGAAGGAAAACTCACAAAAAATGACCCCAAGGCAAAAAAAGTGATTTTAGGGGTACTTGGTTCGACCGAGAACCACCAATCTTGTATAGGAAAGGGGTTTGAGCGAACCCCTTTGAATCTTGGCTGCCAAAAAAAACAAAAAAATGTATAGGAAAGGGGTTTGAGCGAACCTCTTTGAAGGGGTTCGCGCGAACCCCTATGGGTTCGTACGAAAACCCTTATCCTTCATCCCCCATCCGAGACACAAAGAAAACTTAAATTTTGGCACTTCGGAGCTCGACTTGAGGATGAAAATGGAGGAATCTTCACAAACCCAACTAGAATCAGGTAGCCCTCAAAACGAGCTATCTAACGAATATAATTTTAATATGTTTTGGTTTTATTATGTATGTGTTTTTTTAGTTTTATTAAACATAGGTTTTTCACCGAAAATCAAGCTCTTTGTTTTGCACATGTGGAAAAATAGCAGATTATCAAAATAATTTTTAAAAAAATATGTTTGTGTTGGGTATTGATGTCCTTGATCGATTAAAAAAATAAATTGAATTTCGATACATACATAAAAATTTATGTTGTATACAGTCCGCCTATGTCTGAATTGCAATTGGTTTGACTTCGAAATTTGATTAAGGAAAAAATATTCAATAAAAAAACTATGAGACCAAATTAAAGTGCTAGGGGAGAAGACCCAGTATCCGCCAGGGCTAACTTCACGCAACCATAGAATCTAAACTGTGCGTCGAATCAAAAATTTTTTTTATGGGTTTTTTTTGCCCATGAGTTAAGAACTTATAACTAATCTTTTGGATTTTGGGCAATTCGGTAGAGTGTAGGAGCATTAGATATGCGTGCGAAGGTCAAAAAGACACCTTTTAGAGGTGTCATTCGGTTGCCGCCACCTAATGTCCTAGTATCCGCCCACTCTAATTTCCATCAATTATAATTGTTTATGCCTTAAATCCACTCTAAAACATGCACTTTAACACTTAATGAGCAGCCATTAGTGTTTTTGTAATTATAATGAGCAGCCATTGGTGTTTTTGTAATTATTTATTCAATCAAATAAAGTTTTTTAATAGATCAAAGTGAATTTTTTTTTGGGGGGTTAGGTGAGCATGGAGGTGGCGGTTATTCAATGGGGGGCGGTAACTCAGTCTTCTCCCCTAGATATCGTAGTTAAAAATATAAATTCAAAAAATTAGAATTTTATCCTTCATATAAAAAAATTTATGCTGTATACAGTGAGCGTCACTTTTTAAAATGTTGTTTTCTGAAAAAAAATAGTTTTCATGGGAGATGGAAAAAGAAGTGCAATTTGATTCCAAAAAATTTGAAAAAAATATTTTTAGAATCTACATACAAAATGTGATGAGACTCTAGTTTTCATTATCTTCAAATCCCTCACAGTTTAGCTGCTATAGGTGCCCGAATGTGTAGATTTAGTTATAAATAATAATTTTAGTGTCTAGTTTGGCCAAAAATTGTGGGATCACCCTATGTAAGGAATCTAAGGTAGGGGAACAACTTCCTACATTAATCTTGAGAGGAGGATAATGCAAAAATTTATAGATCTTTGCAACAATTACACAAATTTACATAGAAATAAACATAAATATCATGCATACCACAACATAGTGATTTACATGGGGAAAACACTTTCGGGAGAAAAACCCCACACTCCAAAAGTCACCAAATATATTATTCAAAAATTACAAAGATTATAGTATACTTGTAGAGAAAGATTATCACAAGAGTATCACCAACCAGAAATCCAGAGGCAACACAACTACTATTAGAATCTCAGAATACATCACAATGCACAACCATAATAAAATTCCCTCATAAAATAGAGTTTCCTTCTAGGGAAACTCAAGCCAATAAAATACTAACCATCATATTTGAGACCTAATGATGAATGGTCCAGATTTATAATAATAAATTATACATAAAATTTTCCTTTTGGGGGAATTTTCCCTGAACCCCTACTGGGGTGCATAACCCTCGAACTCCCCATTGAGGGATGATCCCCATAGACCCCTCATGGGGGTACCCCCCACACCCCTCGCACTTACGTATCTAAAATACCTTATGTTATTGCAAGGTTGAGACACATTTTCCCAATAAATCCCCCACTTTTTGAATTCCTTGCAAGAGATACAGGAGGGAGTATAAACATAATCTCTTAATTTCAAGGGACTAAAAGGCCCATAGACTTTGAACACCATCTAAACTTCTTTATTATCATAGGATTAGTTAAACAATCAACAAAAATCATCAAAGTATCTACCTGTAATCTATCATCTTCGACCATATCTCTAAAAAAATAATACTATACATCAATGTGCTTGGTCCCATAATGAAATGTTGAGTTCTTAGCTAAACATATATCACTCTGACCATCACAATAAATTGTCACTACTCCTTGTTTTATTCCAATATTTGAACATGGTCTCATAAGATAAATGAATTCTTTACAAGAATGAGTAGCATCCATATACTCATCTTCAGTAGCGGAAAAAGAAACCATAGCCCGTTGCTTACTCATCCAACTAATTGCACCACCAAATAAACACATAAGTATTGGTGGATCATCTTCTATCAACATCACTTGCCTATTCTGAATCCACATAACCATGAATATAAAGGGAAATATCATCTTCAATCATATTACTATGATAACACAAGGAATAATCTAAGGTACCGTGCTTGCAAATATCTGAAGACTCTTTTAACTGCATCCCAATGAACAATTCTAGGATTAGACATATATCTAGAAAGAACTCCCACTACTTGGGAAATGTCTAGTCTAGTAGAAACCATAAAATGCATCAAACTTTCAACTGCACTGTGGTAAGGATCTTTTCTCATGTCTTCCATATCTAATGGGGATGTTGGACAATTTGAAATAGATAACTATGTTCTAACTAAAACAAGAACACACAATGGTCTACAACCCTATATATCATTTACCTCTATAAAATTGAATTGACATACTTACTTTGGCCAAGCCATATCTTTCTATTCACTCCATCTCTTTTAATTTCCATCCCAAGAATGTGTCTAGCTACAAAAAGGTCTTTCATTTCAAATTTAGAAGCAAGTTGAGATTTTAGTTCTGAAATCATACCTTTCCCTTTACCAATTAAATAACATATCATCAACATATAATGCAATAAAAAATAAATGATCACCATCACTTTTATAATAAACACAATGATCTAATTTAGAACACTCAAATCCCAAACTAAACACATATTTATCAAATTTCTAGTACCACATCCTAGGACTTTATTTTAGGCCATACAAAGATTTCTTCAAATTTCAAACCAATTTACTTTTACCCTTCACCACATAGTACTCTGGTTGTGTCATATAAATATCCTCCTCCAAGTCACCATAAAGGAAAGTAGTTTTCACATGTATTTTCTCAACCTCTAAATCATAAGAAACAACAATAAAAAGACAAAATCTAATGAATGTCATTTTTGCAATAGGAGAAAATATCTCACCATTATCAACATCCTCAACTTGAGAGTAACCTTTGCAACCAACCTTGCTTTGTACTTCTTAATACCTCCATTTGAACAAATTTTTTTCTTGAACACCTATTTGCAACCAACAGGTTTCCTTCCTTTAGGCGATGGTACAAGATCCCATGCATCATTATTTTTTTAAGTCACCATTTCTTTATCCATAACAATCTTCTAGGATTCTACATCATTAATACCTAATGTCTCTTCTACCGATCTAGGTTCATCCATGTTAGTATTCAAATAAAAAAACATCTCCAATCATTAGGTGAATACCTTTCAGGTGGTTGTCTATGTATTGTAGACCAATGAAGAATCTGAGTTGGAGGTTCTTCCTCCTCTTCCGAAGATTCAAAGCTAGATGATCTCTCCTCAAATTCTTGTCTATCCATGGGCCTCAATTCAACTTTCTTAGGTGTAAAAGGAAATTGAATCACATCATCCTGTTTACTTTGTTTTGGCTGCAATGTAACAAGAGAAGACTTAGTTTCTCTAAAAATAACACTTCTACTATATATTACCTTATGTGCAATAGGATCCCAAAGCTTGTATCCTTTCACACCATAATTGTATTCAATGTAGATACATTTCACAAACTTGTTCTCCAACTTTGTTCAATTCTCCTTCGACGCATGTGCATATGCCTCATGACCAAAAACTCCAAGATGTCATAATGAAGGCTTGTGACTTGACCATACCTCTATATGCATCTTATCAATAAGAGCTGATGTAGGAGACCTATTAGTTAGATAACAAGTAGTAGAAACAACTTCAACCCAAAACCTTGGTTCTAGACAAACATCACTCAACATAATCGTAGCATTCTCCATCAGTGTCTTGTTCATTCTTTCTATAACTCCATTCTATTGTGGAGAATACAACGTTGTATTTTGTTTATGAATACCACAATCTTTATAGAATCTATCAAAATAATTAGAGAAAAATTCACCACAATTATCAGTCCTCAAACATTTTATTTTCTTTCTAGTTTGCAACTCAACCATTGCTTTAAATTCTCTAAATCGACTGAAAACTTTAGATTTACTCTTTAGAATGTATACCCATGTCCTTCTACTATAATCATCAATAAATGATACATAATATGTGGATTTACCAATTGAAGGAACATCTACAAAACCAAACATATCAGAATGAATAAGATCCAATACACCATAAGATTTATGATAATGAGTAAATTTGAACACAGTCTTGTTTTCCATAAATGGAATGATCACAAAAATCAAATTCAAGATTACAATTAGACAACACTTCAATAAGGTTTTTTCTTTTCTTTTCAAGGTCCTTAAACCCTTTTATCCAATGTGGCCAAGTCTGTGGTGCCATAACATAGTTTTCTTTGTAGGCAATTTTGATTTAGAAGAAAGAGAACCCTTGGGTACCCAGAAGCCATGACCATTTGTTGAAGATGAAACACTCACCTCTTCCATAGGCTTGATTTTCAAAAAAGTACTATTACACTCAATAATTCATGCATCAAGCTTATACAATTTACCATATTTGACACCTCTATCAATCACCATAGCACCTCTAACCATCTTGCATCCTACATTAGAAAATAGTACCTGCACACCTACATCTATTAGTTTGCTCACATATAAAAAATTTCGTGCTAATACCCTAGGGAAATGCAACACACCAAATGTTAATCCTTTTTATTCTACCATCAAGAAACTTGATTCTAACTTTACCACAACTAACAATTTTTAAATAAGAATCATCACCCAAGTACACCTTATCTCCATCAAATTCTTCATATTCAGAAAACCAATCTCTATTAAAGGTCATATGGAAAGATGCACATGAGTCAATTAACCATGCATCATTACCTGCACGAGTTTCCAAAGCTACAATGAATGCATCACCATATTCCTTCTCACACTTAGAATTAGAATGAAATCTCTTTTTTTTCTTCTTCTTTTCTTCTTTGTATTCCTTACGAACATGTCCAGGCTTACTGTAGTGAACTAGTAAATAACTTTGGACTTTCCTGGAGATTTGGATCTCCCCTTGGACTTGGATTTATCATGCTTCTCATTCTTCTTGAATTTTTCCTTAGGTTTTCCATAAACATTTAAAGCTTACAAATGGCACTAATGGATACCTTCCTCCTCATCTCTTCAGAAAGAAAGGAACCCACCACACGTTTAATATTCAAGATAACAAAAGTACTCCCAATAGCCATAACAAGAGAATCCCATGAAGCAGATAAAAAACAAAGCAAGATCTGACATTTCTCCTCCTCATCCATTTTGACACCAACTAGTACCAATTTAGCCACCAACATATTGAATGCTTCTAGGTGGCCCATGATTCATCCACCCTCTTCCATTCTTAAGGAATGTAATTTCTTCCTCAAAAAAATCTTATTCACTAAGGATTTGAATTGATACATCTCACCAAGTTTCTTCCATAGTTTATGTGTAAAGGTCTCTTCATGGACATTGATTAAACCAAAGTTTTTCAAGTACAATCTAATTAGACCCTTGGGTTTACCATCCATAACATCATATTGAGTAGCCAAAGTAGGATCTGTAGGCCTTGAAACTGTCTCATCAACAACATCCCACAAATTTAGATCTATCAACAGATCCTCCATATTCAGCTTCCACATCTCAAAATTATTTCAAAAAAAACTATCCACCTCTATTCTCCCTAATGAACTTGCCATCTAAAAATTCTTGCAACAAGATCATAAAGTTTCTACACAAGATCCCACTCAAATCTAGATTAGCTCAAAAAAACCAACCCACAACTAAAACCAAAGGTGATTAGTCTCCAATACCACTTGTAAAGAAGTGAAACAACTTCCTACACTAATCTTGAGAGGAGGATAATGCAAAAATTTATAGATATTTTCAACAGTTACATAAATTTAAACAAAAATAAACATAAATATCATGTATACCACAATATAGTGATTTATGTGGGGAGAACCCTTTCCAGAGAAAAACCCCACACTCCAAATCCACCCAATATATTATTAAAAAATCACAAAGATTATAATATACTTATAGAGAAATCTTCTCACAAGAGTATCACCAACCAAAGATTAGAGGAAACACAATTGGTATCATGTAATACCCCTTTGTTTTACCTTCTGTTTGAATAGTGTTATGCTTTGTTTTGTTGCACTTTTTGTTAGTACCTTGACTATGGTACCCGATTGTTATTTGATCGCTATCTATAAAGCGACATTAATGTATATTTTGATGTGATAGTATTTTAATATGATGTTATCTTATGCCATGTTTTGGATCAACATAGATGTATATTCGAATTAATGATGTTATGCTTTGGATTATATTAATATGTTAGATTTGTCAGTAGTACTACTCTATTGGTGAAGAAGACGGTATCGCATCACTCGCTTGCGAGCGCCTTGTGATTCCGAGATTTCCTCTTCACGGTGTGTATTTTATGCTATTCAGATTATATGTTGTTGTTTACTTGATTTATAGGTTGACAGGTACAGGACATCGACTCCACTTGGTTTCACAGGTTGGAGCATGTTCAATACCCAACGCTATTCGATTGGGAGATAGTAGCTAGGTTTCCGTGCCAGGTCGTCACCATAGTCCTTGTATGTCGTCAGTGGTTTATCGGGTGTGTTGCTTTGTTTATTGTGCCCTCTCTTCGTTATTTAATTGCAAGTTAGAAAATGGGTGATTTAAATGGCTTAAGGTATTTAAGTTGTTGAATAAGGTAATCTGGAAATTATGTTGAAGTATAATTTATTTATTATTAATTTAACTTAATTAATAAATAATTTAATCCTGGATTAAATCTATTTATTAATTAATTAAATTTTGATGTTGAAAGAAGTGAATTTATCTATGTTGAAGTATTGTTATTTTATGGAATTTGAAAATAAAGAGAATGCATGAGAGTCAAATTGTGAAATTTGGGATTCAAAATTGAAAATGGAATTAAAAGTCAAATTAGAAGTTTGAAATTCAAAATTGAAGAAATTAAGATATTTTCTAATTTTCTGTTTTGAAGAATTTATGATGGTGGTTGAAAGATTTTAGGGCAAAAAAATCCTTATGTTTGAAATTTGCTTCAATTTTGGAGATTGATGAAGTTTTTGAAGGAGATTGAGTTAGATAGAGAAAGAATTTCTTAATTTGGTGGGTTTTTGGAAAAAGCTTGGAGAACCTGTGGATCTGAAGAGGGCATCAAGTCACCATCAGGATCTGCTATTATTTTCAAAAAAAAAAAAAAAGATTCCCTTCTAATTAGAAATTTCATGTTGAAAGATTACTTAGTTTGTTATTTTGTTATTAATCTTTTGAAAATCTGGTTGTGAATTGGTAGAGCAAAACCATGTTGATCATGAATCTTATTTGCAAAACAAATCTTGTTTAGAAATAATTTTCTTTATAAAATGATAATATGATTGTTATGTCTCTATCTAGAATTTTATTATTCTATTGGTTTTTTTGTTTGTTATTTTTGCAAGAAAACATATTTACATGCTGGAAAAGTTTAGTTATTGGGGAAACCGAATTTAAAATCCACAGTCGAAAAATATTAAAAAATGAATTTTACGTTTTTTTGTGTGAAGGGTTTTAAAAATAAAAAAAAATAAAGAAAAATGTTTTTGGGGAGGCCACTGGGGGCTCAACCCCCACCGTGCCCCCATGGGAGGCGGGTGGAGGGAGCCGCACCCAACGTGCCCCTCCACACTCCCCACACCCCTTGCTCTTACCACTGGCCACTGTCGCTACCCTCTCCCCTCCGCCGCGGTGTTGTGGGAACAACCACCGCACTGTTGGCGGCGTTGTTCACACAACCGCCACCAACAGTGGGGATGACTGCTCACACAGTCGCCACCCAAACCCTTGGTGAGTAGTGCCAGTGAATGGTGCACGACCCTGTGCAAAGTGCGACTTGCAATTCGAGGTGACTGTCCATTGATCGGTGCACGAAACAAAAGAACTTTTCCCTTTTTGTTAAAAATAAAATATATATATATATATACATTAATATATATTTTAATATTATAATATATATAATTTTTATATTATTATATTATAATATTAATATTTGTATATATAATATTATTATTATAATATGATATTAATATAATAATATGTATTATTTTAAGAATAATATATATTATTAATTATTAATATTATATTGCATAATATTATAATATTATAGATGATTTGTTCTTTATTTAAATGGATATATGTATAGTTGTGATGAAATATTTAATATGCATAGAAAATTATTGTTTTTCTAATGACATGATTTAAGTTTAATTAGGGGAATGGAAATATATTGACTTTAGTTAAATCATTGTTTTGTTTGTAAACAATAATTTAATGGGAATAGTGTTGATTTAAATAGTATATCTTCAAGTCAAGTTAATTATTTCTTTGTGGTTATGTTGAAATGTGGAAATGATAATTACTTCATGTTATGGTGTTTTGATTAGTAGAATCAATTGGCTATTTATTATTATTGATTAAGTATTAATTTTCTCCCATGTCTGGAAAAGACGTATTTTGTATCGGTTTTTATAATGCAATAAAATCCTGAATGTTAGCACGAGAACATGGATTTAGAATATCCAAAGTAGATTTAATTCTCATTTTGACTTTTATTTGATTCTTGTCATCATTTGGGAAATTGAGTCATTACATTGGACAAGGTTTCTAGTTGAGTTTTTTGTTTCATGGGTTGTCGGTTGTTATGTCAACCTGGTTTGTATCCCTTGGATAGCGCATGAGGTTGTGTCTATGTTAGTACCCGATTTTTATGAACGGGGACATTTGTGCCCCTTGAGAAAGGAGAGGATTTTGTAATGTGTGCCTCCTTGTTAGGAGTGGTTGAGAGTGGTTTTGTTATTGTTGTTACCTCTTGTGTTTGGAGTTGTTTTATCTTTGTCGCCTCCTGAGAAAGGAGTGGATTTTGTTATGTGTGCCTCCTTGTCAGGAGCGGTCAGGAGCAGTTTTGTTACCTTGTTACCTCCAGTGTTTGGAGAGGGTTTTGAGCTGAGGTTGCCTCCTGAGAAAGGAGTGGCCATAATACCCTGTTTGTTACACTTTGTACCCTTAATGTCGGGATGTTATATGTGTGTTGTCAAGTAGAAGAGTGGCTTCCATAGGGGCCAGAGCCTGGAAGAGGCAAGATTGTGTAACCTTCAGAAAAGGTATACTTAAGTGATAACTAAATCAATATACTTAGAGTTTGGGTAGTACTTCACACTAAAAATATAATTATCCCTCACTCGTAGATCCAATTGCTCGGTTAGGCTTGGGATGGGTGGGAAGGTCGGTAACGACAAGGTCATCTATCTTGTCTGTATGAAAGGTATTTGATTCCGCATTAGTAAGTATGAGGTCCAATGATCGGTTAGGGCCACCATCTTGACGATCAGTGTGGGTAACTCATGACGAGCTGTGTGATGACACTATATCTAGGACAACGGTTGACCTTTGATTTTGCTTTAGTAAGTGTGAGGTCCAATGATCGGTTAGGGCCACCATCTTGACAATTAGTGTGGGTAACTCATGATGTGCTGTGAGATGGAACTTTTATGTGACCATAGTTGGTACTTGTTTATTGTGGGTATGGTTTCCGTAACATACCTGATGTGACCTTGGTTGGTGTTTGATTATGTGGTATGGTTCTAGTAACTTACTTGTTTTGCTTTGTTCTTGGAAGCATCGTGATCATGCAGTGTTGTACTTGCATGGTATTTGAGTTGTACTTTGGGATGTACTTGTGAGGCTCATATGTTTGGTTGTTTTATTTTGGTTCAGTTATGTTAGCTTGTGTCTAGAGGTAGATGGTCTTGACTAGGATTCATGGTTACTATCTCCTAGCACAGGGGATGGGCCTTTGGGTTCCACTTGGTTGGGTGGCGTGCACCTAAATCCGTTGGGTTCTATCTTCATGTTCATGTGGACGAGACTTCCAATTGGAGAGCTTGTGGGTTTCAATATTAGTCCTTATTGTATTTCATTTCAGTTGATCTTTTATTATTTTTACCCCTCAATTGTTATCGAGTTGGAAGTTGTAATTGTAATCTTATTTATTGATCTTGCCTCATTTGGGGAATGAGAGATGTAATTGAATATTTAATTATGAATTAATGAAATGGAAAGTTATCTTGATGCTTTGCTGTAATTCATCTTTTTTGGAATGGATGTGTTTAAATTATAAAGTAAATGATTGACATGGTTCAAATCATGGTTTTTGTTTGGGTTCTATTTAACCTCTGTCTCGTAACCTTAGAGGCTGTTGGCATTAGTTAGCAAACTTGCTTATTAATTATACTTTAAAAAAAATAAAATTATTCTGTTTAAGTAGTTAAATGCAACTTCCTCTAGGGTTGCGTGACAGGGCGTTACACATGGTATCAGATCCTAGGTTTAAACACTGGGTACTCTGGGATTATGATGGAGCCATTAGCTTTCAGTTGTGTAGGCTTTTGAGTTGTGTACCTTACCTAACACCTTAAAGTGTCTGTGCAGGATTATGCCGCCCAGACGCGAAAGAGGTAGAGGGCGTGGCCGTGGCTGTTTAGGTGGTCGAGGTGGGAGTCGGCATGACTCTCCTCCTCGTGTATCAGTTGTTCCTGATCATGTAGAACCTCAAGCAGCTCAGAATGCACCGGGGGTTAGGGATCGGCAGCAAGATCTAGCAGGGATTGAGGCTATGTGTAGAGCGTTTAAGGATGCATTGGCACTCCTTGGACCTAGGTAGGCAGAGGTTCAGATTAACCCTGTGGTGAGGGAAGCTCCACCCTAGTCCGAGGCTCACATGAGGGACTTGCTTAGGGGGCACCCTCCATTGTATGATGGTTCAGGCACGGGTCTAGAGGCCGAGACGTGGCTGATAGATTTGGATAGGTGTTTTGCTATGCATCCGTATGGCAGTAACACCAGAGCTCGCTATGCCATTATGTAGTTGAGAGGATTTGCATCCACATGGTGGAGACTAGAGGAGCAGAAGCTCCATATTGATATCCATATAGCATCATGGGAGATCTTCTTAGAGAGGTTCAGAGCTCGATTCTTATTTGAGCATTGGCATCAGCATCAAGGTGACGAGTTCCATGCTTTGCGTTAGATGGAATTATCTGTTGAGCAGTACGAGCGTCATTTTTACGAGCTCAAACAGTATGAAGGGATTGGCGATGATGAGAGCATGTTAGTGCAACATTTTGTCAGGGCCTTAAATGGTCATCTCAACGGTGGTGTGAGGGTTTTTGAACCCAAGACCATGGATGTGGCTGTAGAGAAAGCATGCCTTATTTAGGAAATCCCGAGTATGGCACTTGGAGGACACATGAGTGTTCCAGTTGGTAGTAGTGTTGTGGCAGGATCTAGTGTTAGAGGAGGGTAGTCTCAGGGAGGTGCACCTTCTCGATCTCAGCAAGGGCCATCTCAGGGTGGTCAACAGCAGCAGCAGCAGGAGAGTGCGCTTGGGAAGCGTAAGGACTCTCAGCCGTGTCAGGATGATGGTGGTTCTTCACCTAGGAAGAACAAGAGTTGGTGGCAGAATAAGTGCAATCAACAGGTGCAACCAGCCCAGAGTTCACAGTCTGTGGCTGATTGGGGTAGTGTGCAGTAGTCTACTGCACTTGTAGAAGATAGAGGGTTTGGCGGTAACACGGGGTGTTACTCTTGTGGTCAACAGGGCCACCTTGCTAGGGATTGTCCACGATGGAACACTTCTGGAGTTAGTCGCTTAGTGTAGGATACTCACCCTCAGGGGTCGAGGTTTTGATTTATATGCAACTTGTTTGGGGGAGTTATATCCCTACTATTTGCAGGCTTCCAGGAGTAAGCCTAACCCTAGGGGGGGAGGATGTAATACCCCTCCATTTTACCTTCTGTTTGAATAGGGTTATGCTTTTTTTTGTTGCACTTTCTGTTAGTACCTTGACTATGGTACCTGATTGTTATTTGATTGCTATCTATGAAGCGACATTAACGTATATTTTGATGTGATGGTATTTTAATATGATGTTATCTTATGCCATGTTTTGGATCAACATAGATGGATATTCAAATTAATGATGTTATGCTTTGGATTATATTAATATGTTAGATTTGTCAGTAGTACTACTGTATTGGTGAAGAGGACGGTATCGCATCACTCGCTTGCGAGCGCCCTACGATTCTGAGATTTCCTCTTCACGTGTGTATTTTATGCTATTCAGATTATATGTTGTTGTTTACTTGATTTATAGGTTGACAGGTACAGGACATCGACTCCACCCTGGTTTCACAGGTTGGAGCGTGTTCAATACCCACCGGTTTTCGATTGGGAGATAGTAGCTAGGTTTCTGTGCCAGGTCGTCACCCTAGTCCTTTTATGTCGTCAGTGGTTTGTCGGGTGTGTTGCTTTGTTTATTGTGCCCTCTCTTCGTTATTTAATTGCAAGTTAGAAAATGGGTGATTTAAATGGCTTAAGGTATTTAAGTTGTTGAATAAGGTAATCTGGAAATTATGTTGAAGTATAATTTATTTATTATTAATTTAACTTAATTAATAAATAATTTAATCCTGGATTAAATCTATTTATTAATTAATTAAATTTTGATGTTGAAAGAAGTGAATTTATCTATGTTGAAGTATTGTTATTTTATGGAATTTGAAAATAAAGAAACTGCATGAGTCAAATTGTGAAATTTGGGATTCAAAATTGAAAATGGAACTAAAAGTCAAATTAGAAGTTTGAAATTCAAAATTGAAGAAATTAAGATATTTTCTAATTTTCTGTTTTGAAGAATTTATGATGGAGGTTGAAAGATTTTAAGGCAAAAAATCCTTATGTTTGAAATTTGCTTCAATTTTGGAGATTGATGGAGTTTTTGAAGGAGATTGAGTTAGATAGAGAAAGAATTTCTTAATTTGGTGGGTTTTTGGAAAAAGATTGGAGAACCCATGGATCTGAAGAGGGCATCAAGTCACCATCAGGATCTGCTATTATTTTCAAAAAAAAAGAAAAACAGGTTCCCTTCTAATTAAAAATTTCATGTTGAAAGATTACTTAGTTTGTTATGTTGTTATTAATCTTTTGAAAATCTAGATGTGAATTGGTTGAGAAAAACCATGTTGATCATGAATCTTATTTGCAAAACAAATCTTGTTTAGAAATAATTTTCTTTATAAAATGGTAATATGATTGTTATGTCTCTATCCAAAATTTTATTATTCTATTGGTTTTTTGGTTTGTTATTTTTGCAAGAAAACATATTTACATGCTAGAAAAGTTTAGTTATTGGGGAAATCGGATTTAAAATCCACAGTCGAAAAATATTAAAAAATGAATTTTACTTTTTTTTGTGTGAAGGGTTTTGAAAATAAAATAAAATAAAGAAAAAAGTTTTTGGGGAGGCCGCTGGGGGCTCAACCCCC